>OW285244.1:28323356-28623356 GCA_935421215.2 Melolontha melolontha | reverse complement strand
AGAAGTAGGAGGTACAGAGCGCAGCAAAGAAAGGATTGATCAAATTTGAGAATATTGGAGGCACGGAACGGAACAGAAATGAGTAGAGGAAATTATATAAGAAGTGTAAACTCAACTCTAAACCCAAAAGTGGAAAGGTCACAGGATTAAGTAAGTAAAGTAAGTTGATTATTTCATTTATTTAGTAATAATATATATATATATGAACCTTCATCATACGTCCGCGAGAACATCAAGAGTAACATATATATATATATATATATATAGATAAAATAAATTAAAATCAGGTAAGCGGTCTGTCAATTAAAAAACTCCTTTATTAAATAACCCTATATTTCGCAACAAAATTTGTTGCTTCTTCTGGGGATACTACAAGATTAATGAGAAAAATAACATAAAATAAATAAGAGTATAAAACAGAAGTAAAAATACTTACAAAATGTAGAGTTGAAAAATAATAAAATTGACGTACAATAAAAATTAAAATGATTAGATTTAAAACATACAGTAACTATAGAAACAAGCCTTAAAACCTTTAAAAAACATGTATGTATATGTAAAAGTTAAAACATGAAAAATAAAAAATATAATGCAATATAAATTTAACAATATATGGACAAAATAACAGAACAATTTAAGATGGTCAACTTACAGTCAAACCGAGTATATAATAATAAATTATACTTAGTCCATTAGTATCAGATCTATAATTTATGTTATTTGTGTCTGTTAATGTGGACCATTTCTAAAAGGTTCTTTTTTTAAGGTTATTTTCAACGTCTAAGATCTTAACTCAACAAAATTGAAAGTATGGTCACGATCAAGTGCATGGTCCACCAATGCACAAGATCTCTTTCCAATACAGACATCACTTTTATGCTGAGTGATGTGCAGTTTTAGCCACTGTGATGTCTGACCTATATAAACGCCACAACAATCCGAACATGCTATCCTGTATTTATTTTATATTATTTTTCTCATTAATCTTGTAGTATCCCCAGAAGAAGCAACAAATTTTGTTGCGAAATATAGGGTTATTTAATAAAGGAGTTTTTTAATTGACAGACCGCTTACCCGATTTTAATTTATTTTATCAATATATTACGGTCGATAATTTCGTCTAAATTATATATATATATATATATATATATATATATATATATATATATATATATATATTGTATCAAACATACTACTCATTTATTTATACGGAATTTTTTTTAATTAAAAAATAATTCGTTGAAATGAATAATAAATATATAAATATGATAAATTAAACTAAACGGCGTTACATAATCTTTTAATTAAGGTTATCGAAAAGAAGTGTTATTTTTCGTAAAATTCGTCTGTTTTAACTTTTTCAATATTTGTTAAACAATTCACTTGTTGGATATATCTGACAGCTTTTTGACAAAACCTTTTTCACTTAAGATAAAATCACCTCGCGATAAAAGATATAAATCCCTGGAATGACAGATATTTAAAAATTCGTTTTTAGAAATAATTTAACTTTCTCTCGATAGTTATTCTTTTTTGTATAATGATTGAAAGTATTACTGTTAATAATAATATTTACTCTCGAGACATCTTTTGTTTCGTGCCAATGAAAAAAGTATGTAAGTAGTGTATATAAATCCCAACAACTGCACAATAATGGCAAAGAACTACATATTGACACAATCTTTTATTACGTACGAGACATTTAAATGCTGTTGCAAACTCAATGCGCCTCATTTCGCTTCGCAATTTATTATACAGGGTGATTCTTAATATATGCGACAAACTTTAGGAGCTGATTCCTGGAGTTATTTTGATCATAAAAGTTCATAAGAATATATGCCAAAACCGCTTAGTTCAGAAGTTATACAATGTTTAATAGAAAGTTAAAATAATAAATGTTTTTATTATAAATTAACAAAATAATTAGTAAAACAAAATTAACTTATAGTAAATGTTGAAAATGACCGCTTCCAACTGTAATACAAGCTCGTAAACAAGTCTGTGCCTGTTTCTCTAATATGCGTAGTGGTCGCGTTGTCGATGCTAATCAGTTGGTGTTTACCAGTTGCTGAAGAAGCACGTGTTGTGATTATGTACGGTATTTACGAATTGTTTATTTGTTATTTAAATATTTGTCAATAGTATCAGAGTATTCATTCAGTTTATTGCCAGTTTCTGTTTTCTAAAATGAATTATACGAATGCTGAGATGTGTGATATGCATTTCGTTTACGGTCTTGCCAATGGAAATGCGCGTGCTGCTAGACGTCTTTATGCAGAACGATACCTGTTTATATACATGTTTGCCCGTCTTCATCAACGTATTAGTGAAACGGGAAGTTTTAAAAAACGGACGACTGATAGCGGGTCCCCATCTACAGTGAGAACTCCACAAGTTGAAGAAATGGTATTAAATGAAATTGAGGAACATCCGACAACAAGCATCAGAAAAATTGCTTTTGATTTAAACATTAGTCAGGCCACAGTTTGGAGAATATTGAAAGATCAACTGTTGTATCCATACCACATTCAACGGGTGCAGGCTCTATTGCCAGCAGATTTTCCACAAAGATTAGCTTTTTGTCAATGGATGTAACACGAAGTCGTACAAAATCCTAACCATTTGGCTCAAATATTCTTCACCGACGAGGCTACTTTCTCTAGAAACGCGATTATTAATTTTCATAATAATCACATATGGGCCGAAGAAAATCCGCGAGAAATAATGAATGCCCGTCATCAGCATCAATTCTCTGTAAATGTGTGGGCCGGAATTGTTGCAGATCATTTGTTAGGTTCACATATTTTACCGATGCGGTTAAATGGCGAGGAATACCGCAATTTTCTTGAAGAGGAGTTACCACTACTGCTGGAAGAAGTTCCGTTGCAGTTAAGATTACAAATGTATTTTATGCATGACGGTGCTCCAGCGCATTTTAGTTTACTTGCTCGCGAGTTTCTGGACAGTACGTATCCAAATCGGTGGATAGGACGGGGAGGTCCACAACCGTGGCCTCCTCGGTCTCCAGACTTAAATTCATTGGACTTTTTTCTCTGGGGCCACCTTAAATCATTAGTTTACACGACTCCCATGGAAAATGTCGATGAACTAAGAAATCGTATTATAGCAGCTTTTGAAATAATTCGAAATACCCCTGGTATTTTCGAACGGACTCGCCAGTTAATACGACGGAGGATAGCAGCTTGTAGTGCAGTTGGGGGCAGTCATTTTCAACAGTTACTATAAGTTAATTTTGTTTTACTAATTATTTTGTTAATTTATAATAAAACCATTTATTATTTTAACTTTCTATTAAACATTGTATAACTTCTGAACTAAGCGGTTTTGGACATATGTTCTTATGAACTTTTATGATCAAAATAACCCCAGGAATCAGCTCCTAAAGTTTGTCGTATATGTTAAGAATCACCCTGTATAGTCCAACCAAATAGTATACAGGCAAATTATTAAAAAGGGCCCCTCTATGACTATTTAACATAATTAAATAGGGCTGACACGTCAAATAAGAATGCATCAATCTATCAAAAATATTATACCTAACGTATGTTGTATACAGGTGTTTCAAAAAGTACCGGAAATATTTCAAGGATTAATTGCAGAACTTATTTAGAGTCGAAAAGTCCATATAAACATATGTCCAAAACGTAACCGCTATCGAGTTATTGTTTATTTCAACATTTATGTGGCTAAAATTTTAGTTCTACAAAATTTATGAAATACATTTTTGTATGATTTGTAATGTGTATAACTATAATTATGCTACCACACTGGAAATGTGTGCTCCAATTTCCAGTGTAATAACACAATTAGTTCTAGAAGATCTCGAAGAAACCGTATTAAAAAAATAAATTTCAAACTACCATTTTATAAAAGATATATTGACGATTACATCCCCCTCCCCCATAAAAGAACCCAAATTACACAGTAAAATTATTTAACAATTACCATAAAAAATTACAATTCACAATAGAAACTGAGATGAATAACAAAATACACTTCCTAGACATGACCTTAAAAAAGATAATAATAGAATCTACACTACCTGGTATGCCAAACCTATTTTCTCGGAAAAATACATGCTTTCCCATCGTGCCTAGGCCCCTAGTCACTTTCAATAAAAAAAAGTGTTATTATAAATCTTGTAGATAGAGCTATGAAATTGACCAGCGCTCAAGTAACGGGTGTTCATTTGAAAAGTCAATCTAGTAGCATGTGATTTACTGAGAACATTTTGAAGTATGTCGTAAATTAAAATTTACTACTTAACCTACGAAGTCGTATATTTTGACAGTTTCATACATACAAATAAATAACAAATGTGATTGACATTATCAAATGTCATTTGGATTTACGTTTATGGAACAACAAACACATACTAATATATATGCGTCTTATTCTATCAAAATTTCAAAGTAACCTAGATTGACTTTTCAAAAGAACACACGTTATAGAAAAGACGGGCGATCCGAAACTCCGCACGGAGTTAGGTAAAAGGATTAAATGTATACGATTCTCCGCACATCCTTTAGAAGGTGGTGTACGAAACTAACTAAAAGTAAATTATTAAAATAAAATTATTTATTTATGCACAAATAGGTATTTACATTGACATACATTCATTATTACCTTATTAAATTTTGTGAGAATAATAATGAGAAGCTAGTTTAATGCTAATACTGCGACTCTGATAATTCAAAATGTGCTGTTCTAAATACATTTCACGTTTTTTCGAAACAGCATTCTGATACTTGTAGGGAGCATTGACACTGTTTATTTTAATATAAACCTGCATCTGAACTTTTAATAACGTATCAACAAATACAAACAAATAGTGAGGGATGAGCGTGATATAAATAATTATTGAAATGGTACTGAGTACTACATTTTACCTGTGCGGACTTTCGTATACGGATTAGCACCAATACTATCACGACCCCCCGTTGTTTAAGGATTTGTGCGGAGTTTCCTACTGCCCGAAAGACACATTAAACAGAATAAAAACCATTTTATTAGACAATAATTATCCGTCCACACTATATAATAAAATAATAAAACAAAGAGTGCATAAAATAAATAATCGCCAACAATCCAGTGTCACAAAACAAACGAAAACACCGATAAAATCATTACCTTTGGTAAATTAAAAACGTTTGTTCAAACTTGTTTATTAGATTTTTACTCTAACAACTGTTCCATATCGGGAAAGTGCAGATTGTCTATACAGTGTTCTACGAATACCGTATCCGATATGCATAGCTACAAACTGGACACAGTCATTAATTGAGCCTAATCCCAAACACAGCCATTCATATATAAATACCAGAAGTTGATCCCTTAATTTAATTGAGTGAGAATGGTCAAATAAACCGAAACAATTGTTAGAGTAAAAATCTAATAAACAAGCGTAACCGAACGAACTTGAATTATTTAAACAAGAATCGACTGCCACATCCATTAACAACACCGAAAAAATATCTATCAATACCATATGTTCCTCATCTATCTGAAAACTGTTTATAAAAAAATATGATATCCACATTGCTCAACTACAAGAATGTAAGATTCACCAAAACAAAATTAAAGGCAGCCATTGCAACGGAAAGAAATCACATGTCGTTTATAGCATACCATGCAATGATTGTAATGGCGTTTATATAGTTCCAATAGAGCAACACTTAAAACACACAATTAATTGTCACAAATATCCAAAAAACATCCTTACAAAAACATGAAAATAAAAATAGTCACACCTTCAATTATCAAGAAGTTAAAGTACCTACTCCAAACAGAAAAAAATTATAAAGCAAGATCAATATTAGAATAATTCATATTAAAAAATGTAATGAAATTTCATGTTTTTCAAAACTATATTTTTCTATATAAATATACAACGTGTTTCAAAAAGAATTACATTTACTTGTCCATGAATTTCTCCTATAAATTATGATGTTCTGCATTCTTGAAATGCGGATATAGATAAATGGTTTGAAAGTTATCTACCTGTCCCTGTCAGAATTTATCATCGAGAGATATGGTGATGAAATTAATAACAAGTACAATTAGATAATTAATTTATTTAATAAGAAAACTTTAAAGATGGTATATTAATCAAACAACCAAGGTAAATAACTAATTTATAGAAATTTTAATTATTATAATTTATAACAAGTGTTCAAAATGGTCACAATGTTGAATGCATAATGCAGTACGACGTTTCATGTTGTAAAAAATATTCTGCAATATATTTGGTGCTATCTAATTACATTTAATTGTATTCATCATCAAGGCCTTTAAGTTATTCATTCTTGCCTTATATACTTCATTTTTTAGCAATCCGAAAATAGAAAAATCTATAACGGAGTAAGATCTGGTGACCTCGCTGGCCTTATAACTCGATGAGGGACGTAATATTCTAAAAGCGCTAAATTTTCACGAGTTGTATGTGCAGTAGCCCCATCTTACTGGAAGTAACCCCCATTGAATTCGTCTCGTTCCACTTCAGTTAAAAATAGTGTTGATATAACTGTTCTGGGTATTGTTGGCTATTAATGTTATCGTGAAAAAATATTGGTCCTATTTTTCTACGATGAGATACCGCTAACCATACTCCAACTTTAACAGAATGTAAAGGAACTTCGATGTGATAGTTTGGATTGTTTATAGACCATGTTCTCTAATTAATGTAATATAATTTTGTTTATTTGCAAACCCACCTAAAAGAAACCATCAGTAAAATCAGTAAAAAAACTTAGATCACAAATTTCGTCGTTATTTAAATTTTCTACTAGGAAGTTGCATTAATTAAGCCTACTAGCGTAATCTCTAGGTAAGATCTGTTGAACAATCGATACTTTGTATGAATCCATATGTAAACGACGCCTTAAAATTCTATGAACGGTATTAGAAGATACATTCGTTTGAACTGACAAACGACGAACTGATGTTTGAGGGCTTTCTCCAACAAAATTTTCTATAACAATATTTTGCTGTGTACGTGATCTACCAGAACTTTCGCTTTTAACACAGATCATGTAGCCCGAAACTTCTCCAGGACCAGACGAATGTTATGATGTAAAGTGATATTATCTACAACTTCGTTAGGAAACTGCAAGTGAAACTGTCGCTTACATTCCGCGTAGGAATATTGCCATTTTCCATTAAGAAATTGTGCACTTCGGAAATATGCTTCAACGATAAAAATATTTTCTTGCAATGTGTACATTATTTAGTAGTATTGTTTATTAAGTAAAAATAATATTTGTAAGAAAAAATTATATTGCTAGTCACAAAATGACAAATGTCAAAATGACATTAGATAAATAGTTAGTTATAAATACAAGGCAAGTGGCTTATAATAATTTGCAAGTAATAGTTACTCGGTGCCTACTGAGATGAAATTCTTTTTGAAACACGTTGTACTATAAATAAAATTAATTTCAAGATAAACACTTTATTATATTAAAACCACCCGTATGTAAAAACAAAAAATATTAAAATAAACACATGCATATACTTTTAAAACTCAGTTCAGTTCCAACTGTATTGTATAATATATATATAGTGCATATATCAGTGTAAACAGATCTCATTTATAATTAGTTAAATTGAAAACAGAACCGATCCTCGAAACTATAGAGAGACAAAAATTGAAATGGTTCGGACACGTCGTTCGTATGGAAGAAATAAGGCAGACTAAGAGAGTATGGAAAGCTAAGACAATACAGAAAAGGAAGAGAGGTAGACCAAAGAATACATGGGACAATACAGTAACGGAAAACCTGCAAAAACGTGGAATGACATGGATGGAATGGAGAGAAGCAGAAGTTGCGGCAAAAAATAAGAAGGAATGGGAAAAATTCACTTACAATAAAAAATAGAATTAAGTTTCAGAGTGAAAATTAAGTGTATACCTTGACACCCGTAGGGTAATTTCAAGGTTTATCGATTATAATAATAATAAATAAATTAAAAAGAAAAAATGTTGTATTCAACTACCATACAGGGTATATAATTACTCTATTATGTATTAACTAAAATTTTACACTTACAGAAATTATCTAACCGCCTTGTAAATAATAAATATTTTTTCTGATGAAGCCTACAAATGCTGAAACGTTGAAACGAGTTTTTTATTTGAAGAATAATTTATTAATACCAATTCCATGAAAAAACTAACCATTTATACAAGAAAACGCCTAAGAAAAATAGAAAAGTATGTATATATATATTGATTTAATATTGCATGCATCTCTTTCTGAATATTTGAAATGTATGATATAAGTGTTGTATTTGTCTTTCTGCCGCTGTATATGTAAAGAAAAGGCAAATGTCTCTTTGTGAACTACATACACGGACTATGTGAATTTCGTGACTGAATTGCATAATGAGAAGCAGAACCAAGTTTGACACCTGTAACGGCATCAATCGATTCCGTTACCCGTACATTGCACACTTGTGATAAATGGTTTTCTCCTTGACATATCCTAGAATTTCGTTACCTGTTTTAGTCTCATTTTCACCTGGAATAACACAATAAATATTTAAATAAACACATAAAAAATGCAATTTACTTTCACAAATGACCGTGGCTGTGGGGACAACTTCTACTTTTTACCAATACAACCAACAATTCGATTAAGACAAATAGTCTAAATATTAAAGTTCTTAAAGTAATTCTAATAACAAATAATCAATATACAAGGACGGTTTAACGGGAGAGTGACTTTTCAATGAAATACTTATTGTAGGGTAAAAATATATTTTATTTTTCGACATATTTTTCGACATAATCCTCTTGCAGGTCTAGCCCAGCGAGTTTCCAACATTTTGAAACCATTCAAAAGGTAATCTTTCAGCAACTCTGCAAAATATGCATTTGTCTCGGATATCACCTCTTAATTTGTCCGAAATCTCTTTCCACCGAGCCATATTTTAAAACTTGGAAATGAAAATAAATCACTGGTGTCAGATCTGGCAAATATAATGGATGAGGTAGCAACTAGTAACGCAATTCGAAAAAAATTTGTTAAAGCAATAGCGGGCGAATGAGAAAGCGCATTGTCGTGATGGAACAACACTCTTTCCTTCAACAAAGGAAGTCGTTTTTTCGGTCGTTTTTTTCTTCAATTCTGCATCGAAACGTATCAGCAAATCAGCATTATATTGGCCACTTATCACTTTTCCCTTTTTAAATAATTAATAAAGATACCACCTTTGGAATCTAAAAAACTGTGGCCATGACGTTATCGGACGAAAAAACGGTTTTTCCTTCCTTGGGGCACGGTCCCCGAGAGAAATACATTGTTTCGATTGTATTTTCGTTTCAGAAGTACAGTGTTGTACCCCAAGTTTAATCTGCTGTAACATATTAATGGAAGAATTTCCTTGAATTACGTTAATGAGCTAAACGTTCTCCTGATATTCGGATGCGAGCACGCATTTAATTTGCATTAAGTAAAAGCTGGATCCATTTCGTCGATGACGTTTTCATATTTAAATGTTCTTGTAAAAAAATGCATATCAGCAATCTCGGATACTTTCGATCGACGACAGCTACACACAAGGGCATGAACTTTATTAACCATTTCTGGAGTAGTTACAGTAAATGATGGTCCTTCATATGACCACCTTTAAAAGCAAAAAAACACTTACAAATCATTCCATGGAACAGAGCACATTCACGATAATATTTACTCGGTTTCTTTACATGTTTTTCCACGTAAAAAATAGTGTTTAATTAACACTCGGAATTCTTTTTGCTCCATATTTACACACCAATTAAAACAGTTGTCTTTAAATCAGTATAAAACACAACCTATCTCTCAGATTCGTTTAAAATTTTGACAGTAGACATCAGAAACATGGCGGAAGTCAGTAACATAATCACCATAGCGAAGGTGTTGCCAACCTTTAAAAAGTCACTCATCCGTCAAAACGCCCTCGTATCTTATGATCGTTACTTTAATATTTAACATTATTCAATCGACTGAACAAATTTGAATTGCAGTATGCATTTATTTGTATATCTTTTGATCTATATAAAATGTATTTTGTTTTATAAGATATTTCTATTTTTTAAACAAACTGATAATAATAGAATAGGCACAGAAATCATGGGATTGGTACGTCGTTGTTAATTTTTCTATTCTATTGTCGACAAGAAGCTATTGTAATGATTTCGACTGCAGTAAGTGCATTTTCTATAAACAAATTATGTTTTAGTCATATCAGTAATTAGATACAAGCCAATGGAATTTGCCCTATTCGTCATGAAACTCCGCTGCCAAAGTTAAGGCCAAGGGCAGCTCTCATCGCCTATGGGTTATAGATTGCAGAACAAAATAGTACTAATTAAAAATAGCTGGTCTGAAATATCTTTTACAAATTTCTTATCGATTCCTTCGTTCTCCTAACTGCTCGTCTAATGGGTAAGAGATGCAGACGCTTAACCATGAGAGGATTCCATTTTGCTCTATTTTGAAAAATTTGCTCGTAGTACAAGGTGTCTCAGAGAGTTTTAAAATCTCTTGAGATATAATTGCCTGATTTTTTGCAATGAATAAAGCAAGCCTAAGAAATCTAATGTTAGAATTGACACATGTCAGAATGTAACGGTTTGATGCCCATTAACGTACGTTTTGTGTTCGCACTTTTAATGAATTAACTCATTCTTACATTGCAATTCGGCGTGAGCTTCGTGCTTGCTATGCTTCTCACAACGCCAACGAAGTACCTAATACCAATCTAATCAAGTACTGGATACAGAAATTTAACGAAACTGGTTCGACTGTAAATATTCATATTCCTGGACTCCCGAAGTGTGCGCACTAATAAAAACATTGACCGTGTTCGCACAAGATCCGCACCGATCAGTACAGAAACAAGTTTCAGTGATGCAGTTACATAGGTCTACTGTTTTCACCTATTAAAAAAAGACTTGAAACCACGCCCTTGTAAAACTCAGTTAATGTAAGAATTAAAGGAAACTGTTTATCGTACAAAATTGACGTTTGCCAACTAAATGTTGGAAAGATTTTACGACTTTCACAGAATTTTCTTCTTTGATGAGGCACATTTTCATGTGCATGGTTACATCAACAAGCAAAATTGTCGTTATTGGTAGCAGGAAAATCCCTGGGAGAAACATCAAACTCTAATGCATAGCCCTAAAGTTACTGCTTGGCTAGTAATATCCTCCAGAGGCATAATAGGCCCATACTTTTTTGAAAATAACGAACAGACAGTTACTCTAAATTCTAACAGATACGCCCCAATGATCCGTGAATATTTTGGCCTAGCTCGCCAAGAATTTGTTGATTTTAATTACCAGTGCTTGTTCCAAAAAGAGGAGGCTACTAGCCATAGATCAAATACCCCATTACAAGCTTTAAGAGAATTTTTCCGGATAAATTGATATCAAGAAGCGGCGACTTCAACGATTTTTTTTGTGGATCTTCGAGTCGAGTTTATAATAACGCCCCAGCAAATTCTATTCAGCTAAGAAATCCTATCCAGGAAGAGATTGAAGCCGTTATCCCTGACTTATTCACGACAGTAAAAGAGAAAATCTAAGGCATCCCTTAGAAGAGTGCCAGGGGCAAAATGAGCAACATCTAGATGATATAATTTTCCATACATAATTTCCAGTAAATGTAATTTCTAAACAAAGTTAGTTAAAAAAAAATTATAATCGCTGAGCAAAATTAGCAGGAAAAGTGCAAAATTTTCTGAGACACTTGTACATGATTCTAGAATCGGTGAGTATTGGTTTAGTAGAAACATTTTCATTTTGTGGATTAAATCTTCGTAGCGCAATTTATAAAACACTTGTATAACATTGAAATAGATGGTTGAACACAGGTACTTTGTTCTATCGCCAAACTGGTGCAAGAGCATTAGTTAATTTTTATCGATAATAAGCTTTAATCTTTTCAATAGACTTTGTGAAAAGCTTAGGTATGGTAGGTAGTTGCGAAACTGACCTATAAAAAGCAACTTCATGCAGCGATTTTTCTAGTTTTGATATTACATAATAAATAAAATGTGCAACTTTTAATTACAGCTTTTTTTGAAAAGCTTTTTCAGAACTTCTGTAGTTAATCAGTGAAATCCTGATGCCCAAAATAATACTAAATCGTTCCTATACGATAAGATTTAGTGGAAATTTATCCTCTATTTCTTCTAATGATTGAATTATTCTTCCCAGATGTTGTACAAATTAAATCTGCTTCTTTTTGGAAATACTTGAATTTTGTCAGTGTTTTGGTTACTTACCTTATCTATGAGATAAACATTTGTTGATTTAAATTTGATTCGTTGTATTCCTCTTCGATGTGTTTGATTTACGTGTATTATTAAATCTAGTTTTTCTTGTGGGGCTCTGCATTTTCCTCGGATATCATATTATTGCAAAGTGGAAGTATTTCCCCAGACCACTTCCTATATATTATTTGTTTTAAACTTCTTCTTTCAATTGTTATTTCGTAAGCAGCGACAATAGCAAATTAAAACTTTAATCTAGAAAATTGGGAAGCTTTGCCGTTCAATGCTTTTATTAACCAGAACTGAATAGTTTTCTTTTACTATTATATTCTCCCTCCGAGATGAGTGGTCTGAGTTCATATAGTGCTTCTAATTACAAAAAGGTCTATCTGATGCGGTATATTATTGGTACTTGTAGGTCAGTATGTTGACTTTTCAGATATTAACGTTCCATAGCTGCAGTATAAAGATTTGTGCCTATATATATATATATATATATATATATATATATATATATATATATATATATATATATATATATAAGTGTTTAGATAATTTCTTAGCCGTTCATTAAATATAACATTTGATAAATTATTGGAGTTTTTCGGCTTTTTTTATATGAAATATTTACAAATATTAAATTAGAATGTATGTAATTGCAGAGTAAGTGGGGATGTAAACATTGCTGTCTACAAATTACAAAGCAAATCATACGAATTTTTTTTAATTTGAAAAATATGGTCTACGTTGGGACTCGAACCCAAGTCTACAGCTATCCGGGCTGTGGCCTAGTGGTAAAGGCGACAGCCCGGATAGCTTTAGACTTGGGTTCGAGTCCCAACGTAGACCATATTTTTCAAATAAAAAAAAATTCGTATGATTTGCTTTGTAATTTGTAGACAGCAATGTTTACATCCCCCCTATTTTCTTAAGGAAATAGGGTCTCGGATGTTAATATTTAAAAAAAAAAACACATGTGTCACACAGAATGCGTACCCTTGTAAAACCAAAACGAACAACAACTGTGAGTTTATTTGTCTTCCCTTTGTTCTCTTTACTGTATTCGTAGTGTATTTCAACTTTCCAATTTATTCATACAGATTTTAATCAATTTAATGTCTCCCTACCTATTTCATGTAAGCTATTTTTTATTGTAATTTTATTTAATTTTCAATGTTAAACGTTAACTTAATTTTGTAATTCATTGTTTAATCTAATCTTAAATTTAAAATTCTTAATTTAATAGTTATGTCTCCAATTCATTCACACAGATGTTAATCACTTTAATGTCTCCCTACCTATTCATTTAAGCTATTTTTAATTTATTTATTTAATTTTCAACGTTAAATGTTAACTTAATTTGTAATTCATTGTTTTAATTTCTCCCCAGAGAACCACACTGTATAATAAGATACTGATACACGATAAAAATTACACATGCGCAAACAACATGTACAAAAAAACCTGAATCCACTCGAACAAACTTTTCAATTTTAATAATTACCAAGAAATGTTAATAACAATCTTTATTATTTATATTCTTAAATTAAATCTCTTAATTACATGTATAAACTTCAATACCATAGAAATATAATTGTCATATTTATGAATTTATATACTTACAAAAACTAATATGGAGGCAAAGAAGGTGCTTATATTATATTAATCAACAATTAGCAAACGAGAATTTAACTTAACAACTCTCTAATACATCAATAAAAACACAAATCAAACAATTAACCGATTTAATTCAATATAATTAATTATATCACACCAAATTAGCTTCTGGCGCCCAACGTGGGGCGTGAATCTTGTTTTATTTTTGATGGTCTATTTCCTATCTCAGGGTTAGAATCCTTCATTTTATTTCTTCGTTTTCTGTATTTATTTAGCTACAATACATCCTCGGTAACTAGCAACATATACTCCACTCCAGTATATGTATCTTAATGTGGCAGTATTTGGCTAGGTAGATTCTGTGACTATCTAAAAGAATTTGATGCTATTGTAAAAGACAACAATGCATGAATGGAATAGACGAAATTAATCGACATCAATTTTTTAAAATTGTGATGTTTTCTACCTCTCATGTCAAGGACGGAGAAAAATCTGATTTTAGCAAAATCAAACGTAACTCTTGCCAAATTCTGAGTGAATATTCTTTCGTTACATGTATTGCCTCTAACACAATTAAATATAATAATAATAGATCACTTTTAGAGGCTTTGAAGGCTCATAGGATTGTAATAAAGTAAATCTGTTACACCTTAAATATTACAGTACACTAGGATGGTAAGGAATAAATTCTGAAAAACGTTTTCTTGCATAATACTCAAGATCGTTACATCCACTATTAGCCCACCGAGAATAGAAAATACAATTTATTTTCATTAAGTAAAGGTTCCTATACTTGGCGAAATTCCTTGTTTGTTTATGATAGGACATAATTCTATTTAATTTCTGTTGACATTGTTGTATCATAGAGAATGTTCAGTATTTTCTATGTTACAATGTGACATGCAAATATTGTGTGTCAATAGTGAAAGCATGTATTTCCCCATTTTGCAATAAATCATGTATTTAACATTAATCAATCAAAAATGACTAACTAATAGTCCGTTATTTTGTTTTGCCAACTCAAAAACAAGCACTCTCATGTTAATTTCTATGTATTTGTATATAATATAAACTTAGCAAGTTCGCCGTGAACTTGTGTGGGAAGCAAATTAGATAATACATACTGTGACGACTTCAAGTTTGCCTCTAGCTCTAACTAGTATGTTACCACATACGATGTTTGGTTGTAACAGACTAAAACACTGCCAACACTTGCGCTTGCATTTATTAACAAGTTTTAGTTTGGTGATTTTATTTATTTTCATGGCATCTGAAGCGACTGATACATATATACAATATGACTAAGTGAAACTTCTCTAATATTTCTTTCTAATATATTTTATGATTTTTACTGAATCGAGAGAATATGTAGTTGTCGAAATACAATTTTATTTTCATTGTTAAATAATGAACAGAGAGCGGACTGAAACGATTGAATGACCAATTGGCCCGATAAAACGTTATGCATGTTATAACAGCCCCACCATTTGCTTGCTCGATTGCATTCGTCAAGCAGATGTTATTTCCGTCGTTGTGAATAGTACATTGTGTCTATTTATTCATAAATTTTATTTTACAGTGGCGTGTAAGACTGAATATACATTTATACAGTGTGTATAAGCCAAATGGAATAAATTCATTATTTCGGTTACTGTACATATTTATAAAAAATCCCGAAACATGTCATATTTAATTTATAAATTAACATTCTTCAACGTGAAAATGCGATCCCTACCTTCAACCCCCTTCGAATGACTGGTACAACCCCCATTTTTTTTAAATGGGAAGTGTATGCTTGTGATATATCGTTGTAAAGGTCTCTATATTCTCTATTCAAAAATGTTATAATTTTCATGTTTGTTGCAACAATTAATAAAATAAAATCATGTTGTTATCGAAATTCGCTACAATATACTCAAAAAATAAAATTTAATGCAAAATGTAAAGAAAAATTTAAAACGCCAGAAAAAAATATGAATGTCAATGAAGTAGTTGCTCATTTGCGTTTATAAAGATTTAATACATACATCAAAGGCATCTTTGCATTACTTACTTCCCGTTTAGGTCTTCATAATAAGAAAGTTAGTAAAAACAATACCAATGTGCTTTTTAGATGGTATCCATTAAAAATACTTTAAAAAGTTTCCGTGGCAACATTAGTTTGTTTAAAACGCCTTAGTAAATTGTTTTGTATTTAAAAGTTGTCATTTAAATTGACAGTTTGATAATTTTAGTTTGAATTTCGTAAAATACAATTCTGGGAAATGGTTAGATTAACGGAAATGCATAAAATAACAGTCATACAAATGATTGGTTACGGAGATAGAACCCGAACACAACAAGAAGTAACCCGCTTATTTCATGAGAAATTTCCTGATTTACCGCCTATAGCTCAAGGAGCAATAAGTAAGATAGAGAAGCAGTTTCGAGAGTTTGGTCATGTAAGGCAGATAAAAAAACCAGCTGCCAATGCACTGAGTGATGAAATCAAAGTAGATGTGATGCTTGAGTTTATGGAAAACCCACATACATCGAGTAGACATGCATCCACTACATTAAATGTTAGCCATACATCGATAGTAAACATATTAAAAGAAAATAAAATGCATCCCTATAAAATGATATCTACTCAGGAGCTTATGGAAGACGATTTTGATAGAAGAACTTATTTTTGTGAGCGAATGATGGACATGCTGGATAACAATATTATCAATTTAGAAGACGTTATGTTTTCTGATGAGTGCACTTTTTCTCTTAGCGGTCATGCTAATCGGCGAAATTGCCGCTACTGGTCTACGGAAAATCTTCACTGGATGAGGGAAGAACACATACAATACCCAGTTAAAGTTAATGTTTGGGCAGGTATTGTTGGAAACCATATCATTGGTCCCTTTTTCATTGAGGGCAATTTTAATGGCGATCGTTATTTGGCACTACTTCAAAATGATGTCATTCCAACTTTGGCAAATTTATATCCTGATCCAGGAAACCCTCAAGTTCCAATGAATACGATATGGTTTAAGCAGGATGGAGCACCACCACATTACCAACGCAATGTCCGGCAGTACCTCGATGCAATATTTCCCAATCGGTGGATAGGAAGGCGAGGATCGATAGAATGGCCAGCGCGATCACCTGATCTGACCTTAATTGATTTTTTTTATGGGGATATTTGAAGAGCATTGTGTGCAAAACTAAACCTTTGGATTTAAATGACTTAAGAGAACGAATAACGCTTGCCATTAGGTCGATCACGCCTGATATGTTAAATAATGTTAGAAGACAGTTTTATTTAAGATTAGGATGTTGCCAAGACGTTCATGGTGAACATTTTGAACATCTACTTCATTGACATTCATATTTTTTTTTGGCGTTTTAAATTTTTCTTTACATTTTGCATTAAATTTTATTTTTTGAGTATATTGTAGCGAATTTAGATAACAACATGATTTTATTTTATTCTATCTTAATTGTTGCAACAAACATGAAAATTATAACATTTTTGAATAGAGAATAAAGAGACCTTTACAACGATATATCACAAGCCTATACTTCCCATTTAAAAAAATGGGGGTTGTACCTGTCATTCGAAGAAGGTTGAAGGTAGGGATCGCATTTTCACGATGAAGAATGTTAATTTATAAATTAAATATGACATGTTTCGGGATTTTTTATAAATATGTACAGTAACCGAAATAATGAATTTATTCCATTTGGCTTATACACACTGTATATTATTTCGTTAGACTTTATATTGTATATTTATCCTATAATTTTTTTATAAATATTAATTTAATTTACTACCTTATTTTCGGGGTAGTTTTTGTTTCTTCTTTTTAGTCCATTTATTTCAGTTTTCAGTATTTCTCTTTATTTTCATTAACTATGGAGAATTCTCGTAGGGCAACCATGGTAGGATGGAATAGAGGCTATACAGATTGGTTGCATATTCGTAATGATACCGTGATATATTGCCTGTGCCTGTTCATTCAGTTTAAGGCGTCCACCAAAGTGTAATGTGCAGATACATGTTTCTTCGAAAACTCATATGACCATGTGCACCTGACACTTTTTACGAAGAACTGTGTGAAGCTTTCATGGCGGCCAATATCCCATTCAAAAAGCTTAACAATCCAGTCCTCAAGAGGTTTTTTACAAAATATACTGATCGTCATATACCAGATAAATCTACTTTACGTAAATACCACTTACCAAAATGTTATTTGAGAACCATTGAAAAAATACCCACCAACCTATCTGGTCATTATCTTCGGGTAAGTGCAGACGAAATAAGGCATGTACTTGGACGAGATGGGTTAAATGTAGTTGTTGGTATTCTTCATCCGACAACGTCATACCAACCATACTTAATTGCAACTAAAATATTTGAAACAGTTGCAGAAATAATTGATAAATGTATTCATAATATTATGTCATCGGATAACAACTATAAAGAAAAGATGCTATTTTTGACTAATGCGGCAGCTTATATGTTAAAAACAGGAAAGTTATTAAAGCAATCTTATCCCAATATGCTACACGTTACCTGTGCAGCACATGTACTGCATAGAGTATGTCAATACATCAGGGGTCATTTTCCAAGTGTTGATAAGTTAGTTTCATCATTTAAAAAGATATTTCTCAAAGCTGAGACAATAAGTTTATGCCATATTTAGCATAAATTCAGATTCAAATATATTATATAAATTCTGCACAGAGCCGATTTAACACCTTCAACAAGTTTTAGTTGTTCATCACTGTCACTGTTTCACAGAAAATACATAATTTTGAGTTTTATTCTTTGCAAATTATTTTTGTTCAAAATTCGATACGCAATTCGCTTGTCGGCATTACTTTTGTTTCAGCAGTAGTTGCTACCGGTTACCAAACCGTTTATTACATTCGCTCTGTTGTGCATTGACAGATACATATTAACTGCATATGTAGGTATGTGCCATTTATGCAGTTTGCCACACGTATCAAATTGTTCGAAACTCACAGATCGTTTACAGAAACAAACCTCTGATAATGAATTATCGTCGAAATATTAAAGCAAATGAAGAACGAAATTCAAGTATGTCAATGTATAGAGTAGTAATTTAACCCACAGAAATATATGGCGCTAGGCTATGAAAATTAAATCAATAATCCAATAATAATAATTCATGCCTTAACACCCTCCAACAGCTAGACAACAATAACAGGGGATTGGTAAGCAATGAGTTATTATTATGTCTGCGCCCGTAGAGCGACTTAAGATGCTAAGCTGTCGGCATTCGCCTAGAACGGGAAGGAAAACCATGAAAAACTACTCAGACAGTCTAGTCAGGGATCTAAACACGGAACTGCCAGCATGATAAGCCAGTCTACAGATATGTAAATAACATGATAGATATTTATATAACAACAACAACATATATTCATGATGGTAAATTGCAGATCATTACTTTACATTATTAGATTATACTATATACTGCTTAGATTTTTTTATATCACTTCTGTTGTTAATTGAATTTTTTTTCCTGTTTAATATAAAGAACAACACACTATGAAAAGGGAAATTAAAGAAATGATTAATATTAAACAGGAATAGGATACCTTTCAAAAGTTATGGTTTGATTAAAAAATATAGGTCAAATAATTCGTCTTCTTGAAACTGCTAGGCCAGGCGTCTATTTTATGTGGATATAACGTAGTTTTCACATATTCATGAGGGTTTTCTATAGACTAATTTCTCATATTTTGCTTGTTTAAATATCCTGAAAGATAGAACCAAACCTCATTCGAAAAGAAACATTTGTCGAGAATGTCATTATTATTGATGTTATTCAGAAACCATAGACAACACTGTGTTCTCGTAACAAAATCTACCTGTTTGAGTTTCGAAACTGCCTGAATTTTATATGGAAACAACTTTGAGTCCTTTTTTAAAGTAATATGTAATGTTCGAATAAAGAATTGTAAAAGCTTTCAAAATCCACAAAGAAAAAGTGGGGTTGACATTTTAAAAAAATATCAATGACGTCAACTTATTCAAGGTCGACGGAAAAAATAAAATGGTAGTATCTAAATATAGCTAATAAAAAACTTTAATCGACATATCTTTGCATTTTGTCAAATAATGCACAGTAACGTTACTACGGGCTTGTGTCCATACTTTATGGACACAAATGATTACTCAAAAATTTTCTAATGTAACATACCAAAATTTTTACATCATCGAATAAAGAATTGTAAAGGCTTTCAAAATCCACAAAAAAAATGGGGTTGACATTTAAAAAAATTATCAATGACGTCATAACTTATTCAAGGTCGACGGAAAAAACAAAATGGTAGCATCTAAATATAGCTAACAAAAAACATTAATCGATATATCTTTGCATTTTGTCAAATAATCCACAATAACGTTATTACGGGCTTGTGTCCATACTTTATGGACACAGTGTATATGTCCATGTATACATGGACATACACACGCATATTTTACGCAGCGGTTATTTCTACGTATAGACACGTGTTTCGAACTCCTCTTAGTTCTCGTCAGTGCATGTGGAGAAGTACGCCAATGCCATACGTTGCCGCTATCGGATTTTACGTGGTATAAAATATAATAACTTGAATTGAGGGAATATAAAGAGGTACACAAATCACATATTTATTTAAAATTGATTGTCATTTTATCTAAAAGTGCTAAATACCCTTCAATAAATTTTTATCTAAAAAAAATTAATTAATTGTGAAAGTGGAATAAAAATTTTCATAAAAAGATAAACTTTTAATTGTTTTCATAGCTAACTTCTGAAATATTGTAGTTCCAATACGCGAAACAAATTGAAAACTTCTCGATTTTAAGTGAACAGTCAGCTTGGAACTTTCGTTTCTATAGAGAACTTGAGATATATTTCATCACACTTTAAACAGAGTACACGGAGAACGGCGAGAACTATCCAAAATTCCATATATATTGGAATGGTACTGCATCCAGTTTAAAATAAAATAAAAAAATAGAAAAGGAAAAAGAATAAAATATGTGGAAAATCTTGAGTCCATAAAGAGACGTGGTTCAAGTGAAAATATCCATTCAAATGGCACTGGCAATAAATTGGATTAAAATGTCCATGCTTAAAGTGAATGATAAATATAGTCGTATGGGACACTAAATGGCTCAGAAAGATTGTGAAAAAAGACCGGAAAGGGTCTATCTGTTTAACCTAAGAAATAATGTTTACTTATTCTTTATTAAACAAAAAATTACTATTTATAAAGTATTGTGTTCTTTTTCTATACGTAATCTAATTACGTATAAAATGATTTAATTACATTTTATTATTGTAAATATAAAGAAGCTCTGTACGTCTCATCCGTACATCAATTATACGAAAAATATTGACCAAAGATATTATAGTTGAGACTAAACGGATGATAAACTAATCTGTTTACTTAATATTGTATAATATGGGGTCTGTGTAGCCCTGCTCGCGTTAGAACATATAGCTTGGTAGGGTCGTTCCTATCATTATGCATTCCTGCCAACCACTGAGATTAACACCCCTTTAATGTACCGACCGATTGTCAGATACAACCCACATCTATCTCTTTTGTGTTGTTTAATCACTAAAAATTGTCTCACTTCGGATATACATATGCGCGTATATTCACGAAACTCATCTCCGTATATTTTCGAGGAAAAATATTTTGCACAGTACCTTTTCAGAATATTAAATTTAAAATTTACAAATAGAATACAAAAGAGTAATAGTATCATGAGCCTGAATTTATATAACGTTCAACTGAAATTTTAATAGATTGAGTAAATTAGTTGCAAAAGTATGTCGGAATTCTCACAATAACCGCCAGGTTTTCTTTTTTTTTTACTAATTTGAAAATAATATAATAACGCTTTATGTGGAAATAAATTTCGCTATCATTAATGAAACTCTTTTTCAACATTGAGCAAATCATTATGTAGGTATTTTCTTACGTTTTCCATGATCACTTTTCTACATCCCTTTTATGATTTGATAGAAATTCTCTCCCTATTTGTTTTTCTCTAATATTTTTCCTAAATTTTCAGGAATGGAGAAGCCTAGCTTAACATTTAAATTACATAGCAAGCTTTTAAACTTCATGTCTAAAAAGTTGCCAATTTTAATCCATATCTTCTGTACCATCACAATCTTCATCGAAATGTATACCTGGCCGTACTTTCCATTCCAATCATTTGTTATGTATACATTATAGTAAATGAAAATTGCAACACAAACAAACAGAGGAGTAGTAGGTAAACGGTATATTCAAATCATTATACGATATGTAGTCAATGATTGAAATCACAACCCAATAGAGCGTGGAGTTCGAGTAGAATACTTCACCACACCACTTACAAGCTATAACATAGTAATAGCTTGAAATTGGGATCGATAAGGGCTACCACATGGAAGATGACAAGTACCCTATCAGCATGAATTATGACTGAATTTGAATATGATCTCATGATCTCTCTGATGATGGAATGGGATCATATAATATTCTCAGATGAGTTCTGATTCGCTGTTATGGCCAACAAGAGACACGTATCTTTTCGACACAAACGAATCGTCTCACATTTTCTTAGCAGTCAAACTATCAGTATGGAGCAATAGCGTGGGATTACACTAATTATAGATCTTAAAGCAATCTAATACGTGTTCAGATTCATAGAAGCAGAGGTTATCCAACGCAGTATTTCGACAGAACAATGCTAGACTATTTGTAACACAAAATATACTCAATTGGCGTGTCCCAAAGCAACATACTTATGACGGATTCTGAAAGTTCATTATTCTTAGTTAGTAATATACCAAACACTATGAGTAAATAAATAGTTTGTGTTACACAATTAACCAAATATATCAAATCCTTGCCAACAATATACAGTGAGTAACAGTATTATAAACTACTGAGATAGTAACTGGACTGATTCATCTTAACTGCAGGAATTGATTCAAAAGGAGTCAATATCCTTTTCTAGGTTGGCATTACTGTCCCTGACATCTA
Organism: Melolontha melolontha; assembly: GCA_935421215.2. Classification (NCBI taxonomy): domain Eukaryota; kingdom Metazoa; phylum Arthropoda; class Insecta; order Coleoptera; family Scarabaeidae; genus Melolontha; species Melolontha melolontha. Next base: position 28,600,421 of record OW285244.1, on the reverse strand, counting down.
TACAAAATTTCATGTCAATATTCTTGTTAGTGAATAAGCTTACAATTATTTTTCTGTCACGAGAACTGTGTTTTCTACGGTTTTCATGGTGTCTGATTTTGTTGAACAAATAATTTACATAATATTTTATTTGCGGAATGAAATTTCTCCTAAGGTTGTTGAAGACGTAAAAAAAGGTTTCAGCGACGAATGCATTATAATAGCAAGAGTGCTTAAGTGGTACAAAATCTTCGAAGTAGACACAGAACGGAGACGAATCTGGACGACCTTCAATATCAACTGAGGAAATCCGCTTCAAAGAAATAAAAGCTTTCATACTCAAAAACCCTCGGTTTACAATAAAGTAACTAATACTAATTGTAAATATTCTTTCTACATTTTACGACGCTATTTTAGACGAATTTTTCATAGAACAAATTCGCCCTGAAGTAGGAATCGAACCCACGACCTCTGGCTTGCCGAACCATTGCTCGACCACTGAGCTGTTGAGGCGTGAATTAGAAACTTTTATGGGGATGCTTTGAGTTACATCAAAGGAAACAGATGAATATATTTTGCCCGTAGTACGGCAGTTGTACAAATTAATTGCGTTTTCGCGAAGTAATGTAATTGTAAATATTATTTCTACACTTTACGACGCTTTAGCGAATAAAATAGCGTCGTAAATCCAGTCCAATCCAATCCAGTGAATATCGTGTCAAAGATAAAGCAAACCCGAAAAAACACAACAAAATCGTTCAAAAATCAAAGTCATGTTAACAGTTTTATTTAATTAGCGTAGTGTAATACATTATAAATTTCTTCCAACATGTCAAACCTTTCCATGAATACCTTTTTAAATCGAAGAGATAAAACAAAATTCAAAACTCGCTCTGAAAGCTACATGGGAAATTGACTTTCAGAACTGCTACATAGATTGAAAAAGGGTGAGAATATCTATATTGTTTAGGAAGGAATTACTTTAGAGAAAACAGATTAAATTTGGAATAAGAATAAATACTTTAATTTTATTTAACCAATCCCGATATCTTTTAATCATGGTAGTACTGAATATGTCTGTCTTCAACATTTCATCCTCCTTTGTTTGCTGTTCATCATTTCATTTTGCTTCTTCACTCTAAAACTAAATTTATCCACCTTTCCAAGAAAAATATCATTCAAACGAAGGAATTATTGTTGGAACAGACCAACATTTTGATGGTCTTAAGCGCAATAATTACAAGAGCAAAGAAAGTAGTTTTGTTTAAAAATTGAACTTTCGCATGGAAATTTTCGACCTATGATTTTTATGATTTCAAATGCTACCCAAGACTAGTATTTACACAATTTTGAGGTGGCCACATCACATTACTCTCAAGGATGAATTTCGTGAAGGTGGTTCATCGACGACTGTTATTTAGAGAACGGATGCAATTTCCATAAAACGCAATCGGCAATTGGAATTGTGTATAACGTCGCTCAGTACATCCCGGCGTAAGTCAATGAAGTATTTGTTTGACTTACTCGGCCACCTGGTCTCGCAGCGATAACAATGGACAACCCAGCTATTGTATTCGGAGAATATAGTGTTTTCAGTGGTGTCGTGTACGTAGATAAAATAAATAAGTTTATCGTATTTCGTAAGAGAAATAGCACGTACATTCCTTTTCTTTTCATTTAAGCAACATCTTCCAATTATTTTCACGTAAGTGTGCATAAAATTTCGTTATTTAATTTCGTTTATTTGGATCTAGAATGTTATTGAAAAATTGCAATAAATCAACCGCAAAACATCACGTAGGATCGTTAAAGCACGAAAAAAAATTGAACCCGTTGGAATCTGACAATTTTAACGAAGAACTCTGTGAAACTTTTATGGCAGCTAATATTCCATTATTTAAATTGAACAATCCAATTTTAAAGACATTTCTGAAAAAATATACTGGTCGAAATGTTCCTGATGAATCAACTTTACGCAAATATTATGTTTCTAGGTGCTATACGAGAACAGTAGAACGCATTAGAAGCCATCTTTTAAATCAATACATATGGATAAGCGCCGACGAAACGGTGGATATGTTAGGACACTGTGTGGTAAATGTTGTAGCTGGTATACTACATCCAACTATTCCCTATAACTCATATGTAATAGCAACAAGTGTTATAAATAGAGTTGATGCGGAAACAGTTGCTGAAACCATTAAGGAGAATATGCAAAAAATGCTTCATTCGGACGCCACGTGCAAAGAAAAAATACTTTTATTTGTCAGTTATAGTGCTGCGTATATGTTAAAAACAGGCAGACTATTGAAGAAAACATATCCTAATATGCCGCATATTACTTGTGTAGCACATGCTCTCCACAGAATCTGTGAATATATCAGAGACACTTTTCCGGAAGTTGATAGACTTGTATCAGCTTTTAAAAAAGTTTTCAGAAAAGCACCATTGAGAGTAGCTCTTTTCAGGGAAAAATTTCCATCTCTGTCACTGCCTCCCACTCCAGTAATAACTAGATGGGGAACATGGCTGGAAGCTACTAGTTATTATGCTGAGAATTTCGATAGTCTAAAACATTTCGTAACACTGCTAAAGGAGGTTGCTAGAAGTATTGGTGAGTGCAATGAGCTCACACAAGTCCCAAATTTAAAAAATCAGTTGTACTTTCTTCACGAACACTTTGGAAAATTGCCAAAACTAATCACTTATTTTGAAAATCGAAATCTCAAATTAAATGACGGATTAACCACATTAGATGTGGCTGTTAATAATTTGAAAAGTATTCCAAGTGACTTCGGATGTGGCCTTCGACAAAAGTTTGAAGCAATTCTTAATAGAAATCCAGATTTAATTACATTGCAGCAATTATGTATGGAGACAATTCCACAAAATCTAACCGCTAAATATGAAGAAATAAAAGAATATTTCCAGTATGCACCTATAACCAGTTGCGATGTAGAAAGGACGTTTTCTATTTATAAGGATGTACTTAATTCAAAGAGAACAAAATTGACAGAAGAAAACCTTGAGAAACTATTGCTAGTCAATATTAATACTCCTTTACTCAACTTGAACGACAAAATGAACAAATAAAAATGTTCCAATTATAGAAATAAAATTAAAAACTTTAAAAATACAACTTTTCAACAAATACATATATATTTCATAATTTTATAGATCACCACCCGTTTGTTTTCCAATTATATAAATAAAATTAATTAATAAATATGTATTTCGTAATTTTAGATAGATAGATCACCACCTGTGTTTTCCAATTATATAAATAAAATTAAAAACTTTATAGATACAACTTTTCAACAAATAAATATGTATTTCGTAATTTTATAGATCACCACCCGTTCGTTTTCCAATTATATAAATAAAATTAAATATTTTAGAAATACAGCCTTTCGCCAGTACTGCACTGGGCTTTGCGTCATGTGGTAAGCGTGTCCGTTCTCTAGAACTTATTACCACTAATGTTGATTTGGGCGTTAAATCATTGAACGAGATGGGCATACCACATATCATGAGAATGAAGCATCTTTGAGCATTACCATCAAAATAATACAGACTCATATTCCTAAAATTTGACGTTTCTAACCATTAATGCAATTGACAACTTCTTCTTAAGAGAACAGGTTTAGTTTACACAGCATTTAAAACAAACTAGTTTTGTATAAAAATGAAAGTTTTAGATGGTCTCAAAGGCAATAATTATAAATGCATCAATACCACTGCCATGATATTAAAGTTTTATCATACATTCCTTCTAATATAAAATAATGTACTTTTTAACTATTAATGATATTGCTTAAAAATGAAAAAAATATATTCTCGATTGATTGTGTATATAATTTTATATGGCACGATTACACTATATCGTAATAAATATGACGTGAAGCAATAGAATTTATTTATTATCTGTATCTAGATGTATATCCAGAAATTAATTAATTTAAATTGCTCCCCAACTAATTAATTCTAATATTGTATAGTTTTAAATATGAAAAAGCCATGGGCGTGTCACATGTATCGCAAAATAGAAAATAATATTGCACATATCCATGGAAACAAAATGATGTACACCATTATGCAAAGTTTAATGTGGACGCTACATCATTAATCTTATATTATTATTTTATAATAACATATTCTAGAGCACAAAACACATTGCAATCGTTGAGCATAAATATAATGTATTTTCACTAATTCAGTCCTCTCTCCTGTATGGAATAGAAGTCTAAATAATAATTATTAGGTCACGCGCATGTTGTTAGCGGATAAATATATGTTAATCACCAATTATACCCGACAAGTTTAATAAATACGTATTACCTAAATCATATAAATTTTGAAAGCTATAAGCAAAGACAAACAAACACAAATGTATTGTTTGCAGATATATAATCAAAACTATTCTATAATGGGAATGGTTGTTATATTATCAAATATGTTTTTAATTATTTGAATTATTAACTCGCCACGCTTCAAATTTTATTTTACCATATTTTCCCAGTATATAGTTCTTCAAGTATTTTAAAATAAATCACGTGACAAAATTTAAACTACGAAATTCGTTTGATAAGAAATATCAATATAAACATAGTTTTAGTTCATAGCTGCTGAAAATGACTACTTCCGCTTTGTACCTATAACTTTGTAACGATCGGAAATGAAAAATATAAGGAAAATTTGTTAATTAATTTTGAATTACATGGTATGATATACATACTCTATATTTAAAATATCATCCAAAAATATAACAAACTTATGTATAAATAATAAAGTATTCATATTTAACGCGTAAAGTATAATCAATATGCACACTTTATACCCAAAATTAATAATTTCTAACTAATGAAAAACCAATATTTTCACTACTATAATTCCGTAATTCTGTCGCAAACTCTCTGATGGGAGTTAAACAAAGTTATGTATGTGAAAACTTCGAGTTGCCTACTTTTTGCCCTTTTTTTTCATGTTTTACTTCAAAAGTAATTAAGAATGTTAAACCCTTGGCGAAAATAACGAATTCCCTCTCTTTTATTATATTTTAAAAGAACAAAAGTTGACTTTTCAATTTTTTTCGTGCTTTTGCTTTTCTTGTTCTTTCAGATTACTTCTCTTTGGGTAATGTTTACATTTTTGATTATGCATTTTGTTTAAAAAGTTTATTAAGAAGAAGTTACGACTGTTAATATTAAAGATGTACACCATTTGTATATTAAAAATCTAAAATATTAATAATATTCTAGGTATTATTATATAGTAAGTTTTCTCATGCTCTAATTTGTTAACGATTACTCCATTTATTATGAGTAAAGCTTAGATTATATACAAAATACAAATTTGTTGTTAAAGGAGATATATCAACAAAATTATGAATTTTATGGGTTTATTTAATGTTTTTTAATAAAATGGGGCATTTAAAAAAAAGCATATATTGCATATTTTTACTAATTGATGCATATTTCATTTAATACTGCATATTTGTACATATTTTCTTTAAATTGCAAATTTCCTTCAAAGTTGCAGTATGGGGCAAGTTTAAAAATAACAATTCAAAAATAACTGGCAAACGGAAATACAAGATTTCCTGATGTTCTAAGAAAGCCGGTTAAAACACATTGCGACATTTTGTGGCCTAAAAAATTAAAATGAATAATAATGCTTCTTACATCAAATCCAATATTTTACAATACTTATATGATTTGTATCAGTACATGTGTCCACAACTTAATAATACAAAACCGTAAAAAAAGGAATAAAGTGACTGTAAGAAGAATACAATATTGTTAGGTATAATGTTACAATATCTTGGCGAATCGTGTATACCGATATATATAACCGTAGCGCTATCGCTGTGTTATGAGCCTGCTATGACTGCGTGAGACTGCGGAACTAATGAATTTAGGTGTGGTTGACCTCGGTCACTTTCATCTAGTCTTTCAGACAGTGCAGTTGACTTTTGTTTGTGTATGTGTCGTTAGTTGAATTTCTTATTGAGAAAATTCTACACTGAAATAGGTGGCTTATAGAGCGACATACAGCGTTTGTGACATTTTATTTGATTGAATTGACGTTATTAACTAGACCGAAGTCTAATTAACCCCATCGAACCGCTGTGGGGTTTTTGTGATGAGATCTTTTAACTAATTGATTGCTGAAATTTGCCGTACGCATAGTTAAATCAACGAAAGTGGTTTTGAAGAACCGTATCTATTCACGTGCTCCTGAAATCACCTTCGAAGACCACGTTTGAGACGGAATCGACGACATAGCAGCCGTTTGACACCGATCAAATCAACCAGCAGTAAGGCAGTTTTGACAATAATTACGCCGATTCATCTGAATAATTACTCGAAAACTTGCATCATGCTTTGAGAGAATTAGCGACACGAGATAATAGGAAGCATTAATTTATTCTGTCGCTTGTCGTAAACATTCAGTAAACTTTTTCTTCGTAAAATATATTAAAACAGTTCATATTAAAATACATTTTATTTGTCTTGGACTTTAAATAATTTCTTTGCTGTAAATACATTAACGACGTTCACAGTAGTTTATCATTCTTTTCATTTGTCTTGAACGTACATTAATTTCGTTAACAAGTTAACACTTTAGAATTGTTCATACCAGTTATTAATTAATTTAATGTATTTAATAATTGTGAAAATGCAATTTCGATTAAACACAAATTAGTTGTTACAATTTAATTAAGGATTTCGTGTTTAAGAATGTGTTTCATTTATTTATTTTTTTACCAATATTTAAATAACAACATATAATACGTAGCTTTCAAATTTTGTACATAAGATTTAAATTCGTTTGTGAACGATTACTCGAGGCATGCCGCATACATAAGTCATTTGCTTGTATTTTTTCTTACTTTTTTTGTGCTATAAAATATACAGGCTGGTCTTACACCCTATCGTACAAGTGTTTTTGAGTCTGGGCTTTGCGGTTTGAATTTATAGTTGAATTATGTTGATTAACGATTATATATTTATTTAAACTATTATATACCTTAATTAATTATAACCAGGGGTTCACCAATTTTAAAATTATTGAAGCATACACGGTTTTCTTTACTTTGTTTTAATCCTGTAAATTTTATTATCAACGAAGACATTTATAGTAAACTTGGTTCTTTTTCTTTTATTTGGAACGCTTTTTTATTTATTATTATCTCATGTTTTTCAGCAATTACTCTAGTTCTTTCGTGGTGGGTTAATTAGTACGAATACGAACTCCGCGTGACGTATAACCACTACTACAAGCAGACTCTTAAATCGCGGTGGCGCTTTTTTAAATTTTTAGTCAGTTTATTAACGTTTCGACAAGAATCACACGACCATTTTCACTTTTATGCCGTTGGCACTGGCTGGCTGCTTTGTCAATTTAAGATCATCCCACCCACGCAAGGTAAGTCCGTGGAGGGTGTTTGGATTGCGCAACATTATATCAAAGTCAGTTTTCGTGGACTCTTATTGTTGCATGTTGCGCGTAGCAATAAACTGATAAATACGTAAATGGATTTAAAAACTATACAAATAAAAATTAAATATGCTATCGAATGTTATATTTTCTAAACTAAAATCATATTATTATTAATATTATTAATAAGTAAATAGATCATTCATACGTAAATACATCATTCATAAGTAAATAGATATTAATAATTATATATTCTTACATAGCATATATAATGTTTTAGGGTTATTTGGAGTTTTTGTAAACATATTGTTAATAGTGTTACATAAATATGATGTAATGTAACAAACATTAAATGCAAAATAAAGTTTTGTTTCATAGAATCGAATTTGTTTTTTGTTAGAATGTTATAAAAAATTTAGCATATTGATGCATATTTTTCTAGAAAGTGTTTCACAAAGAGCGCAAGATTTTAAAGTTCAATAAAACATGGTTTCCTGTAGTAAAGTATTGAAATATTTATTGTTTTATAAGGTATATATTTGGGAATTATGTATGAAACAAAATATCTTGTAAATGACAGCCATGGCTTTGCTGGCCTACGCGTACTCTTTTGACAAAATTCGCAATAACATTATTGTATACATGTGGCGGTATTTTATTGATACAGCGTCTAATTTCAGCCTTCAATGCTTCGGTGGTTACGGGCTTATCGACATAGACCCGTGACTTCAGGCAGTCCCACAGCCAGAAATCCAAAGGTGTCAAATTGCAAGAACGTGGCGGCCAATTCTGGTCACCAAACCGGGAAATGACACGACCAGGAGCAAACTTGTTCAAGTGAATGTTTCACGGACGGTATGACATGTGGCCCCGTCCTGCTGAAACCACATGTCGTCAAGAACAATATCTTCCAATTGAGACACAAAAAACTGCGTTATCATATCACGATAACGTTCGCCATTCACCGTTACTGAATTACACTCAGCATCTTCAAAGAAATACGGTCCAATTATTCCTCCAGACCACAATGCACACCTAATAGTAACATATTTCGGATGCATTGCTTTCTAATGAATCTTTCGTGGATTTTCTCAGCCCAAAATGTGGCAGTTTTGCCGATTTACGAAGCTATAGAGGTGGAAATTGGCCTCATCACTGAAAATGATTTTGTCCGCAAAACCGGCTTTCACTTCTGCTTGCTCAACTATCCAATTGGTGAACTCTCTTCGCTATGCATGATCTGTTGGCAGAAGTTGTTGAGTCAATTAGACTTTGTAGGGGTGGAGATGCAAATCTTGAGCCAGAATACACTGAAGAGTGGCTGTTGTAATGTCCAATTCTTGTGCATGATGACGAATCGATGTCTCTGGACTTTCGGCTACACTGTCGCGAACTGCCGTGATGTTTTGTTCTGAACAACCTCTACGAGCTTGTGTCGTGTGTTTCATATAACTAATCGCACCAGTCCTTTCGAATTTTTCAATTATTCTTTTCGCTGTAGCTGAATTAGGAACATTTTGTCGACCGAATATTGGACGCACTTTACGAATGGTGGCACTCAAAGTTTGACATTTTGATAATAATGTTTAACAATCAGTATGCGTTCATCTTTCGTGTAATGCTCCATGTTTACCAACTCCCATCTGTCAGTTTTCGATCTGTCACATCATAATAACGTGTGATTATGACTATCAAATATGGCGGGCAATTCAAATCTTGCACTCTTATTGAAACACCCATTATATTAAAGCATATCTATGTGCATATTTTGCTATTTTCACATGCTTATAATTCGAACTTTAGTTATGAGTATTATACAATCACTAATTAACAAAACGATAGATTTAATATAATCTAGTCTGTCGAATGCCAATTTCGTTAAGAAGATATGCGCACACTATCTCCATTGCTAAGTAATTGTAAATGACATCTTAATGCATATACAGTTTCAATAGAAGCGATAACGTTCATTGATTATCCCACTCATCTCATTTATTTCTACATTCTCTTACGTCCTGGATTGCTTAATAATGTTTTTAAATATCTTGAGAATTTACTTTTCCATCGAACTAATTAAACTTTAATTTCTTATTGGGAATATTTCTGGAAACAAAGTAAAAACACATAGAAAATGCCCCTTCGGTTGCTCGTTCGCATGTGGTTTGTTAGTATATACTTAACGTATCCTCCTTTCTTCCAATAAGAAAAAGGTCAGGAGTTTGGTAAACCAAGTAATTGCTTTTAAAACGCAAGTTATTGCTCTCATGACTTAATAAGCTACCTCTTTTCTGTGTGATACGATGGTTACAGGAAAAATTTTTCGAAACGATGTAAGAAAACATATATAAAATTTAATAAACGACTCGATACACTTTTGAAGCATGTTTTCAACACCGAAGTGAATACTTTGGAAGCCAGTATTCGCAATCTTTCAACAGCTACTTCGAACGCTCACCAGGTATTTTATTTTTGACGTTGGAGAACTAACAGGAATCATATGGTATCAAATAGGTTAGTCAAATACGAGCAATGTGTTAATAATTAAATATTTTTATTAGCGGATTGATGTACTGAGTCAGAGTTGACAATGTCATTATGAAGAATAATTCGCCTCTTAAAATTACTTTTCTCATCGATAACTTCCTACAAGCAAATTATGGTATACCAATCAACAACGTTCAGAGTTCTTCGAATCTCATTTGCTACAAGTCCAGTGAAACGAAAGAGACAGGCAATCATTTGCGTCACAATACTGCGTGAGCGAACAGCTTTCGTAGGTTTTAGCTTGCATTGAAAGACCCAACCCAAACGATGGATTGTTGTTTACTTTCAAGATCGTACGAATAAATCCAAGTTTCCTCACGAATAATGTTGTAGAACAAATTTATACAACATCGAGTGATTTTTTTAAATATTGCTTTGAGCCATTTGACATGGCCTTGTTTTTGAACTTCTGTCAAATTGTATGCCATACAAAATTGTGTGTGCTGCTTTCACTCAGAGCATCAACATTAATGACTAAAGACAGGCATTTTCGGTCGGCTTACACTGGTGTAGGCGAGTGAGGGGTTTGAGTCATTCAGAGCTGCTATCGGCTCAAGTTGTGCGTCTCGCGTTTGCCAGTTTAGTACGTGAACAGCTATCATAATGCGTAGATGGATTTACGAATATGCGTACGTGTAATTCGTACGCAAAACATTGTAAATGTCAAAAGTTCATAGAAATGCATCAATTCGCCTGTTTGCTAACGAGGTAAGCGGGCTTTTATGGCAATTCTCAGACTTAAGATATAATGGTAAAGTACTGAGGTGCTTAGTTTGTGAGAAAAGTTTATTATGTTGGAATCCACGTTTGTGTAGAAAACATGTGAATAGTGCAACACACAAATCTCAAAAAAAAACGGGGAGAGACCGTATAATGAATTTCCTTGTGATTTAAGTATGATGTTAATTGTAGGTAATATACTGGTTGAAAAACTCGGACAAAGAATGTTTCTTCAGTTTTGGAAAAAATACAATCCTACGTGGAAACTACCAACTCTGAGGACGCTACGTAGGTATTTACCGACGGTGCGCTAAAAAATGGATAATCATGTAAAAACCGTAGTAAAAAATAAAAGGAAGTGGTTCACTATAGATGAAACTACAGATATAAAAAAAATTCCATCGTATCGATCCTTGTACAGACAATTGCAAGGACCGTCACACCTTTATTTGTTAGTCTGTAAAAGACTGCAAGAATGTACTGCTGAAGCACTTCATAATGTTTTAGTTAGAATACTACAAACTTTGTTTCGACTTTAAAATAATATAAAATCTTGAAAAATCAACTCGAAAATTTTCACGCGAAAATTTCATTTTTATACAAAATTAGTTCGTTTTAAATGCTATATAAACGAAACCCGTTCTCTGAAGTAGGAATTGTCAAATGAATTAATGATTAAAAACGTCAAATTCAGTTAGAAAACGCGAATACAACTTAAACATTTTTCCAATAGCCCTCGTATATACGTTCGAATTTTCTTGTAAAACAGTGTGTATAGCTTTGATGATAATGCTCAAAGATGTTTCATTCTCATGATATGTAATATGCCAATCTCGTTCGATGATTTAACGCACAAAAGTAACATTAGTGGTAATAACAGTCGTCATTAGACCACCTTCTAGAAATTCGTCCATTAGAGTGATATGGCTACCGTAAAGCTTGGTAAACCAAATGTAAACACTAGCCTCGGATAGCATTTGAAGTCATAAAAATCAGGGCTCGAAAATTTTCATGCGAAAGTTTAATTTTTATACAGAACTACTTTTTTTAAATGCTGTATAAACAAATTTAGTTCACTTAAATACAAACTGTTAACCGAATTATTTGTTACAAATTTTAAATTTTAGTAATATCACAGTTTAAAAACGCAGATACCACTTACACTACTAGATTCCAGAAAGCTTCCGAACAGCCCTCGTATAGCAAGTGCTTTTATAAATCTGAAATTGATTCTATTTTCGTTCATTTTTCAAGTTTGACAGGTAGCCAAACCTTAATTTACGATATAAGCGTTTCAAATACCCTTTTAATTTTTACTGGTAAATCTCTAGTCGTTATATTAATTAATGCATTTGTTAACGTTATTAACTATAAGAATTGGGAACTAAACAATATTCATGTATATGTGTAAATTGATCTATTCATTCTCACAGTCACACAATGTTGTTCCAGATGAATATAGTCAATCCTTATATATGCCGGGGTTGGCGAATAATTGATTAAGGGAATTCCATACGAATATATAACTTTTTGGTTGACATCTGTAAGTCAGTGCTTGCCTAGTAGGGCTCTTTCATCTCTCCATTTCTGTGTATAATTGCTCATATGCACGTGTTATACTAGAATTGCATTGGTTCTTATGTTTACGCGTTCTTTATTCGTTCGGAGATATAATACCAACTAAACAACTACATTTACCTAAGTCTGTCTTAACCAACCTAGAGTTTAGTCTGACTGGTTTTATTGGCCATTTAATTCATTTGGTTTATATTCTTATGTTTGGCATACCATACTCTACCGGTATGTTCGCCTGCAAAATAGCTTAATGTCAATGAAAATATTCTCAGAATTTATGGGTGTGTTCCCTATTGAGTTTCCGTTATTTTTCAAAAGAAGCGAAATTACATTATGCCAGTTATTAAAATTAGCTTTTATTCCAAAAAATATTAATATTTTTTTATTGGAAACAGAAATAAAACTATAACGATAAACAGATAATTAATTGTCTTTATAAGAGACATTGGAATTAGGTACGATAATTCTATCAACTTATATAAAATGGTTAATAACATAATAATGTAAATTAAAAGCTTATATTTTGATTATTTAACTACCATCTAAAATTAGATTATATAAATAAATTCATTAGCTTCGAAATTAATTGAAGATCAAATTTTGATTCTGTTACCTAAATATTAATTATTCGTATAATATTAATTTTGTAAATGTACTTGACACATTAAATACACGTACACACATATATATATATATATATATATATATATATATATATATATATATATATATATATATATACCTCTACGCGCTTTATACATTAAACCATTCATAAATTATCACGAAATAGTGATCGACGTTAAGAGAATGGGTATTTTAAGAGGCCATATGATCCAATAATTCCTAGTAAATGGTCTTTCTGATATCAAGCACTAAACCACAACTTCCCATAGTTATTAGAATACATATCTTCATAATAGAACAATAATGCGAAACTTGGGAATCTACGTATAGTGTGAATTAACACAGGTAATTATTCCCATTAAGCTAAGTTAATAGCAATAGAAACATAATTGAATGAATTGCTAAAATTTTTCTCGGCGGTATTTCAATTCGTAAAAATTTAATCCTCTTTTAAAACAGTAGCGGAAAAATTAGAAGAGATGAAATGGTAAATTGATACTGGAAATTCATTTGCAATCAATTTCAATATGTTTCGTATATATACATGCAGTATAGAAGTGAAAGCATGTTTGCCTCCGAATATCGTATACTGATGATTTCTAATTCGAATGAAATCGTAGTATATGCACGTTTCGGGATAGACACATTTTTCCATTTGTCGTCACAACCAGGGAGGTTGACGTCGCGACGTGTTGCGTTCTGCATTCTGGTGCATACTTAGTTTGTCGATTGTAGATATTAACATAAAAAATTCGACGACAATTGCATGTAAAATAAGATTTTAATAGTTGTTAATTCTCATATGCATTAAGTTCAATATGCAATCAGTACATTGAAGGAAATTTTCCACAAGATTTAATACCTTAAAAATTGCTGAAAAGCCACGTCCATCAACGGAACGTACAGACGCGTTTCGCTCTTATTGGAGCTTATCAATGTACGGTATCTCGAAGACGGATATGGCTTTTCACTTCTATACTTTGTGTATATATAGTTAACATTCTGAACTTACTGCAAATGAGAATTAATGAATATTAAATCTCATTTTTACATGTAAATGTCGCCTTATGTGATGCGTTAATAACTACAATCCGACAAACTAAGTTTGTACCAGTATGTAGAACACACCCCGTCGCGACTCCGACCTTCCTGGTTGTTAGGATAATTAAAAATTGCTGAAAAGCCACGTCCATCAACGGAACGTACAGACGCGTTTCGCTCTTATTACAGCTTATCAATGTACGGTATCTCGAAGACGGATAGAAGAAGTCAAAAGCCATATCCGTCTTCGAAATACCGTACATTGATAAGCTCCAATAAGAGCGAAACGCGTATGTACGTTCCGTTGATGGACGTGCCTTTTCAGCAATTTTTAATTATCCTAACAACCAGGAAGGTGGGAGTCGCGACGGGGTGTGTTCTGCATACTGGTACAAACTTAGTTTGTCGGATTGTAGTTATTAACGCATCACATAAGGCGACATTTACATGTAAAAATGAGATTTAATATTCATTAATTCTCATTTGCAGTAAGTTCAGAATGTTAAGATTTAATACCATTTATTATTAATATAGCGCAATATATAAGGTATGTTATTATTAATTATCGAATTTTATGTTATATATCAGGTTTTTTTAAGGTTTCAAACCCCTTACTACACTAATATTCATATCCTAAATACCTGTTTAGACAACTAAGTCGTCATCTTCAGTATAAAGAGGTTTCATACCTTTTTAAAGTTTTTTACTTAGCCAAAGTCTAAAATGAAAGACTTTATATATATATTGGGTATTTATATTTATGTATAAATACGTTCGATAAAATTAAAATTATTTATTTTAAACCTTTTATAAAACTTTATTTGAACTACAAATTAAAGCCACAATTATAAGCTATATAACATGATACAACATATAAAATACAAATTTTATGTGACTGACCAAAGAATATGATGTCAAATAGTATTATTTACTTAATTTCTTTTAAATTCGTAACTGCATTTACGTACACGCAGACAGTTCACGAAAAAAGAAATTCGAAACTAAAATTTCCGCTGATTTTTTTAACCAACAAAAAATTCTTTAAATGAATGTGTTAGGAAAACCTTCTCCACAAAATATTCATTTTGAATTTGATATCTTAGTATGAACATTTCTCTTTTCTTTGAATATGTGAGAAAATGTTTGAAACGTTATGAGAGTTGTACCAACGGTATACTTTGATACCAGCTCTCACGGAGTCAGATGTGCGTAACTAAAAGTTAATTGAATAGGCTTGAGGCCGCAATTTAAAAAAGACCTAGCGGCAATTTATAAAAAAGCTAGTGTTATCGTGCTGTCAAAGACAACATCAAGTGATTTTACATCACGATAATACTAGCCTTTATACTGCTAAAATTACAAAAGCGACTATTCAAGAACTCAGTTGGGAGAATATTCCACATGCGCCCCATTCTTTTGTTCTCACTCCGACAGATTTCCATCGCCTTCGCTCTTTATCAAAAAACCTTCATAGAATATCTCTTTTAATAGCGATGTCGAGCTTCCAAATTGGCTTGATGACTTCTCTTCCAAACCACCGGATTTCTTCAGGCGTGGAATCGAAAAATTACCCGATCGTTGGGAAGCAATCGTAAATAATGGAGGAGAATATATTTTTGATTAGTCCGTATATATCCTTCGTTAAAAATTAATCAATTTTGAACATAATATATACAAGTAATAATTGTATACGTTTTCTCTGCCATTTAAAGATATGTCGAGACTTGTGCAACCTCTCCAATAGGGAATTCGCGTCTACTACAATTAAAGCTAGTCCAAACACATTAGCGTGAGAGAATTTGTAGAATTCACTTTGTCGTGACGATATAGATATGTTGAAACTAAACCAATGGGAAATTCCAATTACATTTACCAGTAATTGTAAAATTGAATAATGGTGATTGCGTTGGATACTGCTTATATATATATAATAGATTAAATAAGGCGGCGATTTAAGGTCTGTTTTAGTTTGATATGTATATATTTAAAATAATCTTACATGTTTCGGCACATAGTGCCTTTTTCAAAGAAATTTAAAATATAAATTTATATTTAAAATTTCATAATAAATTATTTCTTTGAAACACTATGTGCTGAAACATGTAAGATTATTTAAAATATATATATATATATATATATATATATATATATATATATCAAAGTAAAACTTAATATACTATAATATATAAAGGTCACGAAATAATTATCTCTCTCTATATTTATATTAAATATTGTTTATTTATATATATTTATTTATTATTTTATTTATATATTTATATTAAATCAAATGTATTACTAAAAAAATGGGATATTTCATAAAGTAGATTATATTTGTTTAATCAGAACAAATGCTTTTTAATTTTAGAAATTTTCAGTTAAAATAAAATCCATTTATATTCAAGATTGTTTTACAAAAATTACTACAAATTCCATATATGGAAATATGTAAGAATTAATTGCTATTTTTCGACATTCTCTCACATTACGTTTAACATATTGAGGCATAGTTCTTTCGAAGATATAGCGACCCGACTAAAGGATTTAAACTGTAAAGCCTATTACGGCCGAGTACCTGAGCAGAGCGGCAGATATGTTTATACAAACGAGTTATTAGTAGAGACAAGCATTCTCGGTCGGCTTACACTGGCGTAGGAGAACAAGGGGTTTGAGTGATTCAGAGCAGCTGTCGACTGAAGTTGTGCGTCTCGCATTTCCCACTTTAGTACGTGAGCAGCTATCATAATGCGTATATGTATTTACGAATATGCGTACGTGTAATTCGTACGCCAAGCATTGAAAATGTCGAAAGTTCATAGAAATGCATCAACTCGCCTATTTGCTAATAGGATAAGCAGATTTTCATGACAATTCCCACACTTAAGATATAATGGTAAAGTAGTGGGGTGCTTAGCTTGTGAGAAAAGTGCAAAATTGAGAAAAAAGCAAGTATTAATGATGGTTATCGATACTGCCACAGTTATTCATCGCGTGGGAGAATTATTCAAAGATGTTCAGCCAAACTTACTACACTTACACGTCTGCTTCATGATTTACATCTTGTAGCAGACACTATACGAAAACATTATCCCTCAAGATTATCAACTAATAGAACGACAGCGATTTTTCTTAAATCTCCGAAACGTACTCGGCTCTTTCATTCACAATGTCGTGAAATCCCAGAACCGCCGCAGCCAATTCTTACACGATGGGGTGATGGTTAGAGACAGCATTTTATTATTTTGAACATTTCGATAAGATAAAGTTGGTGATTTTATAACTAAATCCTAAAGAAGCAGCTTAAGGCTCAGTCAATGCAATTTCAAAATCTTCGAGTTGCATCAGATATAAAAATTATTTACGAGAATTACGTTCCAGTAATGGACGTAATAAAAAAATTACAGGACACTTCTTTGTTCTTGCCGGATTAGGTTGAAATTGTTGCTCACATAGTGCTACATACTTTAAATTATGAAAAAAGTGTTTGCGTCATAATAATTTAATACTGTATTACGTAAAGATGTTGATTTTACTAGATTAAGACAACTTTTTAACAACAGCGTTGCAAAAGATCCGTTGTACAAATTTAAAGACCACTTTAACTACGCGAATATTACATCGCTAACTGTAGAACGATCTCTTTTGCGTATAAGCAGATATATACACCACAAACGACAAATCTCAAGTACACTACTGTAGAAACGCACGCTATGCTGCAGGTGTTCACTCATACACATCCGGATTTTTTCTAAGCAACAAAGCATATTGGGTAAGTTGTTTAGTATATTTTATCTTCATTCTCAATAATTCTACGAAATTTTTTTTCTAATTAACGCGCAGTTTTATTTCGGTAAACCCCACGCAGTGAGGCCAATGCTAGCCGACCTAAGTGCCTGTCTCTAATATTAGAACATATCGATATCCAACAAGGACTGTATTAAAACAAAATTACGCAATGCACATGTATTATATATTTATATAAAATTATATAAGTTAAAAATATAACACTAAGTATTTTTACACAAATAAAATGAATATAGGAAAAGTTTTCGCAGTTATCAGAATCGTCATGGCACTGACCATGACCAATTCCATTTTCACTAAGGCGTATTATAAATTGTGGAAGTAAATCTAGATGCTGCAAATGGTCATGTTCCAAACCTATTACAGGAGTAAAAAAATTTTCCAATTTTTTGGTGAAATGTGAGATATTCCCTCATGAGTTTTAAGAATTGATGTTTCAAGTGCTATGTCGTCGTACAAATTGGATTAGAAACACAATAATAGACATATAGCTGTAAAATTGTATGGCCCGCACATCTGCGATATTGCCAATATAATATTGTTTTGGAAAAGTCTTTGTCTGTAAAACTAGCAGAAGTTGTTCATGTAACTTTCTTCAAAATACATTTCATTTTCTTAGAAATTTCGAACTATGTACTAGATTTATTTGGTATTTTAATAAGCTGCCGTGAACGATACCTGGCGTTGCCCATTACTGTAACACTTGCTGATCGTATAAAGAAAACTGCAATTTTTTCAAACAGGTCCGCAGTCATATCTTTGTGATAGTCGGCACAAGAAGATCTTTCGTCTGAGTAGCAAATAAACGTCTTCCGCTTGGAATGTCTAGACTTATTTATTTAGACTTTATTCTTGAAGACTCTATAATCTTTCTTCTTTGACAATAGTTTTGAATTTAAAACCATTTTGCTTTAAAATTCACGACAAACTAAACTACGCTAAAAGTAGATAAACTACACATTTGCATTCCGACCTTCCAAAACATACCTGCCGATCGGTGTTCTCGAATTGGGGACCATTACCTGAACAGACAAAATAAGTGCACCGAATTGCGGACCGTACTAAGGATTAAAATAGGTAATGAATGTTCGGATTAAGATAGTTAATGAGGTAACGAGATTTTTATTAGGATAGGAAACTTTATAAATTCTATATTTTTAGGTATAAGTAATGTTTGTTTTTACTATAGATTTAGTTTAATTTGAGCTGTCTTGTAAGTGAGTGAAAATGAGCGAAATTAAAATGATCTTAAGTGAAAAGGGAAAGTCGTTACTTGTGTTGGACGATTATAAGTATCGTGAAAAAAGTTTTGGACTTGTGCTGTGAGTAAGTGCAATGCAAAAGTTTTTACGCTGAGTTCAGATAATATAATTTCAAGAAAAGAAACCTTACATAATCATGAAAAGGACACTGATAAAATTAACAATATTGTAGTATTTTCGTGAGATACTAATTTAAAATTTATGTGTAATAGTGAGAAAGTGTATCTCGACGGAACATTTCGATATTGTACGAAATATTTTTGTTATTCTTAAAGAAAAGTGTTATAATGCTAATTTAATATTTGCTCCAAAAATTATTGTAGCTGATTATGAACTAGCTATTCACAAAGCAATGTCTGCGCAATGGCCCACCACGAAGATCACAGGTTGTAGGTTTCATCTTGGACAAGCTTTTAAAACGTATTGATTTTGTAAAATTTGCATCATATTTTCATAAAGTGTAAATATAAAATGTAAATACATATTGTCGTGAATTTTTCCCCGAAGAACTATTTTAGAAACAATTATTTATCATGTTAAACTTGTTTACAGATTTATATTTGTTTATATTTAGAATTTTGTTTAAATATTTATTAGGGCTTGATTTGTTGACCGCGCCTGTACATTTATATATTTATATGTGTAACGAAATTATATTGAACAGGAAGTGGATCGACTAGGGGGATTTTTGTGTGTTGGGTGTACCTGATGTCTGATTTTATTTTTCCGGCCTCTCAGAGATGTTTTATATTGCAAGTGGAACAGTTGAAGAAATAAAAAAACTTTCTTTTTTGTTTCTATATTTTATTAAAATCGGTTTATTCTGTATTTTTGTGCTCTGATGTGAATTTGATTTCATTATCGTTTAATTACGAGTGTTGATTATCTCGTATATTTATGAATATTTGAAATCCACTTGATATCTCTCGCATTAAGTTTTTTGTGTGTGAAAAATTTTACGTTAACGTAAGTAATTTTCATATAAATTTTATATTAAAATTTTCTTTGTAATTCATTTATAATTGTGCCAATTTGTATTATTGATTTATCGTTATATTAGCTTAAGATATAGATGGGGAAGAAAACTATCATATTTTTTTTATGAGGGAGTGTTTTATCACGTTGTTCTAGAACATTTTTGAAAGTCAGGTTTTGGAGGGAGATTTTATGCTTGTTAGTGCGCACGAATGAAAGTTATTTACGCGTGTTTGACAATTGGTCAATGTACATTCTTGAATTTGGGGTTAATTATTTAGAATTTAGAGTTCGAAAGTTTTCTAAACGATCTATTAGTTTTATTTTTGTTCGCGATTCATCAGAGTTTTTTCATTGTGTGCGTGTCTTGTATCACACAATCTTTTTACTCTAGGCTTTTGTATAATGACGCATTAGCTCTCTTTACACTTTGTAAAGAGTATTTTTTTTTAATTTTTTTTTAATAAAATATTAAATTACAAGTGTGACTATTTTAATTTTTCCACTAACTCGGTCGAGAGAGAGAGAGAGAGGAGAGCCCAGGATCAAGAAGTCTCAATTAAGAAGATTACCAAACTGAGCTAGTTCGGACACATTGTGGTGAACAGTGGACCTACCCTTCAAGTAAACCCACTATTCATAGCAATATCTATAATTATTGTATGCTTAAATGGATTCATTGTCAATTGTGAAATAAATATCTATTTTTATCTGGATTCGTACTTTTTTAAAAATAAACTATCAAAGACTAAGTATAAATACATTCTTATATCTACACTTTGACACTGTATTTTGCAAATAAATGAGTATAGTGATTACATCAATTATTAAGAAGTCTGGTCCTCAATTCGTGGCACATTTCCAGGTACAAAACTAAACCCTTCGTTATAATTTCATATTGGTCCCCAATTCGTGTCTGCCCCTGTCGCTGTGCTCAGGTACTTGCCCGAAATATACTTTACAGTTTTAATCCTTTAGTCGGGTCGCTAAATCGTGGAAAGAACTACACGTATATACTTCTAATAAAATACAAGTACCGTACCCTGCGCCGGCATTCGTGTATTCTTCAGGAACCAAGAGCGGCTTAAAGGTAAACAACGACTATGAACAGATAAACGAGCGAATCTTAGTCCTCTAAAGGTCAATCTACACACGACGTACACACATGTATGTCATAAATGTAAATTAAAATATAGTATAAGGTAAATAATAAAAACAAATGCATTATAGTGATTAATATAAAAGATAATCAAATGTACAGAATTCAAAATGAAGTAAATGAAATAATATAAATTGGAACTATAACATAAATAATTATAAATGTTAGGACGGGTCTATAATGTGTTTTAATGTTTAATTTATGTAATTCACAATACATATATTTCTTCAAATGTTATTTATAATATTTAACGTAACCGCATCAAATTTGGTTATAGAATAAAAATATTGACATCAGCACAATCTTCCACAATTCGATTAGTTCAAAAATTCAAGTATTATTACAGCACTATAATTTAAATTCTTTATAAACCAATTTTGCGGAAAACTTTCTAATTTTATAATAGCTTATCATATAACGTTTTCTCATAACATAAATTTCTTGCTTCATACAATAATGGCGTAAAATATTTGAAGCAATAAACAACTAAAATACTATGCTTAATTCAAATATTCCCCTGTTTTAACACAAAGTTTCGGAACCTAAAATTGTGGAGGCTTTTATTATATTATGATTAATTAACTTTAAGATTTCGCTGCCTCATTCCGTCATATAGTGTTGCACAAGTTTATATAGCTCAAAATACACTATTCTGAATACGTTCCTATTTTCGCATTTATATTTTTATTAATAATAAAAATTATTTAACGAATTAAACTTTTAATTAATAACATTGCATTTAACTCATTTGGAAAAATTTAAAATTCTTTTATTTCAATTGTTTTACTTTAACAATTAATATTTTCTTAAACATATGTACTAGAAAATGTAAGCAATATTACATACAGAAATTTTTATTATTAATAAAAATTAAACTAAATAATTCTTAATTTTACTATCTTACACCTAAACAACTTTATATTCATTAACTTTTTGCTGACGTACACCCCCGTTAGCTAACAGTTTTATAATAACATGTTGAAGTTATTATTGTTAACTTTTTGTGCGGAAAAACTTTTGAGTTATGTCACTTTATTGCCACGTTACCTCATGCCTTTCCGAGACTTTTTTTCCAGTACTAGAACAGCGCTTCGGGAAAATAAAAAAAAAATTAAATAATTTAAATTTGAGATTTATAGCAGTTGAAAATGGCCAATTTATTTTCGCCTCAGAACTTAGCCAGAAGTTTAAAGTAGAAAAAAAACTGCAATTTGTTCTTATAGATCTAAATATAATTTATACGCTTTGGTAGTCGAGGTTGTTTTAGACAGTGTATAAGTATTACATTAGAAATTGCAAAGAATATCTTTTCTGTTTGGTAATTTTTAAAGAATAAATTAATATTATTTTAATGTAAATATTATCTTTTTACATAATACTTACATAAAATTAAAATTATATATGCATCATCAATTTATTTCCTTTCTAATTTGATAAATGTGTTATATGTCCAAAATTATCATTATATGTATAAACAAAAATATGTATACTTCTTCTCTATTCTGAAATAACAGATGTTAACAACTTTAAGGTAAAATCCGAACAACTTCTTTCTAACTTCGTTTTAACAAATTGATAACAATTTTAGTATATTTCAATTTAAAATTCTATTTAATTATGTTTAATCGATTTTTTCTTATTTTTTAATGACATAAAGTATTTCTACTTTAACTCTTTTATATTGTTAATCTCCCTATTTTCAAATACAAATATTTTTTGTATACTAATCATATATGCTTATACTTTCCATACTTTTCACAACTTTTGAAACCCAAACTTCGTAATTTCATAATCATTCTCTGCCTAAGTCATTCTATAAGCAAAAATATTTGAATTTTGTCAATATTCTAGGATAACATATGTAATTTTAATATTTTTCATATATTGACTTTTTTATAAGTGACAGTTGTTTAAACAAGAAACCAGAAAAACATTTAAGACCAGTCAATTAAAGATAACATTTATGGTTTCAATGGTTTTCAGCTAAAATGCTATTCAGTTACTTTACAATCAAAGTTTTTAGTTTTTAGTAAGATTTACTAAATTATTTTCGTGTTTGTGTCTTTTCTGCAGTGTTAATCTACTCATTCTCATTACAAATATTTTATATACTAGTGCATCCAATATTTTTCACAAATGTTGAATCATAATTTTCGTAATAATTCTTTATCTGACATTCTATCAGTGAAAATATTTTTAGTTTTTCATTTATATTGACACCACAAGATGTTGTTAACTTTTATCAAATATATAAGGCCAGTTGGTCAATTAAGTATAAAGTACGAAGTTTCAAAATCTTTCAATTAATAAATTTAATCTAATGCGGCCGAATCAAAATCGATTATTTTTTTAATACGATAATATGCCTCCTGTTTGTGTATTTCTTTTCGATAATATTAATCTATTCCTTCTAAAATGTATCGTTGTACATCAATTATATATGCTTGCTATAAAACCAAGTCAAGTTCGTTTTATTCAGAATTGAGTATAATAAAATTAAAAATTGATTAAACTGGAAAATGCGAAGATTGTATGAATATTTTACAATACGAAACGCCTTTTCACCGCAGAATTTTTGCAATACGCAGTTGCGGTTGCGAGAAAGTTAAATAAAAGTTTTGTTACACGTTCATTGATGTATTTCTTGTAAATATTTTAAAAATTAAAGAAATTAAAATAAAAATTAAAGAAGAAACGTATAATATTGCCGCGTAACCTACACGAATTAATATACAAAAGTATTTATGAGTATATTTCGGTGCGTCGTATGTCTTAACGATAGGGCTTAAGTTGCGTTGAATTTTGTAAAACCAATACAGCAGGCGGGAAAACTAAATAGCCTCTGAATGGGACACCTGTTAATCTATTAATTCGTTGAACTGATCACAATTCAGTGAGCTGCCCTGTTCTAATTTAGCGTATATACCGGGCCGCATGCAACATCAGTTTTTCCACAGAAAAAGAGAAAAGAAAAGCGAACGAGGAATGATCACACGTCGAACTCACCTTGGCTGATGATGGTTGCGATATAAACAATACCAATAGTAAGGTAGCGGTTGTGATGTTTTCTTTTAACAGCCATAATATTTCCACACAGAAATAATTAATAATAATAATTTATCAAAATAAAGAAAAAAATGTTAAAGGTTTGAGTCCTAAAATAGATAGTCTCTTATACACTAATATGCCGCGTTATATTATTGTTATATATAAAGGGATATCCGCATTGCGATTTTGAAAGTTGTACGTGTTATATTCGTTCTCGTGAATGAACGGAACTTAACGGTGTGTACCCGATTCAAACAAGAGTCAACCTGAAACTGTCCGTATTCGAGCTTTACTACAGTCAAAGCGTGATCGTGAAACTGCGCGCGTCTAGCGCACCATACTACACGCTCTAAACATCAACCATTAAGTTTTACCGTCAATCATTGATCTCACTGTGTGTATTTTGTGTGTGACAGCCAGCATTTGGTTAATATATTATGCGAATTTACCATAACAACTTATCCGTATTTATATGCAAAATTTAACTCGAAAAAAGTACGGGGAAAAGACGTTCTCGAGAATGTCTCGTCCAAACTTTTGCTTCCTGCACATATTATAATTGATTAATGGCACTTAGCCCCCCTAAAAATAATATGTTAATAAGTCGAATTGTCTTCGAGGACGGAATCAAAATAACACTAAACCTACCTGAAGGAAATGAACTTCGAACAAGGGCTGTTGGATTATGCATACCCCCGTTGCATAAGACATGCGGCTCTTCGAGACAGCAATTCACATACACTGCTGGCTCCATCAATGATTCATCCGGGTCACAGCATATACTCCGTGAATCCATCTTATGTTTTGTCCTCGCACCTTATACATCGACCCGACCCTATGTATGTATGTGTGTACTGTTTCTGGAGGTTCAGGGGAAAACAAAAAAGGACCCCTCCATATATATCTTTCATTTTTACGATTGCTTATTCATTTATTATATTTTGTTATTTTTCTTTCCACTCCTCCGTTTTCTCGTTCTTCACTCCCTTTGTTCCTTTTTTGCCTTGGCTTTTTTTTTACTTTCGTTAACGCCGTTTCGCTACGCCCGAATAAAATCTCCACAAGATGGTTTTTACGAACAGAAAACGCAATATAATATGAATATAAACTTTCATGGCGCTCCTAAATCCCATTTAAAGTTATTTAACCTTAAGCTTAATAACCTCACTTCGAACTGTTATTTAAATTAAAATTCATCATTTAATATGTTTTAGTTCTCAATATTCTTTTAATATTATTAATCAAAACCAATACGAATTAATGGCGGTCACTAGTAGCTTAATTTAGTAAATATTAAATTGTAATTAGTTTTCCGACTCACATACAATCTTTCAGTAAGTCTCTCAGTATATTTTGATTACTATTATTACATCTATTACTAAAACATAATTTCAAAATAATTCAGAAAAACTGCAAATAATAAAATTATTTTCTTGTAAAATAAATATTTATTTGCTATCTTGACTTTAAGAGTTGAAAAAGTCTAGCTTTTGTATTTTCTCATATAAAATAGTTTGGACAATTTATTTTTATTGGGTGTATATGTATATACAACTAAAACCCAAACAAAAAACTTACAAAACTTTTGAAGCGGTAGCTAGTTCACTTCTTAATCATATAAAATAAAAGGTACTAATTTTTTCTCAAGAGAAAAATACAACAGTTATCCACTCGTAATTAGTTTTTACAAATTTCTTCATTCTTTGTTATTTAACACTAATTAAATAACTACAACAAAATTTACCCAATTACAAATTTACCAAAATTAAATGTATGACCCAGATCAAGTGCATGATCTACCACAAGGTCTCTTACCAATACGGAATATGACATACACGTCCGATCAATCATTAGTTCCATTAACTCCATAACATAGAACCTTTTAAAATACCTCAGCCAAATTTTAACTATCGCTTTTGAAGATAATAATACATATAATGTTAAAGATACGTTTTCATTTGTGAATCAGATGCAGGGGTTTACACTTCCCAACAATTATGTGTTGATTTCGTTGGATGTTATATCATTTTTTACTAACATACCATTACAACTGGTAACAGATGGCATAACAAGTAAGTGGCACATAATCGATCCACACACTGACTTATCAAGATACATTTTTTGTTTTTAATTACTTTTATTTTCAACAATTATTTTTCGTTCAATGAAATTTGGGACAACCATGGGATCGCCCATCAGTCCCATTTTAGCCCAAATAGTTATGGATCGGTTGTTGGAAGGTGTGATGGTTGAATTATCATTTCAATTACCGTTTTTGTACAACTATGTTGATGACATTATTTGCTCTGTACCACAGGATAAAATAGATGTAACACTACAAATATTTAACAGCTACAACGAAAATTTACAATTTACTGTGGAAAAAGAAAACAATAATAGTGTACCCTTCTTGGACGTTTCAGTAATTCATGATGATAACAACTCGATCATTTTGAATTTTTATTGAAAGCCAACTTCATCCGGTCGGTTGATTAATTACTATTCTCATCATCCTCTCAATCAAAGTATAACACCGTCATAGCTATGAAAAACAGAATTGCGCATATAAGCCACACTACTTTCTTAAAAGACAATCTTAGAGAACTTTCCAACATCCTCGTCAAAAATGGATATCCTAGACATATCTTAACAAATTGATATATAGCTCGAACTTTTACGATGGCCATGCTGAGGACCTTCCTGCGGACAGTGTGATTTACAAGAAAATTCCATATATTGGTGATCTTACACATTCATAGCACACATTAAACAATTTAGTAATATTAAAATAGCCAAATACAACACATATACTTTGAAAAAATTGTATAGTAAGACCAAAGATATAACAACACCTTTGTATTTAAATAGTCATGTTGTCTACAGGATTCCGTGTTAGGATTGTCGTGGCGTGTACATAGGCCAAACATCACAATGGCTGAAACAGCGTATCACACAACATAAAAGTGATGTCCGCATTGGTAAGAGATCTTGTGCACTGGTAGATCATGCACTTTATCTGGACCATACGTTTAATTTTGGTGATGTCAGATTTGTGGACGCTGAAAATAACCACAAAAAAAGATGTTTTTTAGAAATGGTTCATGTCAACGGAGACACAAATAGCGTAAATTATAAGTCGGATACGAATGGACTAAGTATAATATAGTGTAGTATACTCGGTGTTGGCGGTTATTTGACCTGCCAAGTTTTGTTAACTAGTCCTCGTATTGTTTAATGTATAGTTTATATTTTTTGGTTCCGATATTTTTATGACAACAGTTTTTGCTATGTGTTTTATATGTTTATATGTTTTTTAAAAGGTTAACGTGAAGCCAAGATATTCAATTTAATGTAAATCTATTTTAACTGCTAATTTTTAACTCTGTTTTTGTAAGTATGTTAGTATTAGCATATTCATTAATGTATTGTGAGTTTTTGTTAATCTTGTAGAGTCTCCTGAGGAAGTAGCAAATGGCTGCGAAATATAGAGGTTAAAATAAATGAGTTTTTTTAGTTGGCAGACCGCTTACGCGATTAATTAAGTATTCATTATTATGGTATGGTCGATAAAACATACAAGTCTATATATATATATATATATATATATATATATATATGTATATATAGTAAACCTAATCAGTAGGCGATTAAAGGTCTGTATATTACTTCAAAATATATGTATTTAAAAAACTGAGTTTTTTAAATACATATATTTTGAAGTAATATACAGACCTTTAATCGCCTACTGATTAGGTTTACCATATCATACCAAGGTCACGAAGTTATTATATGTATATATATATATATATATATATATATATATATATATATATGTATATATATATATATATATATATAAGGAATTTAGTTTAAATATACAAAAATGTAAAGAATACAATTATATAATTAAATCCTCCGCAAACTTATGCTTTTTTCCTCTATACAGGGTCCGGCAACGAAGCGGGGACGGAAGATTACACGCGTATTTGAAAGTTAGTCAAATATTTAGTCATCAGATATCCTTCCGCACCTTCAAGCGCACGTTTTAAAAATATTTTGTTTTATACAGGGTGTTCCAGATGGAAATGCCAGACTAAAGTTGCATTTTTTTAAATGGAACACCCTGTATATTAATAGATAAAATGATCCGCGCTTGAAAGCTGGTTACATCCATATAATGTTGTATGGGTCTAAAGTTGATAGTTTCTGTGTAAATAATTATTTTACTTGATAAATTGATACATTTCAGTAGGCTATTCTGCATAAGGAAAATCAAAAGATCCGAAACCAATAGAATAGAATATTTTCTACTAGTATGCACTTTCGTTGCTACGTGAAATAAATTCTGCAACTGCTCGCGTTATACAGGGTGTTCACAATTTCGCAAAATCGAAGAAATCTCGTAATTTTTAAATGGAACACCCTGTATATTTTTAGCTCATTGAAAAGCCCTTTTACTACGCTTTCTATTGATACCTCATTTGATGCACCTAGGATGGATCATTTACTAATTATTTCTTTTTAGATTTGAATTAATGAAAAATGCTTGTATTTTTAGTAGCTAATTTGCGCTTTTAAACCTTCTGTAAGATCGGATGTTCAACAAATTATCCATAAATGGTCTATAACAAGAGGAAACCCCATTAAGTACGAGAAACAGTTGATTTTCACTCAGCGGTGAAAGCAAACATTAAATTAATATAAAGTAATATAGCATTTTCAATAGATTCACTGCTGATCAAGTTATCTGGTGTTAGTTTAATAAAAAATTTGCAGTAATTAATTTGTATGTTAAAGAATTTTGTAAAACCAACTATTTTACGAATACCTAATATGAAACAATACATACCTAATTAGCTTAACATAAATCGAAATCAAGGAAAGAATCAAGTACGAGTAGTATTAAAAGTTTGCACTATTTTAAATAAATACTAATTATTAACCACATCAAATTTAATTATTATTATTCTGATTGTCTACATCACGTATCCAATGCGGGTTTTCTGTTGCATAATAATGCATGTTATGTTTATTTAACGCCCCATTACTTTTGAAAGTAGCCTCATCGCTAAACAAAATCTTTGTTAAAATATTTGGCATTTCTCGCATTTTATTTAACAACCAACCACAAAAGTCTGTTCTTTTAATGAAATCATCACCATGCAATTCCTGATTTAATTCCATATGGTACAGATGATACTTATGACTTCTTAAAATTCTTCGTACGCTCCTATCTTCAATAGCTGTTACCTTTGAAATACCGTCTATACTTATATGTGGATTCTCCTGTATTGTTAATAATACGGCCAATTCTTTTTTTTCATTGATTACCGGCTTATTTATTTCTCTCTTCTTGTAGGTTACAGTTTCTGTAAATCTCTCTAATAACCTTTCAAATGCTTCCGGTCTTGGCTTTCTTTCAAGGTTTGGAAATCTCTCTGCATATACTCTACTTTCTAGGAGACAATTTCTTGTACACTCCCCAAGAATAAATACCATATTCACCATTTCTTGAATACTAAAATTAGTCATTATAGGAATTTCTTTTAAAGATTGAACGAAATTTTTGACAACTTGGTTATTAAGTATACAAGCTTAAAACTGACACCAAATAACTTGATCAGCAGTGAATCTATTAAAAATGCTATATTACTTTATATTAATTTAATGTTTGCTTTCACCGCTGAGTGAAAATCAACTGTTTCTCGTACTTAATGGGGTTTCTTCTTGTTATAGACCATTTATGGATAATTTGTTGAATATCCGATCTTACAGAAGGTTTAAAAGCGCAAATTAGCTACTAAAAATACAAGCATTTTTCATTAATTCAAATCTAAAAAGAAATAATTAGCAAATGATCCATCCTAGGTGCATCAAATGAGGTATCAATAGAAAGCGTAGTAAAAGGGCTTTTCAATGAGCTAAAAATATACAGGGTGTTCCATTTAAAAATTACGAGATTTCTTCGATTTTGCGAAATTGTGAACACCCTGTACAACGCGAGCAGTTGCAGAATTTATTTCACGTAGCAACGGAAGTGCATACTAGTAGAAAATATTCTATTCTATTGGTTTTGGATCTTTTGATTTTCCTTATGCAGAATAGCCTACTGAAATGTATCAATTTATCAAGTAAAATAATTATTTACACAGAAACTATCAACTTTAGGCCCATACAACATTATATCGATGTAACCAGCTTTCAAGCGCGGATCATTTTATTTATTAATATACGGGATGTTCCATTTAAAAAAATGCAACTTTAGTCTGGCATTTCCATCTGGAACACCCTGTATAAAACAAAATATTTTTAAAACGTGCGCTTGATGGTACGGAAGGATATCCGATGACTAAATATTTGACTAATTTTCAAATACGCGTGTAATCTTCCGTCCCCGCTTCGTTGCCGGACCCTGTATATATATCAAGGAATATACACCTACCTTTCTCTTGCCGTCCATCTTTAAATACATATTTTGATACAAATAACTAGGGTAGTCAGGAATATATGATGGAGCGAGGATATCATGAATCCCGATTTAACATTTTTCACACACGAATCAGAATATGTATAGAGGAACAAGTACTTACCAAATAATAGTAAATACATCTTCTCCAGAAGTAATATTACAGGGTGTGTAAATAATGTCACACACCCTGACTGTTCACCGTTTATATCCAGAATTCAAACGATAGTAAATCACCAATAATTGTTTCATATGCTCATTTGTTAATAATTATCTACCACCGAAAATCCATTATACATTGAAAACGACCATTCAACATCTACCGATGAAATAGGAGCGTATTTAAAGTACGTAAAGTTTCTTAGTGACGGCACATTTATCTCTGATTGGGAAAAATTTATTTCTTTATCATCAAACAAGTCAACAATTCGGCATACAGTTCGAAATATGTATTATGTGGGTTAAAAACATCGGTATCGAATAAATGCAAATATAAAGTTTTAAAAAACTGATTTTGTTGTAGAAGATGAGGATGAGATTTTTATATAAAAAGCAGAACAACAAGACCAAATTATTCTAATTTTAGAAATTAAAATCTAAATTTTGTAGCATAATCCGATATCGATATATTTTATTGTAATTTCTTTTGTGGTCACATTTGTTCTTGCTATGTCGTACGTGACTACAGATATTCTTTTTTGGCATACATGCAGGTGTCGCTAAATACGACGCATTTTCGTAATTTCATAATTTTGAATTTAGAATTTAAATCATTTGTATTTGTGAGTTGGATATTTTAACTATCGCTATTTCTGTTTATAAAATTATTGTGAATTTATCTCTAATGGCACCTTTAGAAAAAAATCTGCTGGAATAAACTATGTAATTAACTTAAGTAATTATTTTCCATTTACTTTTAACAGTATTATTACGTTCAACTTTTGAGATATTATGTTTACCGTACCGTGTTCAACTTTTTGCGATATCTAGTTTTGGATTTTGTATAGAGTTATATATATATATATATATTTTACCTTAACATACAGTCGTTATAATTATACAGGGTGAAAAATTCAATTGATTAATATTTCTTTATTTGATTTTAGTCAATGCTTAAATATAATACATCCATTTATTTAATCGTATTATAATCATTTATTTTCCTTTGATCGTGAATATACGAATTATTTGTTAATAAGTTTTTTTCTTTGCCTTGGCACCGTAGCCATTTCCTTTTCAGATATCCTGGGCAGCAATTTTGGAGTTACTACGTAGGTATTTAGTAAGTCTAGATATATAGCGCGAGTTTGAGTAGTTGTATGTGCATGCGCCTTCGCTGCGCCAGCTTCCCGAGTAGGTAGCAAGATCGGCCCGCTACAAATTTATTTAAGTCCGCTCCTGGAATGTACCCTTGACTGCTGATCCCTACAGATGAAATATTTTTCATAGAAATAATAAGTATTGCAGATAAGTGATAATTTAAGAATTTTATCGTGTTTTAAGTAGCTGATAAATTAATGAAAGCTTAAATGAATAATAAAATAATAATAATAATTGGTTTCTATTGGTTCCCAAAAAAATTTAAATTTAAAGTCTCACCCTTACTAACCGGCATGCATATTTACCTGACACACAAGAAGAACATTAGCAAAATATGTCGTGTCCACAAGTCTAAAGGAAATAACCAATATAAAAGCTGATATGTACATGGACTTAATTAAGTAATTACGTCAAAAAAGGAAATTAGTTTTTATTCAATACCCGGAGTATTATTTACATCCAATAAATAATAATGAGAGTAATTCATATTAATATTTATTTAATCCATGACGCGAAGGTTTTTATAATCATAACGTACCCTAAAGAAATCGATATTATTAATAGTGTCACTTGTGAACTATTCAAATAGGTACACAAACAAACACACACGCACACAAATTGCCATATATCACCTGAACAGCACAAAAACTCTAACCACTAGTCATTCTTCCTATTAATATTATATGCGAGCTATTAAAATACACAAACACTTCGGTGGAACGCGTTATATGTGGCCGACGAGAGAGAAAACCTCCACAAAGGAGGGAAGAAGGAAGAACAAAAAAAAATTATATATAAAAAGGAGTGTGAGAAGTGAAAAAGAAGTTATACATCATTGGGTTAATTACGGCTCATTTGATCCGTTTTAAGAAGCCCCCTGATCCATCGTCGACTGCTCCAGCATCCAATGCGGGGGATGTGATATTACTGAAACCGGGCGTCGTGCAATTATTCTTGCAACAGGAGTTTGTTGATTTTGTGTTGAGTATCACTTCTGTTGCCGCAACTTAATTATACGACACGAGATTAATAATGATCATTATAAATGTACATACAATTCGGTGCCTATTGGTCGATAAATTAAATAAATAACGCGTCTGTTCCATTTACGATGGAAAAGGCGATGAATTATTAAACGCGTTATTATCCTCGTATTATATTTCTGTGTATCTTAAATCTATTTAAGACATATATATTGTCATGTAGGTGAATGCGATTATATGCACGGTTTTCCTGGTGTTAAAAATTCTAAAATTCTACATCGAACGTGAGCAAACGATAAACCCAGGCATTTAATAATTCTTGAACATTTCTTTCGTGTTAATACTATACATTTAAATTTAGTTATTAATTACGTACACCTTTCATTCCAATTATATCTTAAGCAGGAATTTTATTTATTATTGATTTATTTATTTTTCTGGATGTCAAAATTATGCCGGTCGTGTCTAAATTAACAATTTGTTTAGAACCGCGTTTAATTCACTATTGTGAAAGCTCGTCTAAATTACATCATGTGACGTATCCTATTAAAGTATTTTTTCAAGGTGTCTTTTCATGATATACATTTCAGTGACATCTTAATTCTTTAAACATCGCTATTTGCAACGTGATTGGCTAATCCTGACTATATCACAAAACTCACTCTTAGTACGACCAACACTGCTGATAAAACGGCAAGAGAACTCTTTCATCTTTCGACCAAGGTACTGACAAGAACTACAGCTCATGCAGTGAACCACCACGATGTCTAGCGTTTCTTTTCACGTTTCTTCTTATCCGTTCTGGATAAACACAAGTAAGTAACTCCTATCTTTTTCTCAATTATATTATTTTAATTACATTTATATAGCCGTTGATTTTTTTCAGTTTGTAAATACTTCCCTGTACATATAACTTCCATTTAATAATTTTAATGTATTTAAAAGCTTCATTTCTTTTATATAAATATTAAATAAAACTTTAAGGACAACGTTGTGTTTTCTTTATTTAATAACTTTCTTTCAGCATACTACATACGTCCTGGACCTTTCATGCTTATCATCAACTCATTCTTCTTATTGTTAGCATTTTTGATCGAACAGCGTTCTCTAGTAACACAATAACTCTAACCGAACATACCCACATTACTTAAAATTAACTCAACCACTAATATTTCTATAACTAGGCAAATTTATCTATACATTTTTAGTGTAAATAAGTTATTTTTGAAGTATACGCATGTTTACTCCAAATGATTTTTATGATTAATATATAGAGACCGGACACATCGGGCTGAAATGACGTCATTACAACGGACGATATAAATAGTCTACAACATCTGTAAGTACATCATGCAGTTATTGAATAGCACTATTCATTCGGTTAACCGCACACCAAAAATAGATGTGCAGTTAACCGAACGAATAATGCTATTCAACAACTGCGTGGTAATAATATATATGGTCTTGTATATGAACGTCATATTTTTCTAAATGTTACATCCATAAAAAGAATTGTGTGATTGTGTTATTTACTATAAAGTGAATAGATCGCGATGCAATTGCATTTCAATGATTTTTTGCAAAGCAATATATCTTCAAAGACACCGTTGGATGGATCATAGGACAGAGGATTATCCTCAT
Organism: Melolontha melolontha; assembly: GCA_935421215.2. Taxonomy (NCBI): domain Eukaryota; kingdom Metazoa; phylum Arthropoda; class Insecta; order Coleoptera; family Scarabaeidae; genus Melolontha; species Melolontha melolontha. Next base: position 28,565,843 of record OW285244.1, on the reverse strand, counting down.
GATAATATGATCAAAAACATGACCATGCCCAATATGAACAATAAGAATGACCATATCTAAGCAACCAATAAAGGGGAGACGATTCCAGTTATTTATAATATATTCATGATTTCCATGAAAATGACGTCTAAATTTAAACTCAGAAACAGGATGCAGGTTAAGCTCAGGCATCGCCGAATATACCACCATTAATTAAATACATATTTATTTCAAGTAAAATTTGCATTTGGGATTTGTTTAATTTTGTTATGGCTTTATACCTTTGCATATATATATATATTCTCGAGCACCCTTAAAGAAAGTATTCAGTGTACGCCATAATCTTTTAACTTACGTGACTGATATTAACATTTATATGCCCAATTTTGTCAATAACATTAAAAGACTGTTATTGTTATACACCACTACATTACCTGTTTATGGTTATATGGCCGGCACTTGTTGTTTGCTGAATGCATCTTATTTGGCATAAGTTTCCCTGGTGGCATGCAAGAGTTGAGCAAGCCAACTCCTACAGCACTGGACTGGTTGAAGGATTTAGCATTAGTGTATAAATTTATTGGTTTTATGACCCTTTTTTTATCGTAAAAGTGATTTATATATATATATATCCGAGATCGCTTCTCATACCAAATAGATAAATCTTATTTGGGTTATGTTTATACTACATTATTTTGTTGTTTACACATCAATTAATTTACATACTATTGTCATGTAGAGATGTTAAATTGATGTTGATATATAATTATTTTATTTTAATGAAAACAACAAATTTCAATTAAAATATGTTCTCAAATCATTTGATTAAATTTTATATAATTAATGATTTTATTTATTATAAATATCTGGGCGTAACGTTAGACCGGTCTCTGACATTCAGGCGGCACCTCTATAAAACTAGTCAAAACCTGAAAACCAATGGGGCGCGAATAAGGAGAACGGCAGCCATTGCACTGACTTACTCTTCTGCTGAAACCTGTGCTGCTGTCGGGTATCGAAGCTCTCACACCAACCTAATTGACATATAACTTAACGATACAATGAGGATCGTCATCGGTACTGTTAGATCCACACCTAGTCTCTAGCTACCGATTCTTTCAACATTTTCCTGCCGGATATCAGATGTCTCGTTTTAGCACAAAATGAGTATAAGATTACCAACAATACGATTATTTGGAGAGCGCCCCCAGCATCCGACTGAAATCTAGGAGACGGATTTGGCTGGATACGAAAGTTCAGCACTCCATCAACGCGTGCGATTACTGGATAGTCCTCCCCGTTCAGAAAATCTGCCGGGCATAGCCTTCCCACGTAGACAATGATCGGTACCAATTTCTTTCTTCTAATCTGGAGGATTGCTTTGATAGTTAATATATTAATTCAAATTGCTACATTTTTCATGATTTGGAGGTGTGCTAGAAGTCCAATTTTCAAAAAAGATGGTAATAGTAATCCTTACCGTTATAGGCCTTGAAGGCCCTTAGGTTTTTAACGTGGTAAATCTGTTACGAATGGTACACTAAGTACACTAGACTAGTACACGGGACTTTTTTGCGTCCGAGTACTCATTTTTATCAGCCTGAGTTGAGCTGGGGCCGAGAAAACGCCATCGATATTATTGACTGAATAAAGATCCGAACACGATCCGTCAGATTCATAGTCTAATTAGCTAACAACTAAATCAACACAGACCTTAAACAAAATATATGATAATACGTGTGTTAAAGTTTTCGAAAGCGTGATTTATTCTTATCTACACTGTTATACCAAATCCTACATTTCATCTTACCAGGAAGGCTTTGTCCGTGGAAATTTTCCTATCACCAATCTTGTCACTATATGTCACTTATAATATATATAATGTTAACACAATACATATGTTTCACCACACTGTGGCTTCATCAGGTGGATGAAAATACTTATTTTGAAACTATACAACTGTGTTTTATTATATCTATATAATGAAGTTTCAACAAGTATCTCCTTCGTCGATTATTAATATGTCACTTACACTAACTTTAGTAGTGCTTTTGATATAATAGATCACGGGATTTTACGTGTTAATTAAGTTCCTTCTTTCTTTTGGTTCTGAAGCCATATTTAACTAACAGATTAACAGTATGCTTATTACATTGGCTATAAGCTACTTGAATATTTTCCTTCATCTGGGTCCCGCAAGGATCTCATTTGGGACCACCGTTGTTTCTCTCATCAATAACTTATTCACGTTCTTATCATATCCTGCATTCGCCTATGAGAATTACTTGAAAATTTATCTCACTATCAAAACTTGGGATAATGTGCTCACTTACGATAAAATTTGCCAGTAGTGTTCTGCATACAAATTAAAATTAACCGCCAAGAAATCCTGTTTCGTTTCTTACAAGAACAAGGTTCATTGTATTGACTCGGTATATTCCATTAATGACTACTATCTCACGAAGGTTACTGGTGTAAAGAATCTAGGTGTTTCTATTGATTCTAGCCTAACTTTCGTTTCACATATTAACAATACCGGGTGTCCAAGGTCAAGTGCACCAGGTTGGCAACGCCAGATTTAATTTGGTAAGACTGTAATATTGCCTGCATTGACTTGGTAACTTCATTCTTATTATGTTTAGTTGTCAAAGATGAATATCTTATGTAAAGGTTATGTTAGCATAGTTTGTATTCATAACCTTTATAATTAAATTCCATGTATTGTATATTCAATTCCTTCGCTGAATTGATAACTTTCTTTTAAGAAAAACGAAATACTGATGATCATTAAATTTACTAACTTGATATACCTAAATAGATAGATAGATAAATACTAACCATACAATTGAGAAAATTAGAAATTGCAAATAAGTATAAGAAATTTATTTTTATAAGTTTTTCACAAAGAAGGACAAGCAGTACAATAAAGTCGCAATACATTAAAAAAATAAAATTCTACAATTGTAACAAGCAAAAGACTTAAGGGGACATATGGTTAAAATAAATTACAAATGATTTTCAAAATGTGTACCATTATGTTGCAAACATAAATTTACTCGTCTTCTCATATTATTGAACACATTCTGCAGCATTTCTTCTGTAATATTTTGCACTTCATGTGTTATTGCAGCTCATCTGAATTGTGAAGCCGATTGCTGTAAACTTTATTCTTCAGGTAACCAAACAGGAAAAAATCCAGAGGAGTCAAATCCGGTGAATATGCAGGCCAGCGATTGTAACTTATCAATCTATCTTCATGAAATTCTTCTAGATAATTTAATGTAGTACGTGCAGTATGCGCTGGGGCTCCATCTTGTTGGAAATATCCACGAGTTAGTTCTTCATCGTCTAAACTATTTATAAACGGTTCTAGTAGCATTTCTCTATATCGCACTGCATTTATTGTGTCGTGAAAAAAGATTGGTCCTATAATTCGCCTTCTTGACATGTCGATCCAAACGCCAACTTTAATAGGGTGGAGATTAGTTTCTACAAAAACATGTGGATTTTCTGCTGACCATGTACGATAATTTTGAGAGTTTACGTATCCTGACAAATGGAACCAGGCTTCATCAGAAAAAAAGCTACGATCTAAATCATCATCTCCTAGAGTTTCATTAAACCAGCGACAGAAATTTTGTCGTTGTTCAAAATCTTGCACACGTAAATGTTGCATAACTAGAATTTTGTAGGGATGCATATGCAATTTCTTCCTTACGGCCATATGTGCACTTCCACGAGAAATACCTACAATTTGATAAATATGAAAAAGGAATATTCTCTGAATCACACGGGTACCTGTTTGCAGTGCCAATTTTCTAACAGATTTGTAAGGACTAACATCCATTCTTTGCCTGATATCATCCACTCTATCTTCTGTCAGCACAGATGGTGCTTGATCAGCCTTCCGTTTTGTAACGCTACCAGTTTCCATAAACCTCTTTATCAGTCTATTACGATGACACTTAAATGTTTCATAAGCTATCATCACATCAGGATACTCATTATGGAACTGTTGAAAGCATGAGGGTAGTGAATATTCCCAGTTTCCATTTTCGGTTAATGTCGCACTTCGAAAATGCGCCATCACAATAAATGTATCTTGCTGTAATGTAAACGGCATTGTCTTGAAAAAGATAGTTTGTATAATGATTACAGACAACAGATTAAAGGGTACCGATTAAAGAAATAAATGCAAAAGCTGATAGAATCACTAACAAAAACATAAATACAATAATGACTGAAAACTGACAGCAGTGGGACGGGTTAACGTAAACCTGTCCAACATATAGATATAAAACTGAACTATTTTTCTTCGAAGCAGGGATTTTTGTGTTGCCAACCCGGTGCACTTGCAATTGGACACGGTGTATATGCATTACTGCAACAAAAATTTTAAGTTTTCGAACACTTATCTTCGCTCAAAACTTTATTTTCATATTTTGTTGTTAGAAGAATATACTTCGCCTGCATAGCCACCGCACTACATTTATTTGTTGAAAGAATATCTTGTTCTATTCTATTCATTTAGTGAAATTTAGTGAAAAAAGCTTGTAATCGCAGAATAGAAGAAAAGATACTTTCTTCTATTCTTGACGATGGCTTTAATTAAAATTTATTTCTTGACATAGTTCTAATCATTTTATATCGTGAAGTTTGTAATCACATTGTAGGTGAAAGAATACTTGATGATCGTTTTATTTTATAAAAAAACTTACACGAGCGAAAGTTTGACATTAAATACGAAGGACTAAATACAATCAGTTATTTGCCTTGTAATAAATTAATCCTTAATTTTCGACATAATGTAATAATTTCTATAAATTTTAAAATTTCATAATTTTGCTATACGCGGGACACCTTTCATATTTTTTCAATCCACCACTAAATGGTGCTTTTGACATACGTAATCACAATATTCTTAAAGGTTGACATTTGTCAATGAGAAATCGGCGATAGCTTAGAAAATGAGTCAGTAGTTTGTTGACAGTGACAGTTTTAAGACAGTGAGTTTGTAAAATAATGGTGATTACTCGTGAAGGTTTTCGTTGGATGATTTTTTTACGATTCCAAAAAAGGCCTAACTCCGCAAGAATGCATTATATCGCTTCGGTCAACTTTTAGTAATGAAGCACCATCAGGGAAGACAATTGATTTGCAGAATTTCGTCATGGTCGTGCCTCAGTGAGTGACGAATCACGTAAAGGTCGACCAAAAACTGTTGTGATTCCAAAAAACATCGATACTGTGCGGAAAATTCGATTTTACATGAACATTTATTTGTAAAAAAAATATGCTCCAGATGGATTCCATATAACTTGACCGAAGCACAGAAAGCAGCTCATGTCAATTGGTGTAAAGAGATACGCAAAAAATTCGACGTAGGAACCGCAAAAGCCGTTTACAACATCGTCACAAGTGACGAAACACGGATATATGCGTATGATCCGGAAACCAACCAACGATCTACTGTATGGGTGTTCCAAGACGAACCGAACCCCACAAAAGTTGTTCGTACAAGGAGCACTTCCAAGAAAATGATGGCTTGTTTCTTCGGCTGTACACCAACACCCATCGCAACAATTCCTTTAGAGCACCGAAAAGCTGTTAACGCTGAATGGTATACAGTAATTTGTTTGCCAAAAATTATAGACGAAATCAGGAAGAACAACCGAAAACGTCGCATTATTCTTCATCACGATAATACGAGTTCCCATACACCACGTCTAAACAGTTGACTATTTCAAGGAGAAAAGTGTTGAAATAATGTCTCATTGTCCATATTCACCTGAGTTGTCACCGAATGATTTATTTTTGTTCCCAACTGCGAAACAAAAAATGCGTGGACAGTGATTTTCAACACCTCAAGAAGCAGTCGAAGCCGTTGAAAACCATGTTTCTGAGATACAGCCTTCAGAATGGAAAAAATGATTTGAGAACTGGTTCGTAGGCATGTAAAAGTGTATAGACCATAAAGGCGAATATTTTGAAAAACAATAAAATAGTTTGTTCCCAAAAATTTGGTTTCTTCCCAGATTTTGTAAAAATATAAAAGGTGACCCTCGTTCCAATAAATTCTTAGGACTTAAAATTCTACATATTTATTTTCAATAATTATCTTATTATCCGCAATAAAAGGATTTACTTCCTAATGCAATAAAGAAATCTAATTTAATGTTACGTTAAATAAGAAATAATTACGATTCTTCGTTAATAATAAACGAGAAGTAATACTCGTACTTGAAATTAAACGTTATTACTAAATTATCTTGATACTCCGCAACACATTGTAAATATTTTGCTTTCGTTTTTTCAATACGTTCTTTCGTAGTACATAATTATTCGTAAATGCTTATAACTTTCTCTCAACTTCCGCACGTTCACTCTCGCCTCCGTTTCTAAACAGAATTTTGTTTCCATCTTGAAAACCTTGAACAATAAACTTACTTCAAAGACAATTTTGTTTTCATCTTTTCGTTGGTATATTATATGCTTATATGCTTTATCTTATCTTTCGCTAAAAGAATAATAAAAAAAGAAGAAGCAGTAGTACGTGTGTGAAATGTTGCTTCTGACTAAACCCGAGCTGCGCGTTAAAATTGTTCATTTGTTCTACAGCAATAACAATTCCGTACGAACTGTGTATCGACATTTACGGGAAGATTATGGTCAACTTAATCGTCCTACTGCGGCGAACAATTCACAACGTAGTGTAAAATTTGAGGGAATTGGAAGCATTTAGGGTAAGCCGTGTGAATCATCGTGGCGCACGTTCAGCCAAGAATATCGCTGTTGTGAATGAATAATATGGCTGAAGACAGGAAATTACCTATTCGTCACCGTTTACAGACTTTTGGCCTTTCTTATGTATCCCTTTGGCACATTTTTCATAAGGACTTACACCTTCACCCATATAAAATTCAGTTAACACAAGAACTGAAGGCCAGAAATCATGGACGGCGTATAATTTACGGAGATTGCGTGTTAGAGCAGCAAGAAGTTGATGCTCATTTTTCAAAGAAAATTTTCTTCTATGATGAGGCACATTTCCAACTCTCTATGTTAACAAAAAATAAGCAAAATTGCCGCATATGGGGCGAAAGAAATCCTCACGTGATACACAAGATACCATTGCATGCCCAAAAAGTACCTGTGTGGTGCGTATTGTGGTCAGGCGGCGAAATTAGCCCTTGCTTTTTTAAAAACAACGAAGGGCAGATAATAACAATCAACGGTTAGCGCTATAGGAGCATGTTAACTGATTAATTTTAGCACAAAATCGAAGATATTGATGTTGAAGACATGTAGCTTCAGCAAGACGACGCAACTTGCCACACATCGCGTGCAACGTTAGATGTTTTGCGTGAAAACATCAGAGATAGCAATATTTACATAGCGATGACGTCAACTGGCCGCTAATATCATACGATTTAACGCCATTAAATTTTTTGAAGGGTTTTCTGAATTGTCACGTCTACACCAACACATCTCCAATATTAGAACGCCTAAAAGCTAACATCAAGTTATAGGCGAGATAGCCTCCGAAACTTACGAGAAAGTCACCAAAACTTATTTCGAACGAATCGACTGGACTGGACTGGAATTGGATTACCCATTACTTTTTTAATGCAACTGGTAAAATATTAAAATATATAGTTAGAGCACTGCTAGTAGTCAGTAGTTGATTCTACAAAAGATTATTCTATTATATTTTATAAATTTTCACTTACTTAATTTGTTTATTCTCCTACTAGCGCATTTGTTTAATTATATTGTACACTTCGTATATTAAGAATGATTTAATTCTATTTTAAATTATATTTCTTCATAAATATATCTAAAAATATTAGTTCCTTGTAGCCATTTTCTGTGTATTTCGTATTTTCACTGGAAAACCATTCTTTTGTTATCATACTCAAGTATCTAACGTTCGTTTGACGACTTCTCATGTCGTGTAGTTTGCTATCATTTTAAAGCTTTTTCGTCAAATAATATTTTAATGATATTTATTTCATCGATATCACAACTTTTTAGGTCGCATCTTCGATTAGTTCATTATCCTTAGACATCGCAACTTCATTTACCCTCTCTAAAACTGGGTCGTAAAACAAGAACCTTTTCCAACAACCAGTGTTCTCTTCTACACAAACACATCCCCTTCCATTCTCTACTGCCGTAAGAAAAACATCTCTTAGTCGACGTGCTCCCCGAGTACCCAAGTGCTGTCGGCCTTGCTTTCCACATGTCCGATCGCAACATGCTCGCAACACAAAGGTAATCTGTATTGTTCGATACATACATTATTTTTCCTTACATTCATATTAATTTAACTAATTAATTTCTTAGTCCACCTGCCAAACATCGTTTCTTCATACTTGTCCAAATACGCAACGAGAACCACGTGGGCGGATCGACACACGATAGGTAAACTCTGTATTGTTCGCAGATATTTATTTTAATCGCATTTAATTTACGAAATAATTTAACTTTCTTTACAGTTCACATTTCTTTCTATTAATTTAATTAATTTAGATACTTATTCGACATTCTTTGTATACTGCTATTTTTATTTAATCACCTAATTGCATTTTAAATCTCTCAATTTCCTATATAGATATTAAATAAAAACTTTATTTCAGTACATTATACATACCTTTGAAGCATCATCATCACCACCAATTATTTATTTAAATAATCTATCATTATTATTAGCACACGCCGCTACAACCGAACAAGCTTTTTAATAACAATGTAAAAATCGATTAAAGGTTCAATAAAAATTGATAATTTTTAATCCAGATCTTGACTAATACTAATATTTATTATAATTTTACTTTTCAAAGCACGATGCAATTCAATTGAAATAGTATAAACTTATTGTTTATACTCTCCTTCTGTCTATGCTTACAGACAGTCGCCGTATACTGTCACTTTAACAAGGATATTTGATATTCAATCGTGTCCGCCTCACTTGTAAGTTATGGCACCCCTTGCCATAAGTACGTGACCGCTCCCGACATATCCAGCTTCTTTATATAGGTTCGTTCCTATTGAGAAGATGTAAGGTTCATTCGTGGAGTTTCAAAGATTCGTTGACAGAGGCAGCGAACTACTCGGAAATATTAAATGTCACAAAATATACATATTTAATTAATATTCCAAAACTACAAAAACAAAAAAAAACATATTTGATTAAATGTGCCTTTAATGTAATTAAATTTAATTCAAATTACTGAACGAAATTAGGTAAGTAAGTACAAGGTATAGTATACATTAGATCTCTAACTTTTTATAATGTGCTTGAATCCATTCATTTCGCGATCATGTAGATTTCCGCTGGAAAATATCTTTTGATCAGTCATTCTTATAAACGAAAATTTCGTATTTTTCTTCTATCAATAACGATTCCATTTGGCCATTGTTGAACAAAAGAGTGCGAAGCCTTATTATTGCTGACCTCCCAGAGCAAAGCTCTACTGAAATTCGTTAAAATATACAGGATGTTTTATTTAAAACAAAAAGTTAACATTATTTCTGGCTAAACCGAAAGTCTATTCGCTATTTGCATTAACTTAAACGTAGAAAATTTTATTAAAATTTTCATCTCAATGAGACAGTAAATAAACAAAATTGTCGATTCTGGGCTTTAGAAAATCCTTATGGATTACTACATAGCTCAAAAATTACTGTTTGGTGCGGTATTCGGAAATGCGGAATTTTCGGGTCGTTCTTTTTTGAAGAAGAAGGAGTAACAGTAACGGTTACTTTAGACCGCTATGTCAACATGTTTGAAATATGTTTCCTACCTGAGCTTAGCAGACGAGGAATCAATAGGGCGTCACTGTGGTTTCAACAGGATGGGGCCATTCGAACTGCATCACTAATTATGTGATTTCACGCTTTGAAGATCTTCCACGCACGGTGGAAAAATTGAAGACTGCAATACGTGCCAAAATCAAAGAAATCGATGAAGAAACTTTGGCAAGAGTGAACGCTAACTTTCGAGAGCGGCTTCAAATTTATGTTCGTGAAAATGGCCATCATTTGTCACACACAATTTTTCGCTCATAAGTATGCCATAGTGGCATAGTGTAGTGATTGATTCTATGGAAATAAAATATTTTTATTTAAGAAATCTGCAGAGTTATGCTTTCCTGAAAAAACACCCGTTTACCGTGACTCACCCTGTATATTACTTTACTACAAAAGTAGATTGTTTTCCAAAATGTTTTATCAATCATTTATTATTAACATCAACAGTAAAGGGCCTATCAATAAACCTAGAGGAACAACTAACTATTCTCTAACTCCGTTAATTACTGACATTTACAATTATGGCTTGTTATACAGGCTGATTCATTTTCGGCCCTCACCATGGGAATCTCTCTTATTATTGGAGATAGAGTATAGGTTTAAATTTGGCAAAGTTGTTAAATTTTGTGTTTGTTATAAATCCGTAAAGAAAATAGACCTGTGACAAATGACCTTATTTAAAAAAAAAATCCTAAAACCCCATTTTCTTCTTTTACCTGTAGCACCGACATTTGGCCTTGTAGAGAAAAAATAAATCACATCCCTGTGGCCATTTCTAAACCTCTATCAAGTGGTGTACTCTAAATTTTTATACGACGTTTCGTTTCTTTCTGGCCATCATCAACTATCTAATTTCTTATAGGCGCCATATTGGATTTAGACATCTTCAGAAAGAGTTTTTTTTTCTGATTTCAACCATGTACCACATGCTGACTATAGTTTTTGACATTAGGTTTTATTTGAAGGAATAAATTATAAGATTAAATAAGGTAGCCTTTGGAATTTCAATCTGTCAAACATTTCATTTATTGTTCATTAATAATACAAAAATGTCATACACTAACGAAGAGAAACGAGATATGATAATTATTTTTTATTCTTCGAAACGAAATTCAACAGTAGCGAGTACAAGATAACAAAAACATTAATAAAAATACATAGAAAAGTAAACAATAAACAATTACAGTAAATGTTCAATTATCTGGCCATCTTCGGTAATGCACAATTGGGCACGCCTTCTGGCATTTTGTACTGCCCTTTGTATAGTTCTTCTAGGAACTGCATCGAAGGCATTCTGAAGTCTGTCTGGTAATTCTTCAATGTTTTGTGGCGCATCTAATTTATAAATATTATTTTTAACATATTCCCATAAAAAAAAAATCTAGCGGACTTAAATCAGGTGATCTCGCAGGCCATTCAACAACTCCCCTATTTCCAATCCAACGGTTTGCAAACTCTTGATTTAAGAAATTTCTAACAATAGCTGCATTGTGTGCTGGTGCGCCATCTTGTTGCCACCATAAATATTGTAAATGATTTAATGAGATATTGTCGTCAAGATAGTCAGATACGTATGTACGTAAAATGTTTAAATATTTTTCTCTATTTAAATGTTCTTCATACATAACTGGTCCTAAGAGACGATTTGCCAAAATACTCATCCAAACGTTTATTCCAAAACGATGTTGTGGTCTTCTAGCCCTGTTTTGTCGGGGATTTTGTACTGCCCAATAGTGCTCCGTATTTCTGTTGAACATTCCAGAATTTGTAAATTTTGTTTCATCTGACCAGATGATTTTGCTTAAAAAAATTTCGTCATTTTCTATCCTTACCATTAACCAATTACAATATTATAGCCTTCTCAAATTATCTCCAGGCAGTAAAGAGTGACTAAAATGGATCCTGTATGGTTTAAACCTACTTTTATGTAAAGTTCTCCAAACTCTGGACTGGCACAAATTTAATTCTGACGCTACTTCGCGTGTAGAAATTGATGGATTATTATTTGTCTATAAAAATACAAGATTAACATGAAATTCGAAAACACGCTTTTAATTTACCGTTTGTAAAATATCTTGTCGATTTTCATTTAAATTCCTGTTGTCTTGACCATTACGCGGCTTAGTAAACGATCCATTCTCCACCAAATTTCTGTCGAGATCTAGAAAAATGGTACGATGAGGCTGTTGTCGTTCTGGATATAATTGTAGATATCTTGTACTCGGTACTGTTGAATTTCGGTTCGAAGAATAAAAAATACTTATCATATCTCGTTTCTCTTCGTTAGTGTATGACATTTTTGTATTATTAATGAACAATAAATGAAATGTTTGACAGATTGAAATTCCATGGCTACGTTATTTAATCTTATAATTTATTCTTTCAAATAAAACCTAATGTCAAAAACTTTAGTCAGCATGTGGTACATGGTTGAAATCAGAAAAAAAGACTCTTTCTGAAGACGTCTAAATCCAATATGGCGCCTATAAGAAATTAGATAGTTGATGATGGCCAGAAAGAAACGAAACGTCGTATAAAAATTTAGAGTACACCACTGGATAGAGGCTTAGAAATGGCCACAAGGATGTGTTTTTATATTTTCTCTACAAGGCCAAATGTCGGTGCTACAGGTAAAAGAAGAAAATGGGGTTTTCGCGTTTTTTTTTTTAATAACGAAGGTCATTTGTCACAGGTCTATTTTCTTTACGGATTTATAACAAACACAAAATTTAACAACTTTGCCAAATTTAAACCTATACTCTATCTCCAATAATAAGCGAGATCCCCATTGTGAGAGCCGAAAATGAATCAGCCTGTATATGCAGAATGATGTACTCCATTTTCACTTAAAATTTCTATAACTACATTATAGAATACATAGAGAAATTAAACTATAACTGACGACCTCATAATAGGCATTAGCAACAATGTACTACCAAAATTTATATAAAGATTTTTATTGCCTTTAAAATAAAATTTTTCCACAGATGGATAGATATGTCGGTGTTCGTGTATGTATTCACATCTGACTGTATTATCGTATGTGTCTGGTTCCATGTGCAAATGTCTTTGCAGTTAGGGGTCTTGTATGTGAACGTCAGACTGCGTCATAAAGTAGTGAAGACTGTACGTGATCGGTACCTAGTCAGTTTTATTTGACTTCTGTTTCATAATGGATGAGTTCGGTGGCAGTTCGAGATCGCGACATTACGCCGTTGCATTTGATCGAATCAATAAGTTTTTAAAAGTGATTTACAGAGAAGTTACGAAAGACCAAAAGAGGAAGGTATAACCGTACATGTATATATACGGTTAAAGGAGTAAGTCTGCACACGTTTTAAAATACTCATAACGACTATAAGGCGCAGCTATAGGTGTGAGGTCACGAAACCGGTGTCATAGCATCACACCCCCGAGCTACGCGTCCTGAGTACCGATCATCCCCGCTAAGATTGTCAGTGTTTAAACGCCACCACCGTTTGTTCCCTTCTCTACATCAATACGAATTTGGTGTCGCACTGTGCATTAGTCTGGCTTACATGGAATTGAGAAAAATAACAACGAGTAATCGTACAATTTAAATAAATATCCAAACTCGCCCCGTTCAAGTGAATTAATTTGTAACAAGCAATGATAAATATCAACACATATATTTCGCGTGCCGTTGACCAATTTTTCTTCTGTTACTAACGAGATCCATTACCTGATTTGTGCACATTTCGATTTTTACATTTTTCAAACGATTTCTTGCTTGGTTATTATTACATCACGATTACGTCTCTTATATAAAAGTTAATGTGAAAGCTACCGTTTCTACTAGACACTTCTTCCATGATGACGATTTATCCATACTTATTTAGTACATCTTCCAAGAGTACATTTTTCTTATACTATGGTGACGCTTACAGTCGCGGACAAATACGTTCATGGTCCTCGCAAAGTGTCAAATTGCAATTTAGGTGAAACTTGATTAGAATTGAAGAACTGGAGAATTCAATTACCTACACCATCTACTTTACCACGTCAAATTCTATATTTTTAGTAAATCGACGTGGTAGTTATGAAGCTGCGACTCTGCTGGAGTATTGAAAAAAATCATTCTGAAATTAAGAACATCTTATCGATTTGATTACCTTAGTTGATAAACTGATTAATTTTAATAGAAAATCTAAACAAAAACTATACTACAACGACTTACGGAATTACGCAAAAAATGGAGAATATAAGTGAACTTCAAAGGTATTAATTAACTAACGATTAGCAAAAATGTGGGATTTTGCTTGTCATTCCTGTTCCAAGTACTGTTTCTTTTATCCACACTGAAAGCTAAAGATTTCTTTTGTCTTTTTAATTGCCTAATGACTGTCCATAAAGAATAGTAGGTTGGTTTATTTGCACTCAACTTCACAGATATTCTTGTAAATCCAAATTCTTTACTTCATTCTATATTTCCTTCACTTCCTTAGTGATCCTATTAAATTATTGTACTATATGGTTTGTGACTATCGTTCTCGCAGTATTTGTTTTATGTATATTTTTTGGTTTATAACAGAGAATATATTTTTTAATTTCTTTATTATTAGTAATTCGTCATAAAACAAAATTTATTATACTGTACATATTTCTATGAATAGTGGTTTGAAAATTTAGCACGCCACCATCCACAACTAGTTTTCCCAACTCGGTTTCTCAGCCGGTGAATTTTCAAATGTGAGACCTCTAACTTCTCGGGTTCCACTTAGGAAATACGTGTCTAAAATGTTAGTTAAGCGCCAGTGAAATGTTCACAAAAATTTATTTACTTATTTTATATAAATGTAATATTTAACAAAATTGGAGTGAGTAAGTAAAACAAACGCAGTTTAAAAGGTGAAATATATATTTAATACAAAAATTAAAAAAATAAGAGAAATATATCTTTACAAAGTATAAAGATGCTGTATCATACAAAAATACTTGAGGTAAAAACATTCATTGAAAATTGACAGCTAAATGAATGGAAAACATCCTCTTTAATGACTCCGAACAAAACTTATTTAAAAATAATCAAGTTTAATATTAAATTCTTCCCGAAGAACCACACTGTATACTCAGATACTGAACCACGAACAAAAACTACGCATGTGTATTAACATGCGCAAAAATCCTGAATCCAATTGAACAAACTTTTCAATTATAATATTAACAAAGACTCCTAATACTAAACTGTATTATTTGTATGCTTAATAATTAAATGTCTTATTTACTTGTTTCAACACAATAGAAATATAATTGTAGTATTTATGACGTCATAAAAATTTTATATACTTACAAAAACTATTTAATGGAGATGCTTAATCAATTTAAACATCAAATAATTACGAGAATTTAACTATTTAAATCTCGAGAATTTAAATCTCTAATACATCTATAAATCACATTCAAACAATCAACCGAATTAATTAAATATATTTAAATATGTCTCTCGAAGCAAGCATCTCTTCGTTTAACAGCTAGAATACGTCTCCGCGAATTGACCTCCAATTTGCACCGTATAACCAGTCTTTCCCACTTAAAATTTATAATGTACAATCATGTCCCAAATACATAAATGTACATTTTAAATATTTTATTTTTTTTTTTTTAAATTAATAGCAATATGTTAAATATATAAGTAAATATAGGATATAGAATTCGATTATAACATTTCCAATTTTATAAATATTGAACGTTAATTTTCACATTTAAACTACTGAATAAACAGAATTTTATTAACATATTCAAATTTTAAAACTTCCTCTAGATTCTAAGAAGCAGAATATTTTATATTTGCAAATTTATTACTTTATGATTTAGACGTCTTGTTTTATTACCTAGCCTTATTAGTGAACGAATTCAATTATACAGTGTTTAATCTGATCATTTATTCTTAAGCTCACATTTCCTAAATAGGTATCAATAAATGTCATTACTAAACAATGGAATTTATTCTCAACTATATACTTAGATTTAGAACTATAAATATATATATATATATATATATATATAACAAAGAAATTATCTAAACACTTACATATATAGATAAAATAAATTAAAATCGGGTATGCGGTCTGTCAATTAAAAAACTCCTTTATTAAATAACCCTATATTTCGCAACAAATTTGTTGCTTCTTCTGGGGATAAAAATGTAGAGTTGAAAAATAATAAAATCGACGCACAATAAAAAATAAAAATTATTGTACGAGGAAAAAGCTAGAAAAATTCCATCTCGTCAGCTTTTCTTGAAAAACTCGTGTTTGTAGTTTCACTTAACCCGAAATCTGGTATCCTATTCTTGATTCTAAAAATCCTGTGTAAAAGTGATTTCTTACTTTCATTTAATATGTATTAGAGTGAGACTCGAGAATAAATGAATAAATATATAGAGAAAATGAGCGGAATGATAGAGAGGGGCAGTAAAAGGGTTGTAGGGAATGGGTAGTGTTGGTGGTGTGAGGAAGCTCAGGTTGATCATGTCATCATGGAAAATGAGACGTCTTACTGTTTGGGTTGAGCATGTTTATACATGTTTGCCATTGTATTAGGAATGAGTACAAACAACCGTATTCTCGGATTTGATCATGTTTCAACGTGATAAATAAGTTCAGAATCTTGGTTGTTGTATAAGCCACGATCAATTTATATTTTTCATTCAACCGTGACTGTACTCATGTTTTTAGTTATATATTATGTCTCCAAGAGGTTGTGTTATTTCTTCTGATAACTTTTGTTTTATTTTAGCTGAATACACTATTAAAAGTCAACAAAGAAACATACCTAAGTGATTTCGTGACGAAAGTATATTTGGCTTACTTCATGTTGAAACTTTGGGATCAAGACAAAGCCTGGGCTCTTCATAATGTGTGCAGAAGGTGCGAGGAAGATCTTCGTTTGTGGTTTAAGGGCAAAAAGCATTTCATTTTCATATTCCTGTGATATGGCGTGAACAGCAACCCCACACTACCGACTGTATTTTCTGTTCGGTACAAAAAATGAAAAGAAAATACCTTACCAAAACTTTAATTCAGCTATTCGTCCAGTGTCTTATCCTCTGAAATACCAATTCCATACCCATCTTTCAGTTTGGGCGATATCCTGAGTGATTCTGAGGTGGAAACACATTACCTCCTCAGGACGAATCTAGTTAAATTTTTTTAGTTGATGAGGGACCCCAACTTTTTTCGCAGAGGGAGCGCAATGACCTGGTTAGAGATTTTGGCCTTTCAAATGATGTTGCCGATGGCTAGGTTCAAGACTAAATAGTAAAAACTTGAATATGATTCATCTTAGTGGCGCCTATTCCTTGATTCGTTAAAAACAAGCCTCAAAACAGTCTTGTTGCATTATGGGAATAAATTTGCATCACTTCCTGCAGTACACTCGGTGCATTTGAAGAAAAACTATACGATTTTGTAATGATTCTTGAGAAAATAAAATATCAGATTTCCATTGTACAAAAACTGGCTGGTCACTTCGAGACGCCTTAACCCCGGTGAAAATAACGTCATTGAACAACCCTGGTTTCTCTTGAAAAAGTTTTATTACCACTTCTTCATATTAAATTGAGACTTATGAAGCAGTTTATTAAATCACTGCCAAAAGATGTGGAATGTTTCAGATATCTGTGTTCCAAGTTCCCAAAACTGTCTGAGGCCAGTTAAAAATGGGAATTTTTACTGGCCCCGACATACTAAAACTGTTATCCGATCCTCTCTTTTCAGAAACAATGGGAGAAAAGGAAAAAGAAGCGTGAGACTCTTTCAAAGACGTAGTGCACAAGTGTTTGGGTAATGCTGAACACCCTTTACAAAACCATTCTACAACGTATATGGGCTGCGTATGAAGCTTAAGGATGCAAGATGAGCTTAAATTTTCATTTCCTATACTTCAATGTCGACTATTTTCCCGAAAACTTGACCCTTAAGTGAAAGATTTCACCAGGATGTCCTCAATATCAAGAGACGCTACCAACGTAGTTGGAGCGTCAATAAGCTAACTGACTACTCTTGGATGCTCAAGCAGGAAACAGAAAATGGAAAGCGGAAGCATGCTCGGATAAATATCAAAGAGAAGAAGAATAGGTTTTATAGGCTGAAAGAATGAAGAATGAAGAAACATTGTTGAGTTCGTTGTAATAAAATGGTGTTTTTTTCATTAGTGTTATGATTTTTTTATGCAAACACCTTGCATTTTGAAAAGAACTGTGTGTGATGGACTGAAGTGGAGATTACTTTTAAAGCATGTATACTATCCATTGAAGGTGCAGACCTCAATAAATAAATTTTTCAAGCAATACCCTAAATAGTGTGTTCGAATAAGAATAAATTTCAAAAAACTATTATCCAAATCAATGAACTAAATGATCACTTAAGCATCAAAATTTTCATACACTATTTGATCAGAAAATTTAATCAAATTCTTTACTTATATAACACAGTATTATACTTGATAATAATCAAATCAATTTCAAAGCAATTTTAAGTATATTAAAAAGCAAATTTCATAAGAAGCCACGAGTTTTTTAATGAATGACTGCTTTAATGTCTTATGAAACGTGCTTTTTATGCTATTTTTTGCAATTAGCTTTGTTAATGTATTTTTTTCAAGAGAAAATTTAAAAAAAATGGATAATTTAGGGATATTTTATGATAGTTGATAACGTCCGCGTAGATTTAAAATAAAATTCAAATTTTTGAATTTAGTTGCCTATAGTTAACTTAAATTAACTAAAGTCAAAGAATGTTAGTTTCTCTTCATAATAAAATATTTGTTATTGTATTATAAATATAATTACTGTATAACAAAATGTTTATTAATTGTCAGTTTAATCATAACCATAAATTATCACTATGACTACTGACTTATAGGACGTTGTGTAACCAACAAAATGAATCCGCTAAATGTTCCATGCTTTAATTATTTATAAAAGCTCTCATTTTGAGTGCTTTAATAGATCTCTTAGCAACGCTAATTGCAAAAAATATATTTTAATAGCGAACAAAATAAAGCCAGTAATTTAAGAGAATAGATTAATACATTGCTGTATCTCGTATAACACGTATAAATTGGAAGGTATATTCTACATGTACATCACGTCCTAGTATTAATACCAATAAATTATTATGTGACATTGCATTAAACGCTGGAAACCTCTGAATTTAAAGAAGCAAGTAATCCGCTGTACAAAATAAGGTAACTGGAAACATACCATTTCAACACTGCGCGTGAAGCAATTTCTTTTAATGTATCTTATCTACTTATGAATAAATTCTAATATTTATTTTTCCAATAACCAAATACAGGTCGGGATTACTAGAATAACAAATCATTTAAGTACAAAAATTAATACAATTAATAATTATCAACATTTAGAAAAACACAAAATGCGTTTATAGATATAATAAAACACAGTTGTATAGTTTCAAAATAATATATATGCACTACATATGTTTCACCACACTGTGGCTTCATCAGGTGGATGAATATACTAATTCAAAATATCAATTAGATCTTATATATATATCAATACAAAGTACAGAACTAATCTTATTCTAAGAGGGGGTGGACATGTATGAGTTTTAAGTTTAGTAGGGGGGAGTTATTTATGTCTAGTTGGTCATTTAAAATTATACCTAATTTATTATATTTGTTTATTTCTAAACTTTCTAACATATTAAGTTTTTTACTTTTATCTAGAACATGCAAAGTTTTAAAATTAGTGTTGAATTTGTGATTATGTTCTAGGCAATGATTGGCAAAAGTTGAGTCTGTCTTCTTGTCTCTGTGGCTTCTTTCATGTTCTTTCATTCTAATATCAAATGTCCGTCCTGTTTGTCCGACATACACTTTTTTACAATCTTCGCATGTCAACTTGTAAACCCCTGAGTTTAATCTATTGTCCGTTTTATCTTTTACAAGTTGACATGCGAAGATTGTAAAAAAGTGTATGTCGGACAAACAGGACGGACATTTGATATTAGAATGAAAGAACATGAAAGAAGCCACAGAGACAAGAAGACAGACTCAACTTTTGCCAATCATTGCCTAGAACATAATCACAAATTCAACACTAATTTTAAAACTTTGCACGTTCTAGATAAAAGTAAAAAACTTAATATGTTAGAAAGTTTAGAAATGAACAAATATAATAAATTAGGTATAATTTTAAATGACCTACTAGACATAAATAACTCCCCGCTACTAAACTTAAAACTCATACATGTCCACCCCCTCTTAGAATAAGATTAGTTCTGTACTTTGTATTGATATATATAAGATCTAATTGATATTTTGAATTAGTATATTCATCCACCTGATGAAGCCACAGTGTGGTGAAACATATGTAGTGCATATATATTATTTTGAAACTATACAACTGTGTTTTATTATATCTATATAATGAAGTTCCAACAAGTATCTCCTTCGTCGATTATTAATTTAAAAAATGCGTTATAATAGAAACGGATTTAATACAATCAAAGTACTTCATGTTGTAATATAATTTAACTGAAAATGTTAGAAATAAATCAACTTAAATAAGTATTACTTCTGAAAATGGAAGCCTCTGTAAAATTTCTAGTTTTTGCCAAATAATCATTGCAAAGATTGAAGCAGATGTCGGTATAGACAACAAAACATTAATGTATACAACAAACACAAGGCAAAAGCTGGAATGACACTATATTAATATAATCAGCAGTAAAAGTCTACGAAATTTCATAATTTGTTGTTTTACCTGTTCTTTTTATTTCCTTAATTTGACTGATTCCCGGTGGCGGCTTCTCAATGTGATCATTTGGTTATTTCTATATAATAACATAAAGCAGAACACCCAACATTATATTATTATAATTATTTTTAGCATAAAATATCAATTACCCACGAATATATGTTTCATTGCCCCCCGTACGTTGTCAATTTTATCTATATGCCCTACTAGTCGACTGGACTGGTGTCCTTCAATGACCATATTATTTTTAAATGCATACGATCGTTTAACAAATTAGACCAAAGTTCAGGCATAACAAAATATATTCGATTTAAAGACCACTTTTTGTAAATGGTAAGGTTTTGTTAATACCATGTTTACTTGCGTTCTTATCAAATTTTCACTAGCAGTTTTTTTTTTTTCAAAAAAACGAAAATTAATTTTATAAAATACAACTCGATTTATTATTTTACTTTCGATTAACCTATATTTTACTTTTGTCACATAGATAAATAATAAAAGCAATAAAAACTTGAACCCGGAAGTGTCATAATAGGACATTTAATTAAATAAACAAAAATATGCATTTATAAATTGACGTATAACTATATCGTTTCGTTTTATAGACCCAGTTAGGTTGTAACACATCCGTGCCGATATTTTATTTAAACAACACAAATCAAGTGGGCGCTAATGCATATACCATACGATAACATATTCCATTAATTTGCGGCTGCACAAATGTAAAATTTAACATTTTCATATACTGTACTGTGGCTAGCAATTAAGATTGTGCAATTCTCGACTGGAATAAACATAAGACCGACGGAAATGACACATATACATAACAGAACATCCGTGCGGCACATACAAAATGTTTTGCGTCCTTTCAGTACCTCACCTATAACACACCACTTTCCAATGATTATCAAGTTTTTATAGTACATTAAATGAGCAGAAACTGCCTATTTACGTTTGACCTAAATGGGTCAACCAAATTTAATGATAAAGAAAAGCGCTACGAATAAAATAGATAAACCAAAAAGACCGAACCGTATATTTTTATGGCTTTTCGCATTTCTTGTCATTATCTAAATTGTTTTTACCACGGAACTCAGCGCAAAATCGAAACTCTGTGGAACCCCATTTAAAAGTCAATTATAAATAAACATGTATGAATCAGTTGTAGGTTCGATTAAACTGATCTGATAAAGTTGTGCAGATTTTAAAAAAAGGTTTGCATTTTTTCTTTCTTTTAATCGACAGTTACAATTCTTAGGTTAACCTCTTCCCATCTAACTGTTCAACATGAAAAGCGTTTGATTGACGCAGT
Organism: Melolontha melolontha; assembly: GCA_935421215.2. NCBI lineage: Eukaryota > Metazoa > Arthropoda > Insecta > Coleoptera > Scarabaeidae > Melolontha > Melolontha melolontha. The sequence continues at coordinate 28,543,992 of OW285244.1, read as the reverse complement.
AATATAGTTTAAGCGGAATATTGAATGTTTTCTTGTTATTGTTTCTGCATTGTACAATAACTTAATTATGATTGATCTAATTTTGATTAAATATGCATAATACAAGGTAGATTCAGTAATTAGTGAGTCTCGACAATAAAACACAAACTTATGACAAAAAATCATTTTATTTTTCAACGTATTCTCCTTGTAACCGATTGCATTTAGTCCACTGATATTCAAATCTTTTCATTCCTGCAGAAAGGTAAAAGTTAAACTATTCGAAATATGCGTTAGTTTTAGTAATTACCTATTCGTTCGCCCCAAATTTCTCACAAATTTTCAAGTTGGGTTGTGGATAAGCTGGTAAATAAACCGGGCGAAGAAGCGGTTCTAAAAATAGTCCAAGAATTTAAGTTATTGAAACAGTCGACTGTGAACACGTATGTTATCCTGAAGAAAAGTACTTATTTCTTCTTTAAGTGGGGCTTTTTGCAATGTATTGTGTCGTGCAGCGGATCTAAATGGAATACATAGTTTTCGCATGTTATCATTTTGCTTTTTTGAAAATAATCGATAAGAATTTCACTGTAGTCTTAACCATAAACTTCCCGGCCGAGTGTACTGCCTTTGTCTTCTTCGGAGCACTTATACCAACTTCATGCGGTTTCGGTTGTTGCTTCATTTCGGGTATACAATCCAAGTTTGATCATTTGTTAGTTTTCAGCGCCAATAGGCACTCGGATCAGTCTTAGCATCGCTAAATTGAGGGCTGAAAGACGTGCCCGTTCGCGTTTGTGGACCACAGTCAACAAATGTAGCACGTAATTTTTTCATAATGAACTCATTATACAGAATCAAAACCCCTGATCCAGAGGAGATGTGTAGTGTCGATTAATTCGCACACTTTCATTCGACAGTTATCTAGCACCATAGCTAATACATAAATAGCTTTACTACTGTTACTGAAGATGACAATTTAGCTGTGGAAATATACGAATATTAATGTAGTAAGAACTTTTATAGTTTTTTACTTGGCCACAGTCTCCAGTGAAAGACTTCTCTATTAAAATTGTTTATTTTTAAGTTACAATTTACACAAATAATAACGCTAAGTACCAATAACACTGACTTATGCCACTGGTAAAAATTCTAGTCATACACTAATCATAATAAGTATCTAATAACAGCATTTTTTCAATTTCAAACCAATTTAAACTAGTGACTTAAACTTACCGAACCTTATCCCGTTTAGATATAACAATTTGTATTGTTAATTGTTAATATTGCTCGCTAATAATGCTATTTTCTTAAGAACACGAAAGTTTTATTATGGATTCGTACATTGGAAATGGTCAGAGAGTTGATGGAATTTGGTCTTATTCAATTGAAGAATATTTAAATTGAATAGCCAGAAGTTGCTGTCTTATACGATCAGTTCCGTAGGGGTGTTAGCGGAAAAGAAGTCAGTGGACGACCTCAAAGACGCACAGAGGAAGCAATTGAAAATATACAACAAATAACTGATAAAGAACCAAAAACCTCAATACAACAAACTCAACATTCTTTTGAAACTTTGAACAGTTGTTAAAGAAAATCTGCATTTCCGCTCATGTTAAATAACACCCGTTCAAGAACATCTGCCAAGTAATTCACCTCATAAGCTCTACTATTAAGAATGGTTCGACATTATAGAGAACTTTTTTCTCGGATGCATCATGGTTTCATATTTCCAGATACATTAAATCAAAAAACATGTGTATATGATCTGACGAAAATCCATATATCTTCATTGAATCACGATTATATCCGCAAAAAGTTTAGGTTTGGTCAGCTATTACAAGAAGACGATTAACCGATCCCATCCCATATTTTTTGATAACAAAATGAACATTAAATGTTATTCAAAAACAATAAATTTTGTATTTATTGGGAAATATTAAATTTTGAAGTCGTTTATGAATGAACTGCATGATGACTAACTCAAATTAGGATATTTTCAACGAAATGGTGTATCATCTCATTGTACGCGTGAAACATCTGACATAATCAGAATTTCTGAGCACTTTATTTGCCGAATGATAAGTAACCATATGCCCAATCACTGGGCCGTAAGATTATGCGACCTAACATCCAACGATTTGTTTTTGTTGCCATACCTTATGAATACCATTTTTAAAACACCTGTCCAGAATTTAAATGAACTCAGGAATTATTTAGCAATTTAATAAAATTCGTAAAAATCCACATATTTAACAAAATGTATTTAATAATATTCAACGTAAAGTCAGAAGATATCTCCATGGATAGGGAAATCATTTTCAGCATCTTTTATAAATAAATTTGTACTAAAAAGCATTGTTTTATTTTCCATTGTGAAATTCATTTTACAAGACTATACGTACTGTTTTCTTGTTTTCCAATATTTTGAATGTATAGTCTGAAAATTTAATTAGACGTGTTCAAATCATATTTCATTTCAAATATTCACGAAAATTAAAAACAAAACTTAAATTTTAATTTAGATAATTCTTTGCTAATTTATTACACGTATAATTAAAAGTAACAGCTAATTAACAATAGTAAAATTTTGTAATCGAATTAAAACACTTAAAAATTCCGTGGCCAACTCTGAGAAATTCTTTTTTGAACGCATAATATATTAAATAATAAATTTCTCACTTCGATTAAATATACTGAGTTGAAATAAACAGTTATCTACTTATTGTAATTGAGGGCATCGATACAAAACAGAAGCGCAAAACGAAACGCGAACACTTCAAATCAAGTAGGCGTGGACATGCAAAATAGTCCTACATGAAATGGAGAGGGGCCAATCCGTTATTATTGAAGATAATCTGATCACACATAAAGGAACGCATACTTCAATTATACGAACCATCACGTAGACGGATTTAAAAAGGCGCCTAAAACAATTTACATCTATTTGCTCAACGGATTAGCCGTGTGATTCCCCGATTTCGTTCGAGCGTATAATACTTCTCTGTGTATGTATAGTATCCGTACTCACTGCATATTGTCTTGGTTCTTTATTCCAAACAGATTTTATATACGATACTAGGGTTACAATTTATACGAGATAATAATAATAATAATCATTAGAGAACGGACGCAATTTCCATAAAACGCAATCTGCAATTGGAATTGTGTATAACGTCACTCAGTACATCCCGGCGTAATTCAATGAAGTATTTGTTTGACTTACTCGGCCACCTGGTCTCGCCGCGATAACAATGGACAAGCCAGCTATTGTATTCGAAGAATATAGTGTTTTTTTAAGTGTTTTCATGAGCGTAGATAGAAGCGGGGTTTTTATAATGTATTTTATTTATTAGTTTATATTTCGTAAGATAAATAAAGTGCTGTGAGTAAGTTTCTTGTTTTCATAGTTTTAACTGTTAATTACATCGTAATTTTTGTGATAGATCCTGTTTAATATCGTTTGATTGAATCAATTTCTACCAATTATTTCGACGTAAGAGTGTGCATTGAATTTCGTTCAGTTTCAATAACTTACGCACACATTTTTAGTTTTCCTTTCTTTAGATCTAGAGCATTGTTTAAGTTACTTTTTCAGACATGATATGGAAGAATATCGAGAACGGCATTGTAAAACAATGGCGAGTTGGATTGACGGTCATACTGATTTTATGTCCATTGTCAGTGATACCGAAATTTATTACAAAATCCGTAAAATATCGTCAAAAATTCGTCACTTAGGATCGCAAACACATCTGAACTCTGTAAAACTTTTATGGCGGCTAATATTCCATTAAATAAACTTAGCAATCCCCCTTTGAAAATATTTCTTCAAAAATATACTGGTCTAAATGTTCCTGATGAATCAACTTTACGCAAATATTATGTTTCTAGGTCCTATACGAGAACAGTAGAACGCATTAGAAGCCATCTTTTTAATCAATACATATGGATAAGCGCCGACGAAACGGTGAATATGTTAGGACGCTGTGTGGTAAATGTTGTAGCTGGTGTACTACATCCAACTATTCCCTATAACTCATATGTAATAGCAACAAGTGTTATAAATAGAGTTGATGCGGAAACTGTTGCTGAAACCATTAAGGAGAATATGCAAAAAATGCTTCATTCGGACGCCACATACAAAGAAAAAATACTTTTATTTGTCAGTGATAGTGCTGCGTATATTTTAAAAACAGGCAGACTATTGAAGAAAACATATCATAATATGCTGCATATTACTTGTGTAGCACATGCTCTCCACAGAATCTGTGAATATATCAGAGACACTTTTCCGGTAGTTGATAGACTTGTATCAGCTTTTAAAAAAGTTTTCAGAAAAGCACCATTGAGAGTAGCTCTTTTCAGGGAAAAATTTCCATCTCTGTCACTGCCTCTCACTCCAGTAATAACTAGATGGGGAACATGGCTGGAAGCTACTAGTTATTATGCTGAGAATTTCGATAGTCTAAAACATTTCGTAATACTGCTAAAGGAGGATGCTAGAAGTATTGGTGAGTGCAAGGAGCTCACACAAATCCCAAATTTAAAAAATCAGTTGTACTTTCTTCACGAACACTTTGGAAAATTGCCAAAACTAATCACTTATTTTGAAAATCGAAATCTCAAATTAAATGACGGATTAACCACATTAGGTGTGGCTGTTAATAATTTGAAGAGTATTCCAAGTGACTTCGGATGTGGCCTTCGGCAAAAGTTTGAAGCAATTCTTAATAGAAATCCAGATTTAATTACATTGCAGCAATTATGTATGGAGACAATTCCACAAAATCTAACGGCTAAATATGAAGAAATAAAAGAATATTTCCAGTATGCACCTATAACCAGTTGCGACGAAGAAAGGACGTTTTCTATTTATAAGAATGTACTTAATTCAAAGAGAACAAAATTGACAGAAGAAAACCTTGAGAAACTATTGCTAGTCAATATTAATACTCCTTTACTCAACTTGAACGACAAAATGAACAAATAAAAATGTTCCAATTATAGAAATAAAATTAAAAACTTTAAAAATACAACTTTTCTACAAATACATATGTATTTCGTAATTTTATAGATCACCACCCGTTTGTTTTCCAATTATATAAATAAAATTAAAAACTTTATAAATACAACTTTTCAACAAATACATATGTATTTCGTAATTTTATAGATCACCACCCGTTCGTTTTCCAGTTATATAAATAAAATTAAATATTTTAGAAATACAGCCTTTCGCCAATACTGCACTGGGTGGTAAGCGTGTCCGTTCTCTAATAATCATACTTAAATCTCTTCAGATTCAAATTATTTGGTAAACATTTGAGTGACTAATCTATTTGTAAAAGCATGTGAAAATTTCAGTAATAGTGGCATTCGAGAACTGCATTTTGTGATCGGAGTGAGATTCCATTCAAATAAACAATCTAATAAGACTTGTACAAACAATTCTACTATATTATCGTGATATTAAACATATTATACAAATACACGATAAATAAAATAAATCGGCGGAGGCAAATTCCGTCTCTAAAGACCTCGACATGAATGAAAACTTTCCAGTAAGAAACTAAGCAAGTGTGACTAGCTATTTCAAATAAAAGAAATAATAAACAATAATAATACGAGGGATTTAGCTTTATAGTGGGCGCCAATAATAAAACGTCAGGTGTGAAAATTATTCTCAATCTTTCGTTAACCTAAATCTAAAGTTTCATCAAGATATGGCAAGTGATTTAGTCATAGCGATTTTTAAAATTATAAGTTGTCTGAAAAATGAAATTGAGTCGACAAAATTTTCGCACAATAATTTTTTACAACTTTCGTAGAGGTTTAACTCAACAACAATATCTTGCTGAGTTGCTTTTGAAGATGAAGCACAACATCAGTCTACAATTTCATGTTGGTACTGTGAATTCCAACGTAGACGCACCAAAATCAGCGACGATTCCAGGACAGGTCCGCCAAGAACAGCAGTCAACCAGAAAAACAACGATGCCATCTGATTAAGGAAGATAGACGTGTGACATATCGTAAAATTTAAACATCCATGGGTATTTTGAAGACCTCAATCCAAACGATCCCACATGATGAACAGTTTATGAGAAAGTTAGTTTCCCGTTGGATTCCGCATCTTTTAAGCGAAGAGCGCGTTAATTGCGTCGAAAAACTTTGAGCCGGATCAATAACGGAAACTCAAAAAACGCCTATAACATAGCATCGTGAGTGGCGATGAATCATAGATTTATTCCTATGAACCCGAAAATAAACATCAGTCCGCTGTTTGGGTGATTCAAGATGAAGAAAATCCAACAAAAGTTATCCGTTCGCGAAGTGTGTCGAAAAAGATGGTCGCAACGCTTGTCTCAAAATCAGGTCATGTAGTCCCCTGAGGAGGATAGTGGCTTTCATCGAGGACACAAGACTAACAGAGTGGAACTGAGAGATCTATTGGGAATGGTACAAAGAGCAGTGTGCTCAAGTGCCTGGACGTGCTGGCGTCCAACCAAAAACAGAAGAAGAAGAAGAAGAAGATCACCCTCCGTATAATCCCAACCTAAGTCCCAAATTTTTTTTACGTTCCCAAAGATCAAGAGTGGAATGCATTGTCCACGATTTCAGTCGTTTGGAAGCAGCAGTAGATGCCTTCAAAACGGAAATTTTGACTATCTAGTACTATCTACACTGAATAACCTGAGTGGAATAACAATTGGTTTGAAAGAATGCACAAATGTATCAATTTTTGTGGAAAATATTTTGAAAACCAATAAAGCACTTTGAATCGATCGACTGTTTGATTTTATGGCAATATGCACCACTAAAAAGACATCCCTTGTAGTAATAGTAATAATCATGGTCTAAAATATATCGCACGCAATACGCAAGTCCGACAATTAAATAATGATAGTTCATAATAGAATCTGGAAACAAGGCAATTAAATAGTATGTGTACTGATTTTTTTTTAGAAAATGAAACAAGGGTTAGTTTAAAAAAAATTAAATGACTTTATTGTTCCTCAAACCATTCCCCTTTAACATAAACCAGGTTTTTATAATATTCCACTGCTTCATCTGATGACGTAAAAATTATTCCACGCCTTTTATCTTTAATTTTTGGAAACAAAAAGAAATTAAAAGGTGCTAGGTCAAGGCTGAATGGTGGAAGGTCCATAGTGCTGACGTTTAAGGCATCCAGATACGCAACTTTATGCGACGATGCTTTGGCACGATGTAAAATTATTTTTCCTTTTGGACGGTTTTCACGAACTTTTTCAAAAATTTGCGGTTAACAGACATTTGTGTACCAATAGACAGTAACGATACGTCTATCTTCTAATGCTATAGCCACAATATGGCCCATGTGTATTTCTACAATACATTCACACAAATATTTGGTTGTCTGTACAACTACATTTTCCACATTATGGATTAACGCATGCACGAAGAACACCATCTTCTATTAATGAATGTAAAAAAATATTTATTAAAGCACATCTCCACATTCCAGGAATAAAGAAAAATTGTCGAACATTTCTCATCTTTCTAGACTGGCAAGACACGTTTTCTCATAAGAAATAGTGTTATAAATTTTGCAGAAATCGAATTAGTAAGAAAATCTAGCTTATTGGAAAACGTATGATTATAATTAAATTTTTTTAATTAAGAAATTACTGTTCTAAATATAGAAAACATTTAAATATTAATTCGTAATAAATGACATTATACGAGTATAATACTATTTTTATTTGTTAAAATAAAATATGTAATAAAGACATAAATATACGGGACGTCCTTGAAATAAAAAGAGAACGTATGAAAAATGGAAATATAAAATTTTATAGAATATATACCCAAAATATTTTCCCAATATTCACGTAAAAGACGATACCTTAAAGTTGAACGACAATTACAGAAAGCATAGTTTTGTTATTGTCTATCTCTCTTTATGTTTCGTGCAGCTGTCGAACGTTACGTACGTTCGATACAATTTTTCGATTAAAGATAGATTGTTACCAATTAGGACGTTAAATTCCCGTAGAGCATATTCTTTTAATATACCACCTTTAAAATTTTACAAGAAAATATAAATTTTTAACAGCTGACTTTCCACGACCAGGTTGTCGAACCCTTACCATAACAAAACTTAAGCGCAATGTTATTTCCTAGCGTTTTTAAACATTTCCGCCTTTAAATTCGAAAGTGGCATTCTATTTATTACTTCTCCTAACAAAAAAAATATTGACGTAATCACATGAAATTATGTCAATTCTAAAGGATCACAAATTATTTTTAGTATGATTTTTAAAATGGGTTTGTAAATTAATGTAACGTACATCTTAATTTTTAATAATTCCCTTAGCATACAGGATGTTACAATTTTTATAACAGCGATGGCTGTTACGTATATAAACATACGGAGTGTGTGTGTAACTTCAATGGAGGTGCACATTTATTATTCAGGCACATTTTGAATTCATAGGTGGAACATGATACAAATTTCAGATAGTTTTTAATTTTGAGGTACGCGTTGTAATTGACTAGAATATTTTGGATTCATATTCTATATAATTACATCATTTCATTTTTCATACGTTGTCTTTTTATTTCAAAACAGCCTGTATATTTATGTATAGCTTTCCCATTATCTTTTACTTTATATTTTCAGAAGGCAATGTATAAATTGTAAACTACATATTTTTTTGATATATTTTTTAAAATACATGACATGTATAATCAATTATCAATATTATTATCATTATTGAAGGCAACTGTGCAAAATAAAAAAATAATAAATAAAACAGTAATTTTTTACAATTCAATAATTACATACATTATCATTAGCGTATAATTTGTTGCACAAAGTCAAGAATCAAAATGTAAAATATATGTTCCAATATATAAAAATCTTCAAAAATATCTAAAATAAATGTCACTTCTAAAACGCTCGATATTAACGGAATTCATGTCTGGTGATTTTACTATCATTCATTTCACCAGTTGGCAATAGGAGAACGTGTTTCTATCTAAGTAAACCAATTACACGATGATTGAAATTACAGTGGCTATTATTTAAAGATACAATCTAGATGTCTTTACAAATCTTTTTGTATACATAATCTATATATACAGGTTGAGGCAAATGTATGAATCCATTCAAATATCTTTGATATAGCTACTAAGATTTTAGTAGCCTTTCCACAACTAATTAAATGCAAATCGAGGATTCGATGAGTATATGTATTTATATCCGAATCAGACTTCCGGTTTAGCCGGAAACGGTGTCTTTTTATTTTTTTTTGTGTTTAGTAAGCCATGGAATTAAAATTCAGTACTTGACTTAAATTGTCAAAATTAACTTTGTGGATGTCAAAATATTAATAATGGTTCAATTAATTGAAAAGAAACAACGTATTGAAATTCTGATAATTGGTTTTGGTGATCTCGTCGGAACTCATGAAGAATTACGCGATTTATTTAACAATTTGCATCAGAATCGGCATCCAATATCTCAAAATATCTTTGGTAAAACTTTGAGAAGGTATAACTTGACCGGAAGTGTTAGAAATTTACCGAAAGGCGGACGACGAAAAGTCGCAACTAATGATGTTATTGTTCAAGATATTGCTATAGCATTAGAAGAATTACCACAAACTTCTACTCCATCCCTCCCACTAAACTGTGATATAAGTTGCCGATCAATAGCCAGAATATTTAAACACGAAAATATCATCCGTATAAACAACATTTAGTGCAATATTTATCGGAGGGGGGTTATAATCGTAGAATTTAATTTTGCGAAAGAGTGATGGAGATTTGCAAAAATGTCCAATATTTTACAAACAATTTGCTCTTTTCAGACAAGACTACGTTTTTTTTGAATGGTACAGTTAATCCCCATAATTGTCGATATTGGTCAATAAATAACCCTCATTGATACTAGAAACGCATACACATCTGCAAAAATTAAAGGTTTGGGCTGGTATTTTCTACGGATCCTGATAATACCAGTCCAAACGTTAGAAATTTCTTAAACGAAACATTCCCAAATCGGTGAATTGGTCGTATAGGATTCATTGAATGGGCTCCTGATTTAAATTCCCTAGATGTTTTCCTTTGAAGTCATTTATAATCTGTGGTTTATACCAGACGACCGAATAATCTGGACGAGTTACGGCAGAGAATAATTGAGAAAGTGCAATTAATTCGAGGTGAGACTTTGGTAAATGTTATTCAAGAATTTCTTCACAGACTCGCAATTGTCAAGAAATGAAAGGCCATCATTTCGAAAACTTTCTTAACTAATATTGATTTTGTTTGTATTTTTCGTGTTCATTTTTCTTGTTCTCAATAAAATTCGGAATATTAGATTTAATTAAATATCTCTGTCGTTGTTGAACAAAAGGGTGCCCAACTTTATTATTTCTGAACTCCCAGAGTAGAGCTCTATTGAAATTCGTAAAAATATATAGTGTTTCATTTAAAATAAAAAAGTTAACATCGTCAAAATAGTAATGCAAAATTAAGCGAACGACTGAATTTTTGTTAACAATATTTTCATATATGTATTATTACAATTAGTATACAAACATTTTAAAACGCATAACTAAAACACATTTTATTATAGATTTTTGTAAATAGTGGGTTACAAAAATCAGATATAAATACAGATACAAAAATTATTTAAATTGATACTAAAGTAACTAAGATAATATTTTGTTTGGCCTGCTTTGGCCACTTATGATTAAAGACGGCAGACTATGTGCCCGAACAGTAGCGTGATGTGGAGGGATCGAGTAGAGCCGTACGACGATCAATTCAGTTGCCGTTGAGACGTTGTAAGCGATACATTGTTAACACAATCGTGTTGAAAATGTCGGGAGTACGTAGAAACAATGCATCGACTCGGTTGCATTCTAACGTAGTAAAGAAATTTTTACATCGGTTTCCCGATTTAATATATGACGGTACCGTAGTGAAATGTTTAGTTTGTGAAACAACTTTATTAACTTGGAAAGCAAGTCAGTGCCAAAGACATATAAATAGTGACAAACATAAATCGAATAATGGTGGACGCAGATCATATAATAAATTTGTGTGTGTTTTAACAATGATGTTAATTGCGACCAATATACCAATGCAGAAAGTGGAACACCCAATGTTTCGTCAGTTTTTGGAAGAAATACAATCCTACGTGGAAATTACCAGCAAGAAGTACGCTACGGAATTACGTACCGTCAGTGCGTGAGAGAATTGTAAATTGTACGAAAAATACGGTAAAAAAAAATTCCTGTGGTTAACAATAGACGAAACTACAGATATTAAAAAACAGTCCATCCTAGCCATTCTAGTACGGACGCTGACTCTGCAAGGACCTTTTCCTCCTTATTTACTAACCTGTAAACGAATGCAAGGGTGTACTGCCAGAGCGATATATGATGTATTAATAGAAACACTACACAAATTTGAGATTTTACCGAAGCAAGTGTTAATGTTAGTTACCGATGCTGCCAAGGTTATGTGTTCCACGGCAAACTTACTCAAAACGATTCAACCCAACCTGCTGCATGTCACATGTTTGCTTCACGCTTTACACCTTGTAACAAACACTATACGTACAACTAATCTTGATGTGGATCAACTGATAGGACAAACGAAAGCGGTTTTTCTTAAATCTCCGAAACGGATTCGGCTATTTCATTCGCTGTGTCCTGATATACCCGAACCGCCGCAACCAATTCTTATACGATGGGGTACTTGGTTAGTTTTATTATTATAAACATTTTGAAAAAATTAAATCAGTGATTTTACAACTAGATGCCAAAGAAGCAGCTGCAATACGGCTCAGCCAGGTACAGTTTAACAATCCTCAAGTTGCAGCAAATTTAAAAATTATTTACGACAGTTACGTTCCAATACTGGACGCAATAAAAAATTTACAGAACACTGCGCTGTCCTTATCCGACTCATTAGCAATTATTGACCACGTAAAACTAGTGCTACATATCCTTGAAGATGAAAAAAGTGATTGTGCCCGTGAAAAATTTAACAGTGTATTAGATAAAAATGTAGATTTTACAAAATTAGGGCAACTTTTTACCAATACTGAAGATCCGTTGTACAGATACAAAGAGCGCTTTAACTATGCAAATATAACATCTCTCAACGTCGAACAATCCTTCTCTGTATATAAACATATATATACGTCGCTACGTACGAACCTTTCCGAGACTAATACAGAAACATATATTATGGTGCAGTTTTTTCATCGCGCACATCCGCATTTTTTTGCAACAATGTAAACATGGTTGGGTAAGTTATTTATGTTTTTTCTTAACGTTTTGTATAGGGATTCGATATATTTATTTTTAAGTAAGCGCACTGTTATTCTGCTAAACTCTCCACGCAACGCCACTGCTGGGGCACATAGTCTGCCGTCTTTACTTATGATAGGTTGTAGGTGCCGATATTATAATTTACTGTTATTTCTGGTGGTATATTCTCTCACTCTTCAAATAGAATTTCTTCCAATTCCTATTTTGATCGGATATTTTTGAAGAAATTTTAACTTCTAACAATAGATTTTCTGAGATTAACGTCAGGATGTAACGGCGAAATTTACAGAAGCTGAGAAACATTGAATGCGATCCACTGACGCGAGCGATAGGTTTAATTTTACCACACCTTATTAGAGATTCTTTTGCAAAAAAGAAATAAACATGCCTGTCCATTATCTACCTGATTATTGCTAGGTTTCCAATTCTCAGCTCTGATATACAACCTCACAGAAACACACCTTCTCTTCCATGTTTAACAGTGTCCTATGTACTTTTAGAGTGGAAGATACCTTTCCCCGGGGCATCTTCACACTAATTTCTTCGCGTTATTGCCTTCCATATTAAATTAGTTATTATTGGAGAAAGATACATTTCTCCAAAACTCTATCGGTTTGGTGAAGTGTTTCTTTTCAAATGCCTATCTGCATTCTTTTTTAATAGTTGAGATATTGCAAAACTGGCCTTATAATTCCTACGATGTCAAGCTCTTGACAGTGTAGACTTGTGAACAATAGCGCCAAAATGTATTCGTAGTTATATTTTAGTTGTAAACTTAAATTAGGTTCTTGATTAACGTCATGTGCAATATATTTTTCTTCAGTTTGTTTAATTTTCCGAAATCTTCTAGGGCTGTTTTACTGGCAGAATTTTTCTATTCGTTAAATTATTTAACAATCCCAACACAGACACTATAACTACTGTGATCAAAATTTTTTTATATAAAAAAGTACACCAAGATATCGCTTAGCACTGTTCTGCTTAGCGCTGTTTCGGTTTAACACGGTTTTATTGGAATAGTGGTATTCCCCGAAAATTGCACGCAGCGTTGGGCTTTCCCGACATACAAACTATGTAAATGTGATAGACTTGCTTCATCCTTGCGGTGGTACCCACGCATATTTTTATATGTGGTTTTAAAAATTTGTTTATTTGATACCATAATTGTAAAAAATTAAGAATTTTAAATAAATTGATAATTAATAATTGTAAGTACATATATATTTATGTAATATAAGTATTCATATATTGATAAATATAATATTTTTTAGTTTTTATTATGGGTGATAAAAATCACGAAAATAAAGTGTCAAGAAATGGTATTCCACTAGACACTAAAATGCAAGTGCTTCGACGATTAGAATCGGGTGAACGTCAAACTCAAATTGGTGTTGCATTAAACTTGTCGACAATTCTTAAGAATAAAGAAAAAATAGTTTGGTCAGCAACTACGACTAAAAATACATCTGCCACTAGAATTACTCGTTCGAGAAATTATGGAGATAGAAGAAATGGAAAAACGACTTTCCATATGGATTGATGACGAAGTTCAACATAATATGCCATTAAGCCAAGCGATTATAATGGAAAAAGCTAAAAGAATTTTTAATCATATTCAAGGTGAAACAGGTGACACAACTTTCGTTGCAATTTCGGGATGGTTTCACAGATTTAAACACCGAAATAGTCTTCTATTACGAAAACTAAAGATTACAGGAGAAGCAGCGAGTAGATACAAAAGCGGCAGCAGAATTACCCGCCACATTAAAAACGATTATTGAACGTGAAAACTATCCTCCAGAATTAGTTTTGAATATCGATGAGGCGCAAGAGATTGCCTAACACTTTTGCTGGGTGGCAACGCCAATGGAGATTTTAAATTAAAACCACTACTGGTCTATCACTCCAAAAAACCCAAGAGCGATGAAGGGCATATCTAAAACAACTTTACCAGTAATTTGGGAATCTAATAAAAAATCATGGATAAAGATGAAGATTTTCCAGAGTTGGTTTACTCTGAACATTTTTACCCATCTGTGAAACGATATTATGAGACAAAAGAACTTCAACCAGAAGCACTACTTTTAATAGATAATTCTCCAAGCCACCCTACGAATTTATCTGACTTAGAAACATCTATTCCAGTTGAAGTGGTTTTCTTGCCACCTAACACAACTGCCTTAATTCAACCCATGGATCAAGGTATTATATCAAATTTTAAAGCTTATTTCTTGCGGCGAACATTTAGGCAGTCGTTTGAAAAAACGGACGGAGAAAAAAACAATCGATAAGAGATTTTTTGGAAGAAGTACAATATCATGGATGCTGTGGAAAACATACATTTTTCTTGAAATGAGGTAATGAAAAAATGTTTGAAAGGATGTGGAAGCACATTTGGCCAGATCTATGCAAGAACAATGACAGTAGAAATTCTGATGTTGATATGAACGAAATAGTGTATTTAGCGAAACGATCAGGTTTAGATGTGATAAATGTGCAAGATCTGGAAGAAATTTTACAAGACAGAGGAGAAAGTCTTTCTAATGATGAGTTCAAGGAGTTGGCGAATCAAGAATATCGAAAAAATACCGAAAGTAGCGATTCTGAGGAAGAGCAAAAAGAACTATCAACTGCATTTTTAAAAACCAGTTCAGGTACGATAACATGATTTGATGATTTGATCGAAGTTCAAAGGCAAGATGGGGTGCCATGGATGCTTTGTCCACTTATAGACAACTTCTTACAGAGCGTAATAGAAAAACACAAACGACATTAGATACCTTCTTAGTTAAAAGGCAGAAAGTTTAAGAATCTGAATCATCTGAAACATGATTTAGAGTTTTGTTTAGTTTTATATACCCATTTGTAAGAAACAAGTTTTTGTTGTATTGTTATAAAAAATATATTAAATGACTAAGTTCCAAAATACCTGAACAATATTTTTAATTTTCTACCCGTTTTCCCCTAACTTTATTATGTATTTACATGACGACATAACCTCGTTTAACGCTATTTCGAATAACGCTCTGCCACGATGGAACGTCGTGGTGTACATTAGGTTTCTTTTTAAATAATTTTGTGAACTTTGATAAAAAAACATCCAGATTAAATGAAATACCAAATACGTGTTAATCATTTAAAATTTTTATTGAGTAATACTAGAACAGCACAAAAAGTTGAAATATCAAACATTAATCATGGATTCAGACTCGAAAAAACAATAACTAACAAATGAATTTATTTAAATTTCATTAAGAATTTTCCGTTGATGTACTTGGATGTGTATTTTCTCCTTCACCTTTTGATTTTGTGTACCAATCATATTTTTTAGAACTCATTATTGATTTAAGAATAGTTGATTTACTCTGATGACAATAAAACATTTCGTTATAAGTGTCGAAAGTTGTATGCACTTGCTTCACTGCCTCTCCACAGTAGAAACACTCATTTGAGACTTCTCTAAACTCCATAATTATGAATGATGGAAAATAATATTTCAACAGCGACACTGGTATCTGGGAAACAAAACACAAACACTCATAACATTTACAAGATAACTAACTTGGAAGTATCTGTAGCAAGACACATGAAGAATTCATGCTACCGATCTTCACTACTCTTCTCTTCATTGTTCCACTCATTGATTTTGTTAATAGTTATAGGTTAATTACTACTCCGACTTTATCAAAAGTTGTTGATAAGGACCTTTCCTATTTTAAAAGATATCCATATAAATAAAAGTAATTAATAGATTCCACCGATGAACAAACATACGTGTACAAATTTTTAAATTTTAATATGACGTCACGTTTCTTTTTATTAGTTTACCCTACCTATGTTAGATGGCGCTTTATTGTACCTAATTTATTTCATTATGTTGACCATATTCTTTTGTGTTATTTTAGATGTCCCACTAAAATGACCATATTGGTCAATGTAGATAGTCGCATAAGGTTTTCCCACTATGCAACAACTCATTTGATTTGATAGGTACTGTTAGTGACAACTTGAAAAAACGAGTTGGTGACACTGGAGCGAGAAGGGTCGGGGAAAGACTCGGTGGAGGTGATTGTGTTTATATATTAAAAGAAATATTTGTAAGTTTAGTAAATAAATTTGTTCATAAATTAAACGGGGAGTTTAATTAGAAAGAACAGGTGACTACAGTACCAAATTCTTTTTCACTTTTACTACTTTGAATAGGTAGTATGAAAATTTAGATAAACTAATAAATTCACTGTAATTTTGAATTAAACTAATTTTTTTTTCAATACTTTAGTTTCTATTTTGACTATTTTTTAAATTTATCATAAACATTTACCAAATACATTAAATTTTGTAATGATGATATGATGATTCAATTCCACTTCAAGTCGATATATTTTAAACTGATGCATGTATATATAATAAATATATTTACGGCAAAAAGTAAATAAACAATATTAATTCAAACAATAAAGTTTACATGTAAAAAACCTACTCTGTTTTTAAATATTATTATCATTCCGGATATACATTGTATATTAAAATGTATAAATGAAATATTGTGTTTCCCGTAAATGTAAAAAGTATACATATTTATTTACAAACAAAATGGAATTAATATTTGTTCATCCTTCTACTAATAATAAAACATTTAAACTATATATATATAGTACATCTACGTAAAATTATACATATAAATATAAAATCATCCATAAATTCAATTTAAAAATTATTCAAAAATTAGTGACTATTTTAATAAAAATTAAGAACCTATATAGTTATGCAAAGGCAGAGACATCTTTCATACGTTAGCATAAATAGACTACGCATCTAGAAAGATGCCGTACTTTTTAAAAATATCTTTTAATAAAAGATGGCTCACCTTAACATAACAATATTATAAAAAGTTAATATTTTAAAGTAATTTAAATTTTTTGTATTTAAAACCTAAACTAAATATGTTTTTTTATTATTAACATTGTATTGTGAAATTATAATTTAAAAACACAAACAAAACCATTATAACCTTAATATATAAAATAAATAAATGTGCAACATAAACTATTACATTGCAGTGTTAAGATTTCTGTAAGTTTTTTATAATTATATTATTTTTTTTAATTATATTATTTTATGGAACGGTAACTTATACCTAATTGAAAATTTGAAAGATGTTCAGCTACACCGAAAAGACAATAACAATTTTTTAACACAAGAATTTTAATTTTTACAGAAAGCGACGAAATTTGACATCGCGTAAATTCAAAGAAATAATTCATCATATACCGTAAAATGAGGTTAGTTTGATATTAAGGGGTTACTTTGATAACAGTTTACTTATTCTTGAAAAGCGCGAATATTGAGATTGCTGAAACTGCCAAATGTTTTCTTTGTAAGGTATTGGCAACACTGATACCGATTTAACAGTATGGTGGATTTTGTTTACCAACGGCATAGTGTATCGTTATAAGTTTTGTGTTTTTGTAGAAAGTGTGCATAATATAGGAATTTGAGGTGTGTAGAACTCTTAATGTACTTACAAAATTACAATAATTTTATTTTTACCTTCTTGGTTATTGGTAATTACGGTTTCCTCTGAATACTGTTTATGTTGACATGTTTTAAAAAACTAATAGAGTCGCCATGTTTTAAACTTGAATGTGTATTGTGTATCTTTGATCAGGTGTACGGGGTTACTTTAATCACATGATCAAAGTAACCCCACATGTTGAAGTAACTACGGTTTACGATATATTTTCGTAAAATAGTTTTTCTGCGTAGTATTAACTGGGTTGTTCTTAGTACAGAATAATGCCAAGGACTTATAGAAAGCCGCTTGGAAGTCGACAGTACAAAAATTATTCAGATGCAGTGATTGAAAATGCGCTGCAATCTATATTAGACGGACGTTTGACGATTCGTGGCGCTGCAAAATAATTTAAAATTCCCTATGGAAGTCTTTACAATAGGTATAAAGGACAACACATAAATAAACCTGGAGCTCAAAACCGTGTTCACTGACGCTCAAGAAAAGGCTATAGTTAAATCAGCAGCAAAGTGTGCGGAATGGGGGTTTCCTCTTAGTCTCTTTGACTTGCGTATGTTCGCTAAAGCTTGTTTAGACCGAACTGGGCGAATTGTTTCCAAAGTTTCCAATAATGTGCCCGGTATTGACTGGGCCTACTCGGTTTTACGACGTCATCAGGATTCTTACAGTCAGCGTGTTGCAGCAAATATAAAAAGGGCTCGAGCTGGAGTTTCAAAAAAAACTATAGAAGAATATTTTAAACATTTCGAAACTGTTGTTAAAAACGTGCCTAGTAGTAATATTTTTAACTACGACGAGTCAAATTTAAGCGACGACCCGGACAAGAAACGCTATATATATCGACGAGGAGTCAAGTATCCATAAAAAATAATAAACTTTTCCAAGATACACGTCTATCATGGTTTGTGGGTCTGCAAATGGTGTTCTTTTACCACATTATGTGATATACAAGAGCATACATCTATATGACACTTGGAAGGAGAGAGGACCGTGTGGCTCACCGTGTTGCAATGAACCATGTTGCTCACGTGGAACTAGATATAACCGAACTGCAAGTGGCTGGATTGACAGCGTAACATTCCGGGATTGGTTTATGACATGTTTTTTGCCACACGCGAAAAGACTAAACGGTCGTAAAGTGTTATTTGGAGACAATTTGTCGTCTCATATCGATGAAGATGTGTTACGATTATGTGAAGAAAACGATATCAATTTTGTTTGTTTGGTACCACACTCCACCCATCTGCTTCAGCCTTTGGACGTAGCATTTTTTCGTCCGAAGAAAGAGGCATGGCGAAGTACATTAACTAAATGGAAACTTGAGAACTTAAGGCTGACCACTGTTCCAAAAGACGCATTTCCGAATCTCCTCAACAAGACACTTCTAAGAATGGACGAAATTAAACCGAAGAAAATTGTGGTACCCCCGTTGGATAATGAAAACGGTGCCATCAAACGAAATCTTATAAGTGCATTTAATGCAACAGGAATATTGCCGTTTAACCCTGATCAGGTGTACAAGCGCTTACCATCTGATGATAGTAACGTTGAGGCTGAAACTGAGAGCGTTCTGACTGAACTATTAAGAATTCAAAGATTTGCAGAATCATCCCATACTGTAAAAAGAAAGAAAAGACTAAATGTTGCTGCTGGAAAGAGTATTTTGACAGCGGATTTAATAGATGACCCCTCGCCAAGTGTAGAAAAAAAGCGGAAGACAAAGAAAACTAATCAGACGATTGACACACCACTTGAAGAAAACATATCTGATGACAATGAGACTGTAGAGGAAACATTCGAAGAAGAGGAAAACGAGAGAGAGCATGAAGAGGAAGAAGATAATAAATATATTGACCGAGGGTCGTTATGTATTGGCAACATTTACTTCTCAGCGAGGAAAAAAAACATATCGTTACGTATGTTACATTAACGAAACCACTCCGCTGGTAGTTCCCGGCTTAAAATCGTGCCAAAACAAAAAAACATTCAGATTAATTAAAGACGACATTTCTGAAATTGAACAGTCTGCTATTGTTGTATACCTGCCTATGCCTACCTTTCAAGAAGGGACTGAATTGGTCGTGTTTCCACACGAGATCAATGTTAATGAGGTTTAGAGCTTAAGAATTTGATTTTCTGTGTTTTAAAATGTTAATTTCAAATAAAATTACAACTAAAACATTATTTTTGTCTATATCAAAGTTACCCCAAGTGTTTTAAACAGCTTTATTAAAAAAACCTGCGGACAGATTTCAATTTGTTTTTAAATTTTATGTTCATTTTGGGTTTACTTTCAAATGACATGGAAATAAGCATGGTGATCAAAGTAACCCCGATCAGTGTATAAATTTGATCAAGTGGTTTAATTTTTTTTTCTCAAAAAACTAAATAAATTAATAATTTTTTAAGTTAAGTTTCTGGTAGAAGACAAAAAACCGACATTTTGTTTTTTTTTACGTATTTTTCTGCCAATTTATACAAAAGATACAGAGTTTTTAAAATAAAAATTGATCAAAGTAACCCCATTTTACGGTAGGTTGTCATTTTCTACCGACCAAAAACTCTGTTTAAATTATGTACTAACGAAATTGTTCAAAATACTTTCTATTTAAGTAATAACACAATACAAGTCCTGCTTTCTTTCCGCTGAGCCTCTTTAGCAGGCCATTATACAATCCCCCAAAACTCGAGCACCAGGAAAACTGACAAATGTCGATGACAATCTAGATCTCAAAAATACAAATGAAGATAACTTAATAGCTTGCATAACAGAGCTGTAAGATACAATTCCGGAAAAGGCACTCCAGGTGCAAATGTGAATAAAAACGGTTGCTAAGCTTATATTACCACACTGTCAGAATGACATGCCTGCCAAACTGTCAACATCAACATGTTAGGTCAAGGCAGATGTCATTCAAGATATTACAATCGTCAATTTTTATTTTTTGTTAAATAAAACAACAAATAGCGGTTCTAAAAAGAAGATAACATAATAGCAATAATAGAAACAACATAGCCAAAAGCGATCACGAAACGAAAAATAAGTTCAATAAGGGCAAGTGCTCGAAGTGTCCACTATTCATTTGCAAGCATAACCGTGCCCACCGCAGAAAACTCAGTTTAGAATTCGTAACCATTTTAGGAGTAATTTTAGCAAAGAATTCCTGAACACGATCCCCGAGTTGTTCTTCTGTAGCAATAGGGTACTTGTATACAACATTTTTAACAAGGCCTCAAAGAAAGAAATCCAGAGGGTTTAAATCGGGAAGCCGCGCAGGCCAATGTCGTGGACCGCCACGACTTATCAATCGATCAGGATATTGTTGATCTAAAATTTCTCGAACGTCTCGACTGAACTGTGCTGGTGCGCCATCGTATTGAAACTAGTGGTTAACACGAAAAAGAAGTGAAATGTCTCCAAGCAAATTGTGAAGTTCTGCGTTCAAATATTCTGCATAAATGTATCCCGTTAACCGTGCAGGGAATTCAAAAGGTCCTACCTAAAGAGAGATATTAGATGACATGTAAACTAATTATATTGAAGACATACCACACGATTCCCTAATAGACCAGCCCACAAATTTATGTACTGTATGCCGAATTATTGGTAAAGAAGTATATTTTTCCGAACCGAGGATAAATGTGCCGTCACTAGAAAATATTATATACTTGAAATATGTCCCTATTGCATCGGTAGATGTTGAACGATCGTTTTCAGTGTATAAATGGATTTACGGTGACACACAATTATTAACACATGAGCATATGGTGATATTGGTGATTGGTAATATTGGTGATTTACTATCAATTGAACTCTGGATACAAACGGTGAACAGTCGGTATGTGTGATATGTTTTATAAACCCTGCGATATTCCTTCTGGGAAGATGTATTTTAGCGTTTGAAAAATATAAATCGGGATTCATGATGTTTTCGATCCGTCTCTGGTACTGACGTCTTGTATCCCTGACTGCCAATCTCTACTGATGATTGAAAGCAATAGACAACAATTTGTATAACAGTGTAATCATAAACTCCCTGGTTCTCAATATTCAGGACGAATACGATGGTTTAATAATATAATGCGGTTTACCAAACGATTAAACACACCAATAATAGGTGTGCGTCGTACTACTTTGAACGAATTCTTTGTAGATAATACCCTGGGTATCGTAAAAAAGCAATGAGCATTGTTTTGATTTTTGTATTTCTCCAAACGATTTTTTTTTGGATTACTGTCATTTGGTGACAATCATTAAGCACTTCAACGCTTGGTTTCTGAATCCCATCGAAAACACACCAGTTATAACCGTTTCTAAGAAGTTTTCTTTTTTGCCCAATCAGATACAATTTTTGCTCATCCAGCAATCGATGAGGAAGAAACCTTGAATTTAGCTACCAAAGGAAAAGTTTTTTGTTTAAAATAAATGGTTGTCTCGGATGTTTTAACTGCGTTTTCGATATTCTTATCGGCCATCGTTAAAATTGAACGTTTATCGTCAGTTATATCGATGCCATTCAAAAAATTGTGTTTGTGATAAACAATTATTTTCATAGGCGATTTTAAACATTTGGAGCGATTCTGTAATACTTTGATCGTTTTAAATATAGAACTTAATGTTTATTTAAGATGTTTGACATATTTTTTGACCGAGGTTCAGAAACTGCTGTCATTTCAATGCTATATATCTTGGCTTCTAGTGAACGAAATGGAATTTTTGCAAATTATTTAGGAAGTTTGATACTTCATAAATC
The DNA here is from genome assembly GCA_935421215.2 of Melolontha melolontha. NCBI lineage: Eukaryota > Metazoa > Arthropoda > Insecta > Coleoptera > Scarabaeidae > Melolontha > Melolontha melolontha. The sequence continues at coordinate 28,521,394 of OW285244.1, read as the reverse complement.
AGTTTACTACTAACATATAGTGCTACTAATTAAGTTAAAATAGAGTAATTTCGGTTATTTTCGGAACAGAGGTTTTAGTAAAGTCCACCTAAAATCATTTTTAACAATTAATTTCCGAGTGTTATTTACGTAGTAAAATCGCATAATAATATGGGTTTGTTCGAACCTGCAGTTCTAGAAATTCTGGGAGTGGTGCGCACATTTAAGTGTTTGAAGCAGATAATTCTGGAATTACAAATTCCGCGAACTATTACTATTCTAAATTATTTTAACCATTTTTGGTTACACTGTTTCTTTAGTAGGTGTATTTAAAACAAAAGTGTGGTTAGATTTTGCTGTTGGATAGTTTATATTTTGAATATTATATTGGCTTATTCATTTTACGGCTATGGTACGGGGAATTATCAAAAATTATTCTATCCACTCTTCAAATCTCCATTTGCTGCAAATCTTTCGTAAAAGATGCAATTATATTAATCTGTTTTAGGTATTATTTTTAGAAAGGTATCTGTTGCTTTAGTTGTCATTTCAACTAATAAAATGTTTTGAAGGTGTCTTAGGAGGTGAATTTTCTATATACAACGTTGCAGCAAGAAAAAAGATCCTAGTTATTAGCAGAGCAGACCGCACGGGAATTGGTCTGCTCTGCTAATAACTATAATAACAGTATTTACTTCCAAATATTTATATAACAATATCAGCACGACGGCGATTACTCGTTGAATTAATGCTGTTTCCCACTTCCTGGTCGCTTATATGGGGTTGGAGATTTCCTTCAGGAGTTTTGGCGAGATATACTAGGACGTGCTAGGCGGTGACATCATAGTCTGACGTATCCTCGGATAATTCACATCACAGTGTTTGATATATTATATTTAATATTCGTTTTTTATAAATTTTAAATCGGAATCTAACCTAACCTTTATAACGCAAATATTGCTGATAAACATGTGCTCTATGTATGTATATAGCCAGCAAAATGAGTCTCAAGCTGTATGACGTCTAGTTTGAATATGTTTGAAATTACGTGACACAACGTGCGCGAGTTCTATTGATTTCAATAATTTTGAAGAGTAAAACTACTATATAGGTCTATACTGTGGTACAAACGCTGTATAAATATTGTGGTATGAGCAAAGGTTTCACAATTGTGAATGTAGCTTTCTGCTTATACATTGTGACCAACATGGTAAGGCCAGTTTAGTTATTTCTAGTTTTTAATGTTATCAAAATTTCTTAAAATTTGCACGTTCGAACATTTTAAACAAAAGCAGAATCTGAACCAATTCGATCTTGCCGACATGCGCAGTATAATGCGAATTTCAAATACTGGAACAGTTCAGAACTATTCAGAATTGATAGGTTCGAACAAACTTTTACAGAAAGTTAATTATTTTTTAGTCTACTTTTATCAACGTTATTTATTCGTAAAAAAATAATAAAAACACAAATGCATGCTGTCGTTGGCAAGTTTGGTGAAAGGTGTTAGGTTTAAATCTCATTCGAGAACTATTTTTTACAAATAAACTCATTAAATTACCGGTGATAAAAGTTACTTTTCTAAAATTTAGTGCACTGATTAGTCTTGCTGATATTGAGTAATTATAAAAGCAAATTTTTTTCAGTTCGCCGGATTTCCTTTCCACATTTCGAAAATTTTAATGAACATTTTTGGTCAAGTATTATTGAGCCAATGGCACATGTATAAAGGAACTAAGAATTTATTGAAGTGCTACATGTTTTGTGAAAACTTCGTAGGTATGTTATTCATATTATTATTCACTTTTTCATGCGACTTGTGACGTTACTGTGCCTGGGGTGGACGATCCCCCAATTTTTCTGGAATTGTCTACCTAGGACAAATCCGACCTATTCTGGTTGTATTCATGAAACAAATATATATGAAAATATCTTAAAAATATTGAATTAATTTTTACTGAATGTCCTAATACATTAAAGTAATTGCAATCATTCTTTGTCATAAAATAATTGTGGTATTATATTAATTCATGGGATTATATTTAATTTCGCAGGTGAGTCAATCATTAAATACATAAGTATACGCGTAATAATATAAACAGGAAGGAAATAGTGCAATTTAATAAGCAAAGCAAACATAATATGAATGGGCGAAGTAGATAGCCTTGATTCGAAGCGTAAAGAACACTACCAGCTACTGAAAGCGAACCGAAAAAAGTAATGGTACACTTTTTTTTTTTGCCTGACATCACATATGTATTCATACGGTTTATGTGAAGTAGCGATTTTTTTGTTAAGTTTCTGGAGCCGACATACCTAACATATCTTAATCGGGAAAGTGTCGCAGCCGTTTTAATACTACTACAGCGATCGACATTTTTATTGCAATGTCACCGTTATCAAAATAACAATCGCACAACAAAAACAGGTGAACCTTCTATGTGTTGTGGGACACCAAAGAGATCAGAATAGATACGATGGCAAAAAATGACCCAAGGACAGATACTGTAATAGGTGTATTGTAACGACAAATGTCAAGTTCAAGTCTTGTATATTTACAATATGTTTGCGTAATATTTTTTAATTATGTCTCGAATTAATTGAATCGTTTTAAATTAATTAAAAAGAATGGAGTTAAATAACGTTTCCAGTACGCATGTATATATATATGTATATAACATGTTGATTTCGAAACCAAACAAGTTTATACATTCTATGTAATGTTTTTTATTGGTTATATAATGAAAATAAAGGAGAGAAGTGTCACAAAAATATTAGCTGAAGCTTTCGAGAAAATATATAATCGAAAAATTCAGACTCAGAAAAGATTTTGTAGGTTGATAGAATACCTTAAGCTATGTAGAAGAAATTTTCGTTATGCAGTTGGGAAACTTTATCAAACGATTATCAACTACTGAAAAATATCTACTATTTCAGTTGCTTAATATTCCGTTTTTGAATTTTGGACATTACAAGGAAAAGTACAAAGATTCATCAATAGAGGGATGTCTTTTTAGTTTTATATATAACCTCATAGAGGGCGCAAGTAATAAAACGCCCGATGTCAAAATTAATATCGATCTTTCGTTAACCTAAATCTAAAGCTTCATCTAGATACGATGTGATTTAGTCGTAGTGAAGTTTTAAAGTTTATAAGTTGGCCGAAAAATGGAATTGAGTGGAGAAAATTTTCGCGCAATAATTTTTTACTACCTTCGGAGAGGATTCACTCAACAACAATGTCTTGCTGAATTGGTTTCTGTTTTTCAAGACAATTTCATGTTGGTACCGTGAAATCTAACGTAGACGCACCAGCATCAGAGACGATCCCACGACAGGTCCGCCAAGAAAAGCAACAGAAACATCGATACTGTGCGCCGCCTGATCAAGGAAGATAAACATGCGACATATCGTGAAATTGAGACATCCATGGGTATGTTAAAGACCTCAATCCAAACGATCCTGCATGAACTGGGTGTGAGAAAATTAGTCTCTCGTTGGATTCCACATATTTTAAACGAAGAGTAAAAGTCGACTCGCGTTAATTGGTGCCGACAAACTTTGAGCCGGTTCAATAACGGAAACTCAAAAAACGTCTATAGCAGCCTGAGTGGCGATAAATCATGGACTTATTCCTATAAACACGAAAATCAACGTCAATACCCTGTTTGAGTGTTTTAAGATGAAGAGAATCCGACAAAAGTTATCCGTTCGCGAAGTGTTGTCGATAAATGTGGTTTGTCTTAAAATCAGGTCAAGTATCTAGAATTCGTTTGCAAGATCGCAGAACTGTTAATGCAAATTGATCCACAACCGTTTGTTTGCCAGAAATAATTGTCGTGCTCTGAGAAACCAAACCACAACGGCGAATCGTCTTGCATCATGACAATGCGTATACGCAAACAGCTCGACAGACAATTGAGTTTTTGGGCAGCAAAATATCGAATTATTAAATCATCCTCCGTATAGTCCCGGCCTAAGTCCTAACGTTTTTAGGTTCCCAAAGATCAAGAATGGAATGCGTGGTCGGCTATTTCAGTCGCCGAAAGAAGCAGTAGATGCCTTAAGAACGGCAATTTTGACTGTCCCGATTGAAGACTAGAGAAGTGTATAAATTTTTATGGAAAATATTTTGAAAAGCAATAAAGCACTTTGAGTCGATCTAGTATTTGATTTTATGGCTATATGCAACACTAAAAGGTCACCTCTCGTATGTAAGTCTTTTTCCTCGATGCGATGATTCCCTCGATGCGAAAATTCATAAATTTTCTGTAAAAAACGGGAGTCGGTTTTACGAAGGAAGTGTTATATAGGACTAATATCGAGGAGCATATACAGGGTTCGGCAACTGGTATGACACATTTTGAATAGGTTGTTATGAAAACCAAATAATGTGATGTCAGTTAGCCTGAAATTAAACATCATGCCTATACATGCGATTTTGATTAGAATGAAGAAATTTTCAAAAAGTAAAGTTGCACATATTAAAGTTGTTGTAGACTGTAAGGTGTCATAGCTCTATAATACTCTTTGTTCAATTCGATGATATTTATTGTCCAAATGATTACTTTACTTCTCAATAAGTAGGTTACAATGTCATACAAAATCGTGATTAAAATACTCGCGCTTCAGAGAAAAAAAGAGAAATCACCATAAAATAATAAAATTTTAGAATCTTGAGAGCGTTGTAAGCCATCTAGGAGGATTTTTCATAATTGTTGCTAGGTTATATATTTTATTACGTTGTCAATAAACTGGTCGATTATTGAACTTTTGAGAAACGCCAGTGTCAAATACCTTCAAATCGCTTTAGTACTGCCGTCGTGCCCATCCGTGCTCTTTTATTATGCACACCGCCGCGGATTATGTCCAAATGTTGATAATTTACGGAGAACGTGGACGGAATCCTAGAGAGGCAGCAAGCGTTTATGCTCAACGCTTTCCTAACAGGAGTCATCCAGATTACAAAGTGATTTTCAAGACTATCGTATGAACAATTGAACCAGGCCAAATTTTACATAATAGATAGGAGATTAGTGGTGCGTTCAGGTGTACGCATTGTTGAAAACGAAGAGGCTGTTTCAGATGCCTTTGAAGAAGGCACTGAAAGCATTAGAGAAGTTGCACAGGAATTGAATATTTCGAAAACTTCTGTACATCGAGCAATCAAGGCTGAACGATGACATCCGTATCATTATACGCATGTGCAGAATTTGCAACCAGAAGATTATCCTGTCAGACGGGAATTATATACATGGCTTTTAAATCAAGAAGAAAACAATCCTGATTTTATGTCTCGGATTTTGATTACTGATGAATCAACTTTCGGCAGAGAAGGATGGTACAATGTGCATAATTGGCACATCTGTTCACGAAGAAAATCCACATGGTCAATTTTCAAGAGCATTTCAAAAACGATTTTGAAATCCAGGATTGTTATTTAGGACAGCTTCAAATTTTCTGTTTACATTATCAGCAGTAGCTCCGGGTAATTAGGAAGGGAATCCACGAAGGTGATATACAATATTCGTGGCCTTACTTATAGAATATTGTGGGTTGACCAGAGAAACCTCTAGATGGCGGATGGTTACAGGTATTCTGGAATAATGTCCATGAATAATGGCTAAATCTACTTGAATAGTTGGGTCCATAAATACTTGTTGAACGTGTAAAATAGAAGCAGCATTATTCGGATCCAGTAGCTATATTATACATTTAACGTCGTCAAAATGCATGTGATAGTAGGATGCTGCTTCTATCCATGTGCCCCAACGCGTTATAGAAGGTTCTGATGGTAGTAGCACATGTGGCAGTCTTTCACGATGTAAATTCCTGCGAGGTGCCTTCGCAAAAAATTTTTGGACAAAATATATCAATTTATCATTTTCTGACTCCTCTGATATTCGAAGAGCATGTGCGAAACATAAGCACCGACCAGCCGCCTTCATATATACAGCTCCATCTGTTGCAAATAATAACGTTTTTCTTTATTTATATCGCGCTTTTCACCCCCTAACGATTCCAAATACGAAGTTACGTTGCGTGATATAAATTCTGCATTAGTTGTTTCGATTCTCCTAGATGTAAGTAGATGTGTAGACATTGCTGTCTCGCTGTTCATCACATATTTACGCAATAGAACACAAATAACTGATAAAACTAAACAATAAATTGGCCCGATACAAATTCATTTAAGTTCCTTTCTGGAATGAAGCCTTGGTTGCCGATCCCTAATCATCAGAAATAAAATATACTTTTTAAAACTACTATGCTAATTTCAAATTTGCTAATACTTTTTTACAAGTACAAAACTCTTCTTTCACATAGAATAATACTAAACTTATACATATTTAAGAAGAAGTAACAAAAACATCAAAAATTTCAATACATTTTTATTTCCTATATATATCCTATATATTTGAGCTTATAGAACGAAAAAGAACATTATTATTGCTAATACAGTAAATCAAAACCTTTGTTAATTACAATCGTCACAATACAATATTCAACAGCAATAATCATTTTCTGATTCCAGAAACATCGTTTTTCCATTCATTGAATGTCCTGATGAAAGCAATGCATCTGATGGTGGTATGAAAAATGGAAAATCTCACTGTGAAGGATTGGGATAATTGCAGACTTTACAAGTGGATAAGGTATGTATTTGCTTTTAATCTAGAAAATGATTCCCTTCGTATCATATGCTTTTCAAAAGTCACTGACAGTTTTCGTCGGTTCAACCAATCTCAAAGTACACAGGAACATAAACTACATATAATATGTGGTACACAGCCCTCATCTTGATCTGGTGTACGAGCCCCGTCCTGGATCAGTTGGCCCACTCACTAAAATTTCACTTAAACAGAGATTAGTCATTAAAATTCAAAGAAATTTTTTTTTACTACATACTACAATTCATTTAACATTTTAACACAACTTAAAATTAAATAATTTTGAAAACAATTACGATATTGAAAATCACCTTTATTTCTTGCAATTTCTTTTCAATTCTGGGATTATTCTTGCAGGACTGGGACGCAAGCGTTTTTTCATGTTATGCCACAACGTTTCTATTGGTGACAAACCACGACTACTGGACACCCACTCTAAGAGTGGAAAATTTTTATCTGAGAACCATTTGAAAGCTCTTTTTGACGTATGACGACCTGCCCCGTCTTGTTGGAAAATAAAATCCTCTCTAGCGTCCAAAGCATTTTCCATAGTTGGCAATAACGAATCTGTTAAATATTTTTCTGTATTGGCAATCCCGTCAATAAAATGTAGTTTTCCGACACCTTTTGCAAACATTGAGCCCCATATCATAACAGAAGCTGGAAATGTTACCTTCCTTTTTAAGCATTCTGGATGATACACTTCGTATTTCTGTCGAATAATTGCTTCGACTATCACCCACAGAAACTTCGAATCTAGATTCATCACTCCAGTGAATTCGTTTCCACTGCTCAGGAAGCCAATTTTTATGTTCGTTAGCCCATTTCAATCATGATTTTTTCTTGTTTTGCTGTCATAATGGTTTTTCTTTAGCCTAAAGAAATAAATACTTTTTGTGCATTTTTCACTCGTAGAATAACAAAATACCCAGACCTTGTATGAACCAAATCCCAAATTTTGAGCTTCTCTATAGCGTGTCGATCTTGTGAGCATGCTTTCTAATTGCTTCACACCATAATATGCTGAGTTGTTCGTAGTTAGCACGTCTATTTTCCCGAATTATTCTTTGAAACGCTCTTCTGTTAATGTCTGTGATTTTAAATTTTCTTATATATCGAGCCTTTGGTGCAATTGAATTACTTGTTTTATAAAAACGCACTATACTTCTTACACTATATCGCGATAAAGACAATAATTCACCTATTTCTGCGTTTGATTTGCCACTTTTAGATAACCTAACTCTAATAGACCGAAGTTTTTCATCTGATATCCCAATCCAGCGGATTTTTGAATTCTAAACTTTTTAGCCTTTGGAGAACCGTGATGCTCCCATTCCATCGATTGCTGTTTTGTTTTTGGGTCGTAAAATGGACCCATGTTTCATCCATAGTCATAAGACGATTCAAAAATCTGAATTTCCTTCAAAACGGGCACAATCCGTGATGTTTTCACTCTTGCTCGTTTGTGTTTGGCGTTCAAGCATTTAGGAATTGATTTTACAGAAATTTTCATATGAAATCTTTAGTAGCTCGGCTATATGTTTCAGCTCAATTTGACGGTCTGATAATATTATGTTCTAAATTGCGTCAATATTTTCGGCGGTAGACACCAAAATCGGTCCTTCTGGTCGCTTCTCATCTTCAACGAAAAGTTTTCCTCTTTTGAAGAACGCAATTCAATTTTTAACGGTTGCATATGATGGACATTGATCGCCAAGTGTATTAAGCATATGCATAAAAATAGAGACATCAATAATGCCTCTATTTTCGCATTTGCATTCGCTTTCTTTCAAAATGTACTGCACAGCAATACTTTAACTTCTTGACGTAAGATTTTACAGTGACACTTTTAAAATGTCATTATTTTATGCCATTATAACAAGATTTTGTTTTGTGCAAAGAAAATGGCCTAGACTAACTAGATTATCAATACCCCCTCGTAATGTATAATTTAGTTTTTTGTTATAAAAATTAAGATTCAAGATTATAATAATTCAATACGTATGCATAAATTCAATAAATTTTACTGTTTTTTTAAAATGTTGAAATTTTGGAGAGTGGGCCAACTGATACGGGACGAAGCTCGTAGATGCTAAATATTCTTAAATTTTGTTGTAATTACGCTTTAATGAGACTTTGGAGTGAAATATTTAGACACATCATGACGATTTTTACTCTTTACTATTATAATAAAATCTAACAAATTTTCAATTTATATTACTGCTGCGGACTGAAATCAAATAGAAATTGAACGCTTTATTCTTTTAAATCATCTGACAAAAGATCAACTTCGTAACTGATTTCAAAGCACTGTCTTTTGAACTTTGACTCGTAGATATTCATATAGACATTGGCATTGGAAAATACCATCTTTTCAGATCCGGTACACGGCCTCATATGAGAAACTTTACGTGCTAGAGAGAAGCGAAAATCGGAATTATAATCGACGTCTCAAAAGTAGCCCAATCTTTCCAGAATTGTGTGTGATGATTTTTCCTTATAGACCATTGTTATTTCACAGTAATGTATCGTTTCAGCGTTTATCAATTGTCACCGCTTTTTTTTTTACCAAAAATTAATTATTTTTTCTTCCGCATCCCCCATATTTATTATTTTATTTATTTATTGTTACAAAGAGGCTATACAAAAGGACATCTAGGCCCAATAACAGTGTAGCACAATTACATAAGTAAAATAATAAACACAAAATAAAATAGGAAAAAAAGGAATTTCTCAAACAACACCAAGAAAAATCAATCAAGGAACTGCTTAGCCGTTCTGTAGTTCAAAATTAAACAAAGCAATACTATTAATATAATTAACATAATCGCTACAAATTCTACACAAGGGCGAGTTCATATTTGCGTAGGTGTTACAAATCGGCAAATATAAAATAGAACCCAAACCTGTCACGTATGCATCAGCTTGAATATTTAAATTACCAACACAATGCGGACTATCCAGGCAATTGTTAACGATCTGATCCAGCGCGAAATCTGATATTAATCGTCTATCTTTAAGAGAATGCAATCCATATTAACTCAAGCAAGTAAAATAATTTAGAAAATTCCTGAGTGTGAAATTTAAAATTTAGATTCTTGCAAATTTTCGTTGAATTCTCTCAACTCGATTAAGAAACGTTTCGTAACAAGGATTCCACTCACAGGAGCAGTACTCCAAGTTACTGCGAACAAGAGCAAAATATAAGGTTTTGATGATATCTATATTTCGAAAATCATGAGAAACTCCAAGGCTCTCGAACTTTTTTGAACAGTAATATCTATATGTTGGTCAAATAAGAGGTTACTGTCAATATAAATACCAAGGCCTTAATCGCAATGTGTCCTTTCTAACGGATGATGTTCAAATGAATAGATATTATTTATGATTGTAGTAATACGTGTAAACGATATAACCTGACATTTACTTTCAGCAGTAATCTATTGCGTCTCCAATAATTATAAAAATTAACTAAATCGGCCTGAATTTTAGCACAATCCTCCGAGGAAATTAAGTTTAGCATCACCAACATAAAATAAACAATTACAAAATCTAATAAACTATATAACATCAATAATAAAAATTATAAATAGAAGTGGACCAAGGTGACTTCTCTGCAGGGCTCCAGATGTTACATAGGTACTGTTAAATTTAAAGTTATTGGTCGTAATAGTTCAGGTCCTGAAACTCAAATAGTATTGAATTTAGTGTAATAGTGAACCATGCACACCAAAATTCTCCAACTTAGTAATTAATGTTGAACGTTAGACTTCGGAGAAATCGAAATACACAGCATCTACTTGAATCCTTTCAACTATAGCCTCATGTATAAAAGATACAAATTCAGTCAAGTTAGTGACCATAGATCTACCACGAAAAGAAATATACTGAAAGAACAACTGGTCCGTAATTATGGACCCAAAAACTTTCCCAAAATGGGATAAAATGAAAATTGTGCGGAAATTGTCCATATTTTGCCTTGATCCCGCCGTAAAAACTAGCAATATGTTTGCGTTTTTCCATAAATATGGAAAAACACCGTTATCTGGTGATTTATTGTAAATTACCTTATTCATCGGCTTTAGCCCTTTTCAATTATTTCATACTTTCTAAACTACAATGAAAGAAAACCGTCTAAACGGTAAACGAGCAATTTTAACACTGCCCTACACTTATGACCATAAAACAATCATTTCATGCACTTCTTGAATGTGCAAATCACTGTGTTTCTTCTCAAGAAGAATATTTCGAATAAATAAAATTATTTCGATGAAAATTCCTTACCTATTTTTGTTTTTTTAAGTAATTCCAGTTACTTTGGGAACAAAAGGTGTATTTAAAAATGTCAAAATACAACTATACATATCTCACTGATATCGATGTGGCACAAAATATCGAAAGATAATATCTTAATAACACAATCCTCTTCCGAGTTTCCCTATATGCCGATGTATGCAATTAACGTTTTGCTACTCAATATTCAACGGAGTGACAAAGAATTAAGTAATACCTTCTTCAAATACCGGGTGGCACATTAAATGTCATACATTGAAAATTGTTTATAAGCAAAACATGTCAACTGTTTTTTTTTTACATTAACCATCAGAATGTGTATGCTTAGCGAGTGTGCAGTACATGTTTAATATGTCCACTTGTAGACGTACCATCGCTTCGAGACAAACTGGAAAAATGTTGTGATAACCTCGCGCAGTTGCATCAGATTACGTGGTTTATTGCGGTAGACTGTCTCCTTCAAATATTCCCACAAGAAATAATCACAGGAATTAATATCCAGGCTGTGTGGCGGCCATATTGAACCGCCCTGAAAATGTATTGGATATCGATGGGACATCACACGGTGCCCGAAATATTCGTGCAGGAAATCCAGAATAAGTATTGCAGTATAAGGACGAGCTCCATCTTGCACGAACAATTGTGTCTCCATTGGTAACCCTGTTGCATAAAGTTGCGGAAGAAAATTGTTCTACAACATCTCCATGTAGCGCGCACTGTTAACTGTGTCGTTGAAAAATATTCCATGAAGATGATTCTGACACCCCATACACTCACTTTTTCTCCACAATTTTCAACCTCGTGTACATCATCAGGAATTTCCCTTGCCCAAAATCTGATATTCTACTTATTGATGCTACCGTTCAGATGAACGTACACCTCATCAGAGAATCATGTATTGTGAATAACGGCATTATCGTTTTGCAAAGAGCCGAAGTCGCAGTTTGTGCAACACTATCATTTTGTACAAGAATAATTTCAAGTCAGCATAAAGTATTCTCTGAAGAGAACGACGTGAGATGCACAATTCGGCTAAACCTCGTCTCGTGGGTTTACCAAGACTTTGTGCCAAGCCACTCTCACAGCCTCGATATTCTCTAGAGTACGGACTGTCTTGGCACGAGTTCGTTTTTTCTCTAAAATACTGCCGTCAGTTTCAAATTTTGTGATTAGTTTATACACCTCATACGAAAATGAACAAGAAAACGTTACTGAGTCTCGTTGGGGCGATCTATGCATGAACAAAGGCGACTCGTCACAACATTCCAACGTTCCCAACCTTCAAATAAAATATTTATTAGACAATGTCAATATATGAGATTTCGTTCGCCATTCTGTAGTACCAAGGTCGGCATAAGTCAGGCAACGCTCTCGAAAAATCGGCATAAGTCCGGCAACGCTCATAAGTCTGGCAACGCTGTCGAAAAAGATTAAAACGAAGCATGTTCGTGCTTCAGACAGTTGTCTCGGTGTCATGATAACACGTGCTCGTCGAGTATACGCGTTTTCAGAATGAATAACCGATACAAGTTCACGCTTCAAGAAAGAGTTTTTTTTTGTTACGTCGTATCTTCGTATGAACGCGGATTACGAAACTATGTTTACCGAATTTCAACAACAATTTCCGAACTCGCCGCTACCAAATCGTTTAACAGTGTGGAAGATGTACCAGAAATTCTTAAAAACGGGCTCTGTTGCCAACGCGCCGCGTTCTGGACGCGCTTCGCCGGACCTGCCTCACCGTTGAGAAACGTTGCAGTAAATGCATTGATCAAGATGGCCATCAATTTGAACACTTACAGTAACCCTTTTTCGAATCCCTTTTGTAATTTCTTTGAATAAATTCATTTTGACGCTGCATTTTTTTCTTTTAATGCAAATTTGTTGCCTGACTTATGCCGACCCCGGTATTTGATTTGTTTTCTTATAATTTGAAATTATATTCCTTTTTAGACTATTTTCCTTCTAAAATAAGCAAAACCCTGTATTCAAATAATCTTGATATTAATAAAATAAAATAAAACTACTAATAAAATTTCTTATTTCAATACATTTTAACAATTATAGCCATACAAAATCCATTACAATTGTAAATTCTACATATTTGTTTTGCAGTCTATAAAAGCGACTTATTCGTCTGCAACTTAAATAGGAGTAAATGATTTATGTAAAAAATCGAGGAAATAACTTGACATAATTATCAGTTACAATCTAATAAATCAGATAATTGGATAAAATAAAATAGAATTTCATTTATAAATATTGCAACGAAAAAATAAGCATAACTGTAGTGTAGGTATTATATTTTCTAACAAATTCCTATTGCTACAAAGTACAGATTTATAAATTCTAATTATAATTTAATGTTATTTATTACCGCACTGTACGGTAAATTTACTCATCTGTAAACATAAATGCGATATCTCCTTAACTGTTCTTGCAATTTTCATTTTATAAAATTTAGATATAAATTCTTACAAATCAAAAGAAAAATTGAAAATTTATTGCATTACCGTTACATTTGCTACCAAATTTTACTATGGATATAAACACAATTACATGTATAGCTTTCACATTAAATAACAATAATGTATTTATAAACATAAACGTTTTAGCAACTATATACACTTATCTTAGTTTAATGACTGTCTATGGAACGTCCTTAAATCTAAAAATTTTAAAGAACTATTTAAATAAACGTATATACAAGTGCACCAAAAAAATTGGTATTCCACATTGTTGCATACTCCATATTGTCCGGAACGAGCATACATCAAGTGTCCATCGACCACAAAGACTAATATAAATATGAAGTAGTTTTTAAATAAACTTTTTCTATTTTGCGTTCGAAATGAACTCATTATGAAACTAAAAACAGTATCGAAATGAGCTCTATTTCGATACACTTTTTTTTCATTTTTCGATGTTGGCGTTGTTCGAATACAGAAATAAATATCATTGCTGTCATATGATTTTAAGAATTTATGTACATTTGACAGATATGATATATGTTCGTATTTTACACAAACAACGTATGTTGTATACAATTGACAATAACATATATATGTTTCTATGTCACTCATGTTTATATTTTTAAATGAAATATCAAGTAATGTTAACGAAAATTAATAAATAATATGTAATATAATATACTTCGCGGATAGCAAGATTTAAATTTGAAAATGTCAAGTATCAATGTGACCAACAGCATGCTTTATATAAAAATTAAACTCTGAACTTTCAAATTAAATAATTCCAATTTAAGCAATTTATTAATGTAAAAAACGCAAAATAGAAAAAATAGTATAAAAAACTCGTTTCATAAGGCCTTTTGCCGCACTCGCTCTTTAGAAAACTCGCCGCAAACGGCTCGTTTTCTAAACTGATCTCGTTCGGCAAAATGGTGCCTTATGAAACTCGTTTTTTAATATACTATTTTACAATCATATTAAATATACCCCCTCACTTGCTTTCATCTACTCAAATTTATGTTTGTTTCACCATCTAATATTTTTTCCCAAATCTTTTTCTCTCTTCTTAATATTTATCCAACGTCCTTAGACCTCCAACGTCTTATCCTACCCTTTTTATGCTTCGCAATTTCCATTTTCCTATACATATCATTCTATACTTTACAATATGTCCAACAAATTCCGCTTATGTTGAAACGAGTTCGATCACATCTCCACCTCAAATTTTTCTCCAATATTATTGTTCTATGTACTCTTTTTAATTTTTTAGCAAATTCGTCATGTGCTGGTCCTTTCATTGTTACAAACGAGTTATACTGTCATACCTTCAAACCATACTTTAAATATACTTGAAATTATAATTGGATTTAACGATGAAGAGAGTATAAGGGAATAAATAATTAATGTAATGACATTATATCTGCTCAATAGGGCAAAGAATGTAATGTCATACTGATAAACACATACACCTATTTTTTTTGACTACACCATTTACACCCGACCGATAGCGCAAAGAGAAGTCATTGATTTATCATGCCGGGATCTCAGAATCGAATTCGGAGTCGATTATTCACGTTTTGTGGTTTTTCTTCTCGTTTCTTCTCCACGGGCGCAAGCGCAATAATAAGTCATGGCCTACCAATGCCCTCTGTAATTGGCGTTAAGCTATTAGAGGAAGCTAAGGCATAAATTATGGCATCGAGATATCTCAGTCTCTCAGCCTGTAGCCGGGAAACTCTACCCACATATCTGTGGGTATGAGCTCGGGATTACGCGGTTCATATTACGCTGTTAGTATACATCATAGAACAGTATATACTATAAGTCCTATGATGTAAATTGAATGAATTTATTTCTTTTGTTTTTTTTCATGAATCTTGAGATCATAGAAGACTATATCGGGGTGTTTAATCAGCGATTCGAATTGTGATTCCGTTAACTGATATAATGAAGGGTATTATAAGAGTTATTCTGTTTCCAGATATGCTATCTTCAGTGGTATATATTTTTCAATTTTATTTGAGTGTTTTCTGTTAATGTTATATGCTGCTAAAGCTATGTCTATTCACTGTTCCACTTTATTTTAAAGTACGGTGTCTGGTCTGTTTGTTGAAATTTGTTTTGTCTGTATGTATAGTAATATACGAATAGAGTTTGTATCTCTGGTTTTCAAGAATTGTTTGAGATATATATTTGTAGTAGGATGTAGATGTGTCATTAAAGAAGTTGTATTTTTGAGCTATTGGTTGGTGTAGTATTTCAGCTGTATAATTATGTCTACTAGTATACTCTGTTCCTATTAGAATTTTACGTCTTACAGCTGGTTTCAGGTTATAAATTACATCTCCTGGAGCTGTCTTTTTGATCGCTTGTGTCTTTAGTGATATATTTTCTATAATTTCTTGTAATTATTTTTATTATTATGATGTCGAGTTATCTGACACTGACTCAGCCTGTAGCCGGGAAACATTTTACTCTACCCACATATCTGTGAATATGAACTCGAAGGTACGCGGCTGATGTTGCGGTGTTGATATACATCATAGAACGGTATTTAGTACAAGTTCTATGATGTAATTTATTATTTATGTTTTTTTTTTGTTATTTTCATGATTCTTGAGATTATAGAAGTCTATATCGGAGTGCTTAATCAGCGATTCAAATTTATTCTATTTGTAAAAATTGTTAATATAACGTGCCTTCAAAAACTTTCCTCATTAGAGACGGCCATGCTTTTTTTTTAATGTTTGGTGACAGTGCACGTATTCTGTCACAAACGTATAATTTTTATAGTTTGAGTATATCATGTAAATATGTGTAATAATTAGTAATTTAGTTCTTCGAACAATTTTTATTACAATAGTCAAAATTAAAAGAAAATATTACTAAAGCACGTGTTGGAAATGTTAACCATTATTTTGAAGACAAAGTTGAACTCTACGCTTCATGGTTTCGAAGCCATTTATTAGGATTTCTTGAGTTATGTCAGCACAAGGATTCACAATAGCATTACAAACCTCTTCGACTGTGTGATGGCTGGTCTTGAAAATGATATTCTTTAAATATGGAAAAATAAAATAGTCTAAAATTGTCAAATCTGGAAATCTTGGAGAAAAATTAATAAATCTTGTATCAAAAATTCTTGCAAAATAGCTTTTGTTTTTCGAGATTTGTGCGCTGGTGCATTATTTTGCTGGAAATATCCTTCAGTAAGTTCATCATTATGAAGTTCATTAATAAACGGCTCTAATAGTTCATTTCGATATCTTAGGAGTTATGGTTTGATTAAAAAATATAGGCCCAGTAATTCTTCTTCTTGAAACTGCTGGCCAGACGCCTATTTTCTGTGAATGTAGCGTAGTTTCCACAAATTCATGAGAATTTTCTGCAGACCAAATTCCTATATTTTGCTTGTTTAAATATCCTGGAAGATGGAACCAAGCCTCATCCGAAAAGAAGCATTTGTCGAGAATGTCATTATTATTTATGTTATTCAAAAACCATAGACAATACTGTGTTCTCGTAACAAAATCTACGTGTTTTGGTTCCAAAACTACTTGAATTTTATATATAAACAACTTTAAGTCCTTTTTTAAAATAGTATGACATGTCCCCACTGTTAAATGGACTTGTGATAGTTTTGCAATTGATTTTTTAGGTGAATTGTCCATTCGACGTCGTATCCTCTATGAAATTTGCTGTTCGTTTTCTAGGTGCTCCACCGCCAGGTTTACGAGTTATTGCCCCTGTTTCACCAAATTTAATAACACAAGATTTAATATGTTTTTGCAGTTGTGCGTAAGCAACTGGCAGATTAGGATACTGTTGCCGGAAATCCTGTAAATACTGATTAGTGTAAAAACCCAATCTTCATGCCCAGTTCTATAGTAACTTTGAATAATAAATATTTTGTGTTGTAAATCTAACATTATAATAAAATAATTTAAAAAATATAAGCGTTTATAATTTGAATTTATATATGACAACTGTCAGAATTTAAAGTTTTCTGAAGCTTCACATGTGTACCAATGTTCGATTACTTAATTACTTAAAAGACAGTAATGAAGAAAGTTTTTGAAGGCACGTTATATAATAAATAATTCATATTTATTCATCACATTTTATTCCATGTATGTTAGCTTCATTCTTACCGTCTTTGCGAACTTTCACTATTAAATATTTGAAGATATCCATCTGTTCTACCTGTTTCCCATTTAATTTTAAATCTTACTGTAACTTTTTCTCACTTTAGTTTCTTGAAAGGACAATTTGCTAGAGAATGTAAAAATATGGCTTTAAATAAATAACTAAAACTTGTAGAGATTTTTCCATTTTTAAATCCCAACCTTACGAGCTAAGTCAAGAAATAGTTTTGTAATGGTTACTCTTACTATTTACTATGATCCGTCACTACGCAGTTATTACCCCAGAAATGCATACGGTGTGCAATAGCCTAGGTGAAGCTGGTATCGAAAAAATACAATCGATGTTCGAAACAGTCCGTAATCTGGAACCCGGAACCTTCGGACAGAGCGTAACGACGTACCGGACTTCAGTCACCGGGGTTTTCATATGTATCTGTTCCTTAATATTTCTCACTTTCAACTATTACAAAGAAATGATACAGAAGAAAGGTAAAAGAACTAATTGTTTAGGATAGTGTTAAAACAATTTTTCCATTGCCCTATATAGCCTGCATACTTAAATTCATAATTACAATTCGTTTCTCCTGTGTTAACGTCTAAATAATTGCGACCAATAGTGTATATAAACACTCGCGTATACAACGTATATCATCACAATCTTTATAGAAATTCCAACATTCCTGTTCTTAAGTGTTTATATTCAAGTTGGTAATTTGCAATTAGACTGCAACTACTTCCTGTACTTTACCTATGTTCTAAAAAATCCTAATTGAAACAAGAAGAAAGTATGAAATGATGTGAGAAGCGTGTGTTTTGCCCGTAACGATTCCTCAAAGATAAGGGTAATTAACGCGGTATAAAACTAAACTGGATAAGCTACAAGCGTTGTCTTCGTAAAACGAAAGAAAAAGCGCAAAGACATCCCGGTTAAAGGCGAAAAACAAATAGTGGGAATATTAACATGCTGTTGTGTCCCAATAACCTCCTTGTATATGTAAATAAATTATCCTTACTATTATTTATCGCATGCACAGTTCGCCACGGTACCTATAAAATAGCATATACATACATAAATTGCAACGAGATCTGCAAAAACTAACTAGTAATGGTGAAGGGAGTTCAATGTAAAAATGTTTTAAAGGTAGGTGAATATACAGGCAAATATGTACAACGGTAGGAAAACAGCTATATAAACGCTTGCACAACGTACTATAGCATTTGCTTGTAGTAGTGGCATGTTTTAACAAGGTTTTAACTAAGCCGCTTTTATATCAAACGGGTATGATAACATTATTTTTTTTCCTTTCTCTCAACATCTTTTTTCGTGTTATATCTTCTGTATCTGTACAGTTTTCTGTTTTAGTAACCAGTGTATAAAACAAGTGACTTACCGGTTTTCTTTTTATATATCCTGTTAAATATAATAGAAGATACGTGTGAAAGGTGTGACAAATTAAATTTTCATAAGGGTAAACAGTACAGTACAGACAATAACTTATTTATTTCAACAAATTATTTATAATATCATTTCATAAATATGTTATGAATTTATAACTTTGTTGATACCGATTTTTATAATTCTTAACACGTAAAGCACTAAATAAAATAATTGTTTATCAAAAGAATATCTTAAAACTGCTTGTTAGGCTTACATGCTATTAAGAATTTTAAAATTAAATGACATATAAGTTGTAAATTTGTTATAACATTATTCTGTACAGAATAAATCAATTGGAATATAATTAGAAGTAATTTATTGAGTATTTTTAAGAAGTGAAACAAATACAAATATTTTTGTTTCTTTATAATAGAATTATTTAAATCTAATAATATAATTATATTTATAAATTTTCAATGTATCATACACTATCCATTTTTATCTACAAGGCCATTTTTAGTTAACATCCAAAATATATTAAATATATTTTTATTATATTAAAATATCGTTAAACTAAACGCCAGTGCCGGATCTAGGAATATAATTTTGTGTCGGGCAAACCCAACCCAACATTCCTCAAACACTTGGCGTTTTCTCGGAAATTTTCAATCAAATCATATTCATTCTATAATTTCTTTTTATATTCATTATTTATTTGTGCGTTTTCGATCAGTATAAAATCTAGTTCAGTGCAATAAACAATTAAATTAATTACGATAAAGTATTATTACATTTTAGATTCTCTGAAATTGATTTTAGAAGTTACTTTATTTATAAAAATAGGGTTATTGGAAATCCAAAGTTTATTATTTTACAGCAATATTTATAGTAAAATTCCTTAAATCTGATATCTTCTAAATTTTATTTGCTGATTGCTGACAGTCCTGTTTTGATGGATACCGCCAGCATATTTGAAAATTTTAAAATAATTTTTGTGTACAGTAAAGATTCTGGACCGCCCAAAACATTTTTAACCTGTGGGTGTTGAAACACAGATTTTGTGTTTTGTTTTTTAAACACTCTAAGCTAAAATTACATTGATTACAATTAATCATTTCCAACTATTTTCAAATTATTGATTCTTTTCAAAACTCTTTCTTTTAGTTTTATTTTTAAATAAATAATTTAACAAATCCACAAAAAGTTTAAAGCATACCAGAAGTTCCCAATAAATTTAAAAAAGTTCAAAAATAATCTCAAAAATTAGAAAACTCCTTTCGTCATTTTTTAAGCTTTCGTAATTATTTAGTATTTCATGTAAGTGAAGCTAAATTAATTAATTAAATATTGTCTGTATTTGAATTTTGTGTAAGCTTATATTTTACTCATTAACTTTACCATAATGTTAAATTTTGATTATTTATTTATTGAAATTATTGGCAATTTTATCATGTTCCTCTAATTTCTTGTGTCTTAATGATCCGTTAGACGACTTTCACATTACTTAAGATTTCATTGTTTTTTTATTTTTAATATAAATATAAAAGATCTTGTCACTAATCGAAGAAGAGGAATTCTAGTTTAAAAACATAAGCATAAAAGAACACAATGATTACAAAGATTCCTGTGCCTTTAATCTTGACTAGAATTACAAATATGTGTACGTCACTATTTGTAGAGAAAAAATCCATTACACATATTAAAGAAAAGAACAGATTTGTGATACAGAAATGATGTATGTGACCAACCTCGTTGAAATTTCAGATGTATAGCGTGATACATCATAAACTTTCCTATCTGAATTCTCTGTATATCATTTTGTTCCCCACATAACAACATGTCTAACGGTGAATTCGTATTTATAAAGAGTATGGAAAGAGTATATAATTTTTAAAACCAACTTGTTACATGAAAGAAGAAATACGTACTGTGAATGTTAGCATTATATGGCTAATGTTATGTATAAATTATTAATATTCAGATGTAATCGTCAAATGTGACAAGCTTATTAGATGTGTATAACATTAACGATAATATTGTATAATAAATATTTGTTTAATTATATTGGAATATCGAATTTTTTCATTTCTATTTCTATCAAATTTCAATACAACACTTGATAACTAATTTTAGTTTTTGCCATTATAGATATATACTAATACGAGGGGGTATTGATTTATTCTTAGCCTACTATTGAAACAATGTAAATTTGGGACTTCGAATATTTTATTATTCAACATAGTCCCCTGTTAAGTTAATACAACCCTTCTAAAAAAAAGATTCTTATTGGTCTGCAAACCAGCCCCTATTACCTCTTCGTTACACAAAAATTGACGTCCTTTTAAACTTTTTTTAGCGAAGGAACAGATAATAGCCCGAGAGGGCTAAGTCTGGGGAATAGGGAAGGTGTTCCACTCTTCGAACTCTAGATTACAAATCCCATGGTGATGCGCGATTTGTGTACAGGGGCATTTTCCAGCAAAAACAACACACCTTTCGCTAACACGCCACGTCTAGTTTCCTTAATTTTCTCCCTTAGGGTGGTTAGGAATTTAGAATAAAAATCTCCAGTAGTAGGGTCTGACCCTTTTTAGGTAATCGATCATAATTATTACACGGATATCCCAAAAAAACTGGAGCAAAAACTTTTCCAGCGGATTTTTGAACTCGAACCATCTTAGGCCTTGGAGAACCATGATGCTTCCACCCCATCGATTGCTGCTTTGTTTCTGGATCGTAAAAATGGACCCATGTTTCAACCATAATCACAAGACGGTTTAAAAAATCTGGATCTCCTTCAAAACGGGCACAGATTTACCGTGATGTGTTCACTCTTGCTCGTTTGCGTTCGACGTTCAAGGATTTAGGAATCCATTTTGCAGAATTTTTTTCATATCTAAATCGACATGAACTATATGATGGACGCGTTCACATGAAATCTTTAGGGCCTCAGCTATATGTTTCAGCAATACTTCAACTTCTCGATGTAAGATTTTACAGTGACACTTTTAAAATGTCATTATTTCTTGCTATTACAACAAGATTTTGTTTTGTTCAAGGAAAATGGCCTAGGCTAACTATATATAAATACCCTCTCGTATATACAGGGTGAGTTTTTTTGAATGTTTAGCATTGGGATCTCCGAAACTACTGGAGATAGAAAAACGCTTAAATGGGGAAAGATGCGCAGTTTTACGAGTTTGATTTAAAACTGCTTTTGTTTCTCCGATAACTTTCATGGCTTATTAGATATTCAAAGAAAACTAAATTTTACGATTTTCTTTAAACATGCTTAGCATCGTTAATAGTAATTTTAGAGAAAAAGTGTTCAGACAAAAGTTTTAGATAATTTTACGCCAAATAAAACTATGTAGCTAATATTTTTTTTTCGTTCACCATTATCGAGTTATGACAAACTTGTGTTTTTTTAAATGGAAACCATAGTTGATTTTTACATCATTAAAAAGCTTATTTTTTGCTGATTACAATGATATAAGGTTTGATATGGTTATTTTAAAAAATAAAGAGGATATAGACATTTTTATGGTTTTTATGGAAAACAATTGAATTTCGAACTGATAAAATACAAACCAAACGAAAACTTATTTTGAAATCTTATGTAGTAATAAAAAGAAAACTATAAGAACTTTTATTAAGGGCACACAACTTTATTAATGTTCAAAGATACCTCCATTATTATTAATACACAAATTGCATCTCTTCACAACAGAATTTGTAGCATTGCGTACTTTACGCCTATCGATGTTATTAAAAGCAACTAAGACAGCTTCTCTTAAATCGTCGATTGTTTCATATGTTCTTTTGTATACTGTGTCCTTTAGTACACCCCACAAGAAAAAATCCAAAACTGATAAATCAGGGGATCTAGCCGGCCATTCAATGGGTGCATTTCGTCCTATCCATTGATTAGGGAAGTTCAAATTTAAATAATTTCTAACATTCAGTTGATTGTGCGGAGGCGCTCCGTCATGTTGAAACCATTGCAGCATTGCTCGGGTTCTTAAATTTAAATTATCTAACATTTCCTCGAAATCTTGTTGTAAAAAATTAAGATAACGATTGCCAGTTAGTGATCCATCAAAAATAAAAGGAGGAAGAACAGTTGATCCTATAACACCCCACCAAACATTAAACCCAAATTTAATTTGTGGTCTCCTATGTTCAACGTGAAGTGGATTTGTTTGAGACCATATGTGCTCATTGTGCTTATTAAACATTCCACAATTTGTGAAACGAGATTCATCAGTCCATAATATTTTCATTGAAAAGTGTGGATCGTTTTGACACTGATCTTTAAACCATCTACAAAAAGCTATTCGTCTGATGTTATCACCTTCATGTAAAGTTTGTGTTACTGATAATTTGTAGGGACGAAATTTATGCTTCTTCAACACTCTGACAATAGTGCGTTGAGAGGAGCCCATTTCTGTTGAAATTTGTCGGGTCGATGTAGATGGATTCTGAGCGACACTTGCTAATATGTTTATTTCTCTATCTTCATCCATTCCTTTTTTTGATTTTGGTTTAACGAACGAACCATAATCTGCTAAATTATCCCATAATCTCTTAAAAGTAGGTAGCGACGGCTGACGTCGATCAAAATAATTTTCAAAATAAACTTCAGCAGCTCTAGTAGAATTTTTCTGGCACTGAATGTAACATTCAACCATATCACGCTTTTCTACGTTAGAAAATTCCATAGCCAATGCAAACTTATGATTAACGGCCGTTTGCACCGCTTATAGTTAAGTTACAATTAAATTAATTAATAGTTAATTGTCAATGTTTGACAATTAACTTGACTTAAAAGTAAAAATTAACAGCTCTCACTTCTGTGACTCAACGTGAAAGCAATGTTAGTATATTTATCTCGACTGCTCCAACGAACACTATTGTAACTGAGATTTTTCGTTTTTTGAATTACAAAACACCAAACATTTTTTTTTTTAAGTTTTTATCTTATAAAGTGAACAATCATAGAAATGTCTATATCCTCTTTATTTTTTAAAATAACCATATCAAACCTTATATCATTGTAATCAGCAAAAAATAAGCTTTTTAATGATGTCAAAACCAACTATGGTTTCCATTTAAAAAAATACAAGTTTGTGTCATAACTCGATAATGGTGAACGAAAAAAAATATTAGCTACATAGTTTTATTTGGCGTAAAATTATCTAAAACTTTTGTCTGAACACTTTTTCTCTAAAATTACTATTAACGATGCTAAGCATGTTTAAAGAAAATCGTAAAATTTAGTTTTCTTTGAATATCTAATAAGCCATGAAAGTTATCGGAGAAACAAAAGCAGTTTTAAATCAAACTCGTAAAACTGCGCATCTTTCCCCATTTAAGCGTTTTTCTATCTCCAGTAGTTTCTGAGATCCCAATGCTAAACATTCAAAAAAACTCACCCTGTATAATTTCATGCCTTTATTATAAGTAGTAACAATTGCTTCTCCATAGAAGTGCTATGGCAATTTGCACATAAGAATCTAAAATGCATGAACCGTGTTACTAATGTTTTGTAATTGTCCGTTTTTGTGTTTAGTGTGAGTCAATATTCACTCCCCAGCGAAGCCGTTTTCAGTTAAAATTTAAATAAAAAATTAAATAAAATTAATTTTTTAAATTTTTGTTTATTCCTAGCAAATCCAAATACGACTTAGGGCCATCACTGACCGTCGCATTACTGACCGTCGAGTATCCGAGTGTCGTTACTGACCGCGGTAATTTGGGCAAATTTGTATAGGGGTTGCGGAAGATTAAATAGTTACATTACTGACCGTCAATATTAATAAGGGTTTAATTATAGAGGTGAGGCAAGCTTTTAGTAAGAAATTCAATGTTAAAATGTAAAAATAAGAAAATTCCTTCCCACTTTATCCAGGCTTAGGACTGGCAGAATTTGTAACAAATTTCGGCGTGGTTAAAAATTCTGCATTTTGCATTCGTCTGTAGTACATAATTTTTATAAAGTATTTACAGTATTCATACAGATTTCATTGATGTATAATCGGACATTTCGGTGACAAATTGAAACCCGGAATTGTTGGATTGATGGAACTCTTCTTCAAAAATTTTTGGTATTGATGTCAGTTCTTCCCTAACGCGCTTTTTACAGTTGGATTTGCATTTTTCCACATCTGTGTAGGCTGCATTCGGAGCTTTGGAACAGTTGTGTTTACCTTCATACATAACTGCTTTATCTTCCGTATCAGTAGTTATACTGCCACTGCATTCCTTGTTATTGTTGGAATTCACGCATCTCCAGTTCTTCGTATCATTTTTGTTTGTCCTTTTAAAACAATATTTATATCCCTTATAGAGGGCTTGGCCATCTTCCTTTGCCACTTTCGATAAATTCAAGAATATCCATGTTGCACTTATAACTCACACTCACAAAATCGGCTGTGTACTTGTTTAGAACTTAATAACGACTACACCTTAATAACAACTACAGCTTAAACCAGCCATTAGCCGGGGCGAGGGAAGGGGGGGGGGAGATAAGAAGAATAGGTATGCTAGTAACATATCCAAAAATGTGAGTAATTTTCCATACGACTTTATTAAATGAATTTTTAATTATATCATGGGTCAATTCATCTTACGGTCAGTAATGAGACTATTACCTAAATAGATTGGGTTCGTTTCACAAAATAAAATGATCGCGGTCAGTTATGGCACCGAAACAGGTAAAATTTTGTTGCGGTCGGTAATAAGACGGTCAGTTATGGGACTACCCCCCAAATACAACCAAAAAATTTGTAATATTACAAAAATAAAAACTATCTGGGTCGAACTAACCGACACGGAAACAAAACATCTAATTCCTTAATAAATCTTCAATATGAATACCATTTTCATTAATTCACGCATGTAACCCGTGGTTGAAGTTCCGTCATTGGTTCGTGAATCCGGGCAATTATGTCATCCACTCCGACTAGCACAGTAAAATAAATCTTTTCGTTTATGTATTCTCCAAAGGAAAAAATATATTGGATTTAAACTGGGAGACCGGGGTAGCCACACTATTGCTTCACCCCTACCAATCCAACGGCGATTCAAAATTTCTCGCACTTGTAATGTAGCATGCGCAGGCGCTCCATCGTGTTGAAAAAATATTGTTGCACGTTCCTGTAAAGGAATATCCACTAACAGAGACAAAGTGTTTTCGCAAAAATTTTTGTTATTTTCACCATTCAGTATTCTTGGCAGAAAATGTGAACCGATGATTCTGTTTTTCAAAATACCTATCCAAATATTCACAGACTTCAATATAAAGACTCTCATAGTGCCAATAATGAAGGTTACGGTGACTGAAAACCCCTT
Organism: Melolontha melolontha; assembly: GCA_935421215.2. Lineage (NCBI taxonomy): Eukaryota > Metazoa > Arthropoda > Insecta > Coleoptera > Scarabaeidae > Melolontha > Melolontha melolontha. The sequence continues at coordinate 28,495,104 of OW285244.1, read as the reverse complement.
GCTGGTTAAAATGAGCTTCATCGGTAAACAAAATATTACGGAAAGCGTCAGGATTGCTCTGAATTTTGTTTAATGACCACGTGCAAAAATTTGCTCTCAGTAGGTCATCTCAGGGACACGGCATTTGAATGGTATGGATACAAGATGTATCTTCGCCTATTTCTTGATAAAAAACGCGTACTGCTGGTCGAATTATTCTCAACATTCAATGCAATAACTATCCCTCCTATTGCCATATAAGTTTTTGAGGTCGACCGGCATGCACAGAACGTTTTTGAGCGATACATCCTGTCTTCACAATACGTATTTCTACATTTTGGATTGTTTTATGATCTTGATGACGGCAGTTCGGAAATCGTTCTCTGTACAAACGCTCGGCAGCGTTATCATTACAAGCGCCTAAAACTTTTATGATACCGATGTATTATCTGTTAGTATACCCTGCCATTTTGAAGCTTTCAATAGTCAATAAATGGCAATCCATGGCAACTCGGATCAACGAGATTAACACTGCCTCGCGCAGCTTTGGCCCGCCGTTGAGTAGAGTATTGGGACTCGAACACGCTACCTTAGTGCTGTATGCGCTATTATCATACTTATGAGCCCTGGGGACAAATCTACTTTCTTTAAATACGAATTCCGCTTGTGTGTGGTTTTGCCTATACCGCCGTTATCGAACCGTTCGTAATTTTTTTTATTTCAATTTTGCCAGAAAGCAGTTTCGCTTTCGGGGCTTTAGTATTCTTCATTTTTGTCTTATATTTAACTGTAGAACATATATCCGAGGATTGGGGAGTGAATATTGACATACCCTGTAATTAGTATAAATATTGATGTATACAAAAAGGTTTTAAGTATATCAATACGTTATGCTAGACAGACATGCAATATACATATCTGTAACTGTACACATGGACAATACACCTCGTATGGCAGAAACACGTGTCTTAAGCAGAAGTAAATACGAGGTGTATTGTCCATGTGTACAGTTACAGATATGTATATTGCATGTCTGTTTCATTTGTAACAAATGCGTTATACGTGCATAACGTATTGATATACTTAAAACCTTTTTGTATATTTACTGCCATCTGGCTCGTGTTAATGGACTACACCGATATACGTATTTTTTCGCTTATGTACCAGCTTAGCTGGTCAAGCGAAAGGTCGCCTTTTTCGGCATAGTCTCCTTCGTCCGTCAGATGTCACTTATTAAATAGTGCCACCTTATAGGACGAAATTTGCTATGTCTTGTAGGCGATTTCAGCGTAAATGTATATACAGATACAAATCTGTTTTTTAAAAAAATTTGTATTAATTTGTATTACATTGCTTCACTAGCTTGACTGATGGCGCCTATAGATGGCAGAAACACGTGTCTTAAGCAGAAGTAAATGCTGAAAATACGAGGTGTATTGTCCATGTGTACAGTTACAGATATGTATATTGCATGTCTGTTTCATTTGTAAGAAATATTGATGCAATGAAAATATTATTAGTCTGAATATAGATAAGTGTAATAAGAGTAATAACCCTATAACCCTCATGAGATTCGAGGTCTACAGATACTAGATAATTTGAAGTAATGGATTTAGGTAAACTGTTTGATACTTAACTTCAATTTTCCAATCTTACCTAGTATATATAATTCAGTTTCTCATACACTTACTTTTAACGGGTGATCATTACAATTCTCACTCGTAATAGGTCGTGTATGTAAAAAGTATATCATAACTTAAGTCAGTAAGATGTTAATTCAAACGTCTATCAGTGTCAATTATATATCATATAGTTTGATTTAAAAAAATAGTGGCTTTTAACGATACCTATGCAAAAAGTTTTTATGGTAGACTGTTCCTTCCTCCCATCTTTTATAAAAATTATAAATATATTTAATATAAAATAAAACATTTTAATTTATTTTATGACAATCATGACGTTTGAAAACATATTGTCCCCTCTAGTAACTTAAGTTACGACATGCTTTTTGTACACATGGCTTATCTGGTAAAAATTTGAATGATCACTTCTTATAATTTTTTACATTTTTTAAATATTTAAGTTTGTTGGTATTTACCCTCCTGCCTCCTTGAGGAGTTGACTATAATTAATTGTTTCTGCTTCATTATTGAGACGTCACCAGCAGTAAATTTTAAATCAAACTTATTAATAACAAAATTGATTTTCGATCTCTACTATTCCTCGTCTGCTTTAGATACGAGTTGATAATACGCCTTCCCCAGATACATTTCTTTATTGATTCTTTATTGAATCATAAGGCAACACTTACTCATATGACAAAATACACGAACAAAATAAATATCAACTCATTAGATCAATGATAATTTTATACTCTGTTTATACTGTGGAATTTTTTGGGTAGTTGTAAATTTAGTTCCATGCATTTTTTCTGTGTTTATATTAGTTTTATTTTCCTTTTTGCCTCTTATATTATTATTAGAGACCGGATACGAGAGGCCGATGACTCATCGCCCACGGGCGTACTATTGAAAATTTGTATTTTTAAAGAGTTTTTAATTTTATTTATATAATTGGAAAATAAACGGGTGGTGACCCATAAAATACGAAATACATTGTTATTTGTTCATTTTGTAGTTTAAGTTGAGTAAAAGAGTATTAATACGGGGTCACCGTTTATATTTTTACAAAATCTGGGAAGAAAACAAAACTTTGGGAACAAACTATTTTACTATTTTTCAAAATATTCTCCTTTATGCTCTATACACTTTTGCATGCATACGAACCAGTTCTCAAAACATTTTTCAACTCTAAAGCTTGTATCTCAGAAACATGGTTTTCAAAGGCTTCGACTTGAGGTGTTGAAAATCACTATCCACGCATTTTTGTTTCACAGTTGGGAACAAAAAAAAAACCATTCGGCGACAAGTCAGGTGAATATGGACAATTAGACAATATTTCAACACTTTTCTCCTTCAAATAGCCAACTCTTAGACGCACTGTATGGGAACTCGCATTGTCGTGATGAAGAATAATGCGACATTTTCGGTTGTTTTTCCTGATTTCGTCTATAACTTTTGGCAAACAAATTACTGTATACTATTCAGCGTTAACAATTTTTCGATCCTCTAAAGGAATTGTTGCAATGTGTCCTGTACAACCGAAGAAACAAGCGATCATTTTCTTGGAAGTGCTCCTTGCACGAACAACTTTTGTGGGGTTCGGTTCGTCTTGGAACACCCATACAGTAGATTCTTGCTTGGTTTCCGGCTCATACGCATATATTCATGTTTCGTCACCTGTGACGATGTTTTATACGGATTTTGCGGTTCCTACGCCGAATTTTTTGCGCATCTTTTTACACCAATTGACACGAGCTGCTTTCTGTGCTTCGGTCAAGTTATGTGGAATCCATCTGGAACATATTTTTTTACAAATAAATGTTCATGTAAAATCGAATGAATTCCAGTCTGCGATATGCCAAGAGACGCGTGTTCTATCATTTCCGCACAGCATCGATGTTTTTTGGAATCACAACAGTTTTTGGTCGACCTCTACGTGATTCATCACTCACTGAAGCACGGCCATGACGAAATTCTGCAAACCAATTGTAAACTGTCTTCTCTGATGATGCTTCATTACCAAAAGTTGACCGAAGCGATATAATGCATTCTTGTGGAGTTAGGCCTTTTTAATTATCGTAAAAAATCATCCAACGAAAACCTTCACGAGTAATCTCCATTATTTTACAAACTCACTGTCTTAAAACTGTCACTGTCAACAAACTACTGACTCAATTTCTAAGCTATGCGGATTTCTCATGGACAAATGTCAAACTTTAAGAATATAGTAATTACATATGTCAAAAGCACTATCTAGTGGTCGATTGTAAAAATATGAAAGGTGTCTCCTCGTATTAACTAGCAATACTTTCTCAAGGTTTTCTTCTGTAAAATTTGTTCTCTTTGAATGAAATACATCCTTGTAGATAGAAAACGTCATTTCTACATGGCAACTGGTTAGAGGTGCAAACTGGAAATATTCTTTTATTTCAGCGTGTTTAGCACTTAGATTTTGAGGCATTGTCCCCATACACAATTGCCGCAATGTTATTAAATCTGGATTTCACTTCGATGTCACTTCGTATATATGTTTCAAATTATTAATAGCCACACCTAATGTGGTTAATCCATCATTCAATTTGAGATTTTGATTTTGAAAATAAGTGATTAGTTTTGGCAAATTTCCAAACTGTTCCTGAAGAAAGTACAACGGATTTTTTAAATTTGGAATTTGTATTAGTTCCTTGCACTCAGAAATACTTCGGGCATCGTCATTTAAACATGTAACAAAATTTTGTAAACTGTCGAAATACTCTACATAAAAACTAGTAGCTTCCAACCATGTTCCCCATCTAGTTATTACTGGAAAGAGAGGCAGTGACAAAGATGGAAGTTTTTCCCTCTCAATAGTGCTTTTCTGAAAACTGATTTAAAAGCGGATACAAATCTATCAACTTCCGGAAAGGTGTCTCTGATATATTCACAGATTCTGTAGAGAGCATGTGCCACACAAGTAATATGTAGCATATTAGGATAAGTTTCCTTTAATAGTCTTCCTGTTTTCAACATATATGCAGTACTGTCACTGACAAATAAAAGTATTTTTTCTTTGTACCTGTCGTCCGAATGAACCATTTGGTGCATTTTCTCGTAAATGGTTTCAGCTACTATTTTCGCATCAACTGTATTTATAATTTTTGTTGCTATTACATATGCGTTATATGGAATAGTTGAATGTAGTACACCAGTTACAATATTTACCACACAGCGTCCTAATAAGTCGACAGTTTCGTTGGCACTTATCCATAGGTACTGATTTGAAAGAAGGCTTCTAATGAGTTCTACTGCTTTCCTGTAGCACTTAGAAACATAATATTTGCGTAAGGTGGATTCATCAGGAACATTTCGACCAGTATATTTTTGGAGAAATGTTTTGAAGGTGGGATTGTTAAGTTTATTTAATGGAATATTTGCCGCCATTAAAGTTTCAAAGAGTTCTTCGTTAAAATTGTCAGATTCCAACGAGTCTAATTTCTGTGTATATGTTTGCGATGCTAAGTGACGTTATACGTGTGATTTCTTGGAATTTTTTAACGATATTTTACAGACTTTGCAATAAATTTCGAAATCACTGGAAATGGACATACAATCAGCAATTAACAGTTAAAACAATGAAAAGGAACTAACTCACCGTACTTTATTTATCTTTCGAAATATAAACTAATAAATAAAATAAATTATAAAAACTCCTCACGCTTCTATCTACGCCCATGAAGAAAGGCATTTCACAATTCAACGATAATGAATGAATGAATAGTGCTGTTCAATAACTGCGTGTTGTACTTAACGATGTTATAGGCTATTTATATGGTCCATCGTAATTTCGGCCTGATGCGTCCGCTCTCTAATTATTATGCACGAATATAGAAGTTTTTACTATTCTGTCGCTATTATGTATTTGCTTTATTTATTTACTTACTCTGAAACCTTTTAGTTAAGATATCTTCTATTTTCTACGTATTACGAACTATCCATTTTTGTTTTTGTTTCGTTTTTTGTGTTTGTCCTGTAAATGACTCGACTATTGGAAAATAAAGATCTATTAGTATTATTATTATTTAGTGAAAACTCGTGTTATAAATATCTTTTTATTCTGTTAATTGGATTTCAAATATTTTATCATCTCATATAAGATGTTTTAAAAAATTCCTCTTTTAGATTCCCTCCTGTTATTTTTGGATGCTTGTTTCTTAGGTATTTAAAACCATAGCGTTTGTGACTCAATGTTTTGATTACCTTTTTTACACGAGTCAGTAGGGCATATGGAAAAATTATTATTATCTTGTTTCTTTGTTGAAGACCAATGTCGTCTATTACTGAAATACTGACATGATCACTTCTGAATGTGTCTGCATTCTAGACAAACCTAGTTGGGTGAATTGTAGAAATAAACGTAACGCATTTGGCGAAAAATAAATGTAGAATGAGATTTTAATGATTAATTCTCATTTGCTTTAAGTTCAACTTGATTAGTATATTACGCACAGTATGGAAGTGAAAGGCATGTCTGTTTCCGAATATCGTGTACTGACGATTTCTAATGCGAATGAAATTCTCGTATTTACACGTTTCAGGATGGACGTGCTTTTCACGCATTTTTTCATTCATCCTCATAACCAGGGAAAGTTGATGGCGCAGCGTCGCGCGCACATTTGACGAAGAATGCATGCAGAATGAGATTTTAATTATTATTAATTTTCATTTGCATTAAGTTCAACTTGATTAGTATATGTGATCACTTCTGTTAAATGTAACTTTCAAGAAAGATCTGATATATTCAAATATTAACAAAACTAGTTTTTAAATAAAATTACAATTGAATAATTTCGAAATTTAATTATTTAAAATAGAGCCTTAAATCTTTAATGTTATAATAATCGTTCGATTAACTGTATTTACAGAATTAAACTCTACATCAAACTGACAAACTTAGACCAGTAATATGATAGAACGATATAAAACCTAAACGGTACCATACTCTTCAAATCATCAATGACCGATCTAGAAAAATGCAAAATTTCACACTGTTCTCCAAGTAGCAAGCGAAAAACTTTCTTGCATAAAAAATATTGAACATGAAACCAAAAACTTTTCAGTTACCACATTTTTTCATCTAGTTTACTCTTAGCAATTATTTCATTTGATTAATAATAATAATAATAAACCGTTTATTAACCCAACAGAATACATCGAATTATGGGGTTATAAATATAAATACATATATATAAACATTAAACATAACGTGCGTATCAATGGAAAAATTATCCTAAACTAAATTAAATCTAAGAAGTAAAACAACCTGCAGTAATTATCGCCAAATACATCTAAATTATAATTACATGAATTATATAAATGGCACATTCTATAAAGTGGGGAGTTTTTATATGAATTAGTTGCAGCCTGTCTGTTTAAGAAACTAATTGAGTTTCTAGTGTTGAAACGAGGAATATAAAACCGAAGCCGTGACAAAAACACCGAATCATCTACAATAGTATGAACCAACTTATACAAATGTAATTCCATTGCTTTATCGGTATTACATATATTTACTGAAGTCCAAAACTATCAGCATAACTAAATAGAATTTTCCTAGAATTCAACGCAAAAATGACAGTTGGTTTTGCCAAAATCAGCGTTTTACCATTCATGTGTTGAATAGTTACAAGTTTGGACGGCGATATTATACCTATATCGATGCTCGCATGCTAAATATTTTTTATTGTTGAGTGTGTTGTAAAATACATAGATGAAAATTAAATTTATAAGAAGGATATGAAGTTAAGAAATAAGTGCATATACATTATAAAATATGTAAATATGTGTAAAAAGTGCGGATTTGATATTAAATTCAATTGTAAAAATTATTTAAATGTGCCGACCTTTTCCTATTGACGGCTGGATACTGACGAAAGTGCATGTTACTGTGAAGAATTGGCATAGAATTGCAGCATTAATATTTCCTCCATTGAAAATTCGATTTTTATTTAGAACGGCAAAAAATTTCTCAGCTACGTGATGCCCTATATTATCCGTCAAATTGTCCAGGGACAATTTCATATTATCGACTATGCTAAGCGATTCCGATACAGATAATGCGCGATTTTGCAATTGTTCAAGTGACAACAGACTACCTTTCTAAAATCTCCGCTATATTCTGCTTCAACTTGATGGTCCGAGAACAATTCTTGGCTTCTTTTAATAGTTTTTGAATCTTGAGGTTTCAATGTGGAAATAAAACATTTGATACTCTGAAAATGTTTATTGTAGGTTCAGGTGGTAGTGGAATTCCTAGACAAAACTTCTTGAATTCGCAAATCCGTTCAAGGGATTTTAGAAAATCCGTACTTTTGAATAGTTGTATCTAATGGTATCTGCCACAAAATGAAACGCATGTAGTAAATATGTTACGTGAAGGCGATACGGATAATCTGTCTTTAGTAATCTTTCAACTTCAACCATTTTTGCGACTCCATCACTGACAAGCATTCTTAATTGGCCTTGTTGTGTACCAAAGATTTGAATAGCGTCTTTTATCACCTGTACTATTGTTTTTGCCTTCATATTTGGAAAACGTTTACAGCACAAAAGGAATGGTATCGACGGGCCATCCAATTTTAAAGTACACATTAAATTATTTATTACATTGATTTTGTTAGCATTTGTTATTTCGTACACATCCATACTTTCTTATTTTTTATAATATTCCGTACGGTATTTATAACATGTAATTTCACGTGCTGGAAATGCCTTCGCAGTAATTTCCAAGCAACAACATATTTTTCCCAACATGTACAGAATACCTTCTGCTTTAAAATGATTGGTGGAATATTACACACATTTAACATGAGTATAAATTCTGTCAAGAAATTCCAGTATGGTATTTCATTTTTTACATTTGCTCTGTGTCTCGCTGATTGCACGTGCCGTTTACAACCCAGCGCGTGGTAAACCATTAAGTTCACATTGCAAGCGTCAAATTTTACGGAATTGCCGCGTTATTTTAAATCGAGATACCGATGTATATATGTATTAGCTTCCTGTAACCCTTGTAACTCGTATTCTCTTTTTCATAACATTCTCACCCACGATACACACTCGAGAAGAACTAATACACAACTGACTATCTCTATTAAGATCACGATTCGATATTGACAGTATAAATTGTTGCAATTTATTGACGTGTTATGTCACAGTAGGTAGGTACTGTTCATTCACGTATGAATGAGTCTTATTGAATTCTTCGTGCATGGTAAATTACAAGAATTGATGCTGTTGATAGACGCGATTCAGATTTTTATTAGTCATTTAATCTATTTAAATAGGCATTTATTCAATAGTACACTCTAAGCGCAAATTTAAATCAAAGTTCGAAGCTCGAATACACACTTAGGGTACGGCCACACTCGCCATTTTTGTCGTTGCAACTGAAATGCATGCGTGCGTTGCGACAGATACGTTGGCCTGGGCCACACTTGACTGCAGAGTCGCAGTTTGAAAGATGTCTTCACTCGACGCAAACGTATTACTGGCTCTTGCGGTAAAGTCATATTTGAAAAACAAAAGGAAAAAGAGGATTGGTGTTCACCCGATCAACTTTGTGCGTTTATACCAAGACCTGTATCACACGATAATGAGCTATTTGCGTAATGATGAGGAGAAATTCGTTTCTTATTTTCGGCTGAGTGCTGCATCGTTTGATGAATTGTTGTCCATTGTGAGAGATCAACACACAATACCCTGTTGACGTACACCGTACCCCTCGGACGTTGGCAGAGCAATGAAATGTTTATGGTGGGAGAATCAGACAGGCTGCGACACTAACGGCAGTGTGACAGAATGCATATAATAACACCGATAGCGTTTTTGTCGGTGCGCACGAAAAACTGTACATGCAGCGTTCGAAACGCTGTCTGTCGCTGAACGGCAAGTGTAGCCGGCACCGTTTGCGTCAAAGTTGGTCAAGAAAACGGTGAATGTGGCCAGCAACTTGCACCGCCCGGCGGCCGCGCTACTGGCGGCTAGCAAAAACGACCATGTCTATATATAACTATCTGTGGTTAATGATTTACAACAAGAAACTTTTTCTTGATTTCAACATTTACAGTAGAATTCTGTGAATACATAAGGAATAAACTCGTTCTTTTTGCTTTTGTCCATGCTTTGCAAGTACTTTACCAACCAACATTTTATTTATCGGTCGGTACAACAATAATATGTTATTCTCGTTCATTTCTATACTTTTCTTAAAATTAAATCGCTTGGAATATTACGTATTTCATTTGGAAACCGAAGTCATTTTTGAGAACATTTATAAAGAATGTTCTTAAAAGATCCATCAATTACTCAAAATGTAGGAAATAATATTTTAATTTGTGGACGATTACATGACATTACATCTCTATATACTAATATTTATATAGGTTAGCTGGGTAATGAAGAAATATCAATTTTTACAATGTCATCTCAGTTAAATATCTAATTATATTCCGACATTTTTGAAATTGACGACTCAATATTACCGTCGATATTTCGTAATATTTACTCCTGGATATGTACAACTTGATCTCGCTGCAGAGCTCTCCACACATCCAATTAAATATTGCATGCATAGTTAACTGTAAATACTGCATCACAGAAAAAAGAGACTATATAGTACTTCAAGTGTTTATTTCATGTAATTGTTTTCTAACGACATAGTCATTGTTAACGATAGTATAATATAATAACTGTTACAAGTAATGAAGAAAAAAAGAATGTGTGCAAGAGAAATGATCGTAGAATCATAATTTTAGGAAATAATATAATTATCTATACATATATAACCAACCACACGTTATTAAAGTCATTAATTATTAATCAGTCTGTTGGTAATCGATGTCAATAGTTGACGTAATTAAAACTTTTTTTTCGAAAAATATAATTCATTATAAACAATTATATTAATAAGATCATTTATTTTCTGACATTTAATCTAAACAAAACATTTATTATCCTAACTCGATTATTCGCACATAGTGAGCCCAACGAGCAAATACTTGTTTTTTCACTCTAAAATTTCTGAAAGTCGAATTAAACAATATTGAACACAAAAATTAACTTCGTTTTATTTTTTCTAGCCGAAATGCTTACAATCTGCAACATAGTATTGCAAATAATGTTTAAAAGTCGCGCGGTTTCTCGAACAAATAAATGGAAATTAGTTGCTTCAGATAATTATCTTTTTCTTGACTGAAACATAGACTGCGAATCGAGTTGTATGAGGTCAGGTCAATGTGAAGAGTATGGGAAGTGTGTTGTACTGCTGTTCTTAAAATAAAGTCAACAAGTTGCCATCTTCGCCCCATATTCACTTCTTGCTATGGTAACGCCAGGTGGCTTAAGATCAGGTGAATGTGAAATATGTTGGAAGTATATATAATTTGTAAAAAATAAAAGAAATGTATATTCTAGATTTAATTAAACAGAACTAAAGTAAAGGAATAATGGAAAATGATGAGACAAAATGTGACTAATAAAACGAATATTTAATTTCTGAATTTGTAGTTATTCCGTAAAGTGATTTGTTTTAAGAAAAAAACTACCTTAGGAATACTTTATCTTCATCATATTTTAACATAATGTTATGTAGTGATTTATAGTAATATTATATGAAAGATAAGTTTAAAAAGTAATTATGAAAGCGGTAAATAATAATTTTGGATATTTCAATACTTCCACTTTAGAATTTTGTATATTAATAAAATATAATAACAATCTATTGCAAAGTAATAATTTGTAATAAAGTAATAGCTTAAACAAATAATCTATTGAAAATGCAAACTAACATTAAGCTACATTGTTGCCTTTCAACATAACTACATGAACAACTTGTGGCGCCAAATAAACCAATATTTACCAGAATTATTTACGCAACAGGTAACTTCGAGATAAATAGTAAAGAGTTTCATCTTCTGCTAAACCTGTTTTTTTGCCACTAATCTTCGAATCTTAATAAAATTAAATTGATTGACGTAATATTTATGAAATGCTGAACAGATGTTTGTCAAGATTCTTCCTATCTTCAAAATTTATTAGTATTTTTCCTGTATTAAAATGTATATTGTAACAAACCATTCTTATTTGTAAATAATTTCCTTCATGCGGTTTTCTATCAAGTAAACATCTAAATTTGTTTCCTGGCTTGTTATCATTCACTTGTCATTAAATCTAATGAAATCAAAATTCTTGCATAGTGTATATAAACAAGTGTTCATTTGAAAAGTCAATCTAGGTTACTTTGAAATTTTGATAGAATAAGACGCAAATATATTAGTATGTGTTTGTTGTTCCGTAAACGTAAATCCAAATGACATTTAATAATGTCAATCACAAATATCAGTTAGTGCATTAAATAATCGTGCGTCGATTCTGGTTTAAATAAATTGCTTCTCAGTTTTAAAATGGCTTTCACTTTAGAACATAAATTTTTTTTAGTCCAGGCTTATTTTCGAAGTGGTAATAAAATTGATGGTTTATGGGTTTATTCAGTTCAAGATTGCATGGTAGAATTTCAAGTTGAGTTTCCACATTTTGTAATAGATTATATACAATTTAAGAATACTTTGTATAGAACTTTAAAACTTTTTTCTGAAACTGGTAGTCTCTTAAGAAAATCAGGCAGCGGAGCAGTTAAGAAACGTACACCTCAAGTTGTCAATCGTGTTGAAGAAATAATGGAAAATGAACCACAAACATCTGTTCGACATTTGAGACAACAAATAAACCTTTTTGTTTGTACAACTCACAAGTTATTAAGAAAAGATATGCAACTTTATCCATACCGTGTCACAGCAATACAAGAATTGTTATAAATTGATTACCCACGTAGACCACAGTTTTGTAATTGGTTTGTCAATATGAACAATAATGGAGAACTGTCGCAAAGAGTCATCTTTACATCACAAAATACAAGAATTTGGAGTAGTGAAAATCCAGATGTAATTAATGAAGAATCGCTACATCCAGAGAAAATTGGTGTTTGGGCAGGGATAAGCCAAAGGCGAATCATTGGACCAATATTTTTTCAGGGAACGTTAACTGCTCAAAGGTACCGTACGGAAATTTTACAACCATTTGTCAATCAGTTGCATGATGATGAACTTCAAAATGCATATTTCCAACAAGACGGAGCACCTTGTCACTGTACTGCAGAATCTTTGGATTATTTAAGAGAATTTTTTGATGAGCGTATAATTAGTCGAAATACTGAAATTGCCTGGATTACACATTCATGCGATTTAACACCTTGCGACTTCTTTTTGTGGCCTTATCTAAAAAATAACATATTTCGAACACCTATATTGAATTTGAATGATATGCTACAGAGAATCGAACAGAAATGCATGGAAATTAATAACAATCCAGTAATGTTGCAGAATATCATCAGAAATTTTGAACGGAGGATTTTAAAGTGCATTGGTCTTGAAGGACAACATTTTCAACATTTATTATAGTTTTCAATAAATACCTATTATTTGTTATTTATTTGTATGTATGAAACTGTCAAAATATACGACTTCGTAGGTTAAGTAGTAAATTTTAATTTACGACTTACTTAAAAATGTTCTCATTAAATCACATGCTACTAGATTGACTTTTCAAATGAACACTTGTTATACCAGGTGATTCAGTTTGGTATTCGCCCACCTGTAACTTTTTTACCTTTAGAAAAAAGTATAATAAACAATATATATTCGTTAATCCGATGACAAAGCCTATTGGATGGGATCAACAATTTATCTTTGCAATGACATCTGTCAAAAAAGTGATTGTCAATTTTTTTTTCCCAATGACAACCTGTATATTTAAAACTGCAATTGCATTGTCTTCATTTCTTGTAGTCCTTGGTTTAAAAGCACTTCTCTTCTTCTTGAAACTCCCAAATGCACCCAAATTTCTTGCTAGTTTTGCAAATAATTTGTCAGATGGCAATGATCTCTCTGGATACCGTTGTTGGTATATTCGTCTAGCGACCTTACTATTTTTTTGGCATTCCCCATAGATTAAAATCATATCTAACTTCTCTTGGTTTGAATACACAGCCATTTTTTAAAGAAATTACAACTAAGTGACGCGCCGTGATATTTGTTGTTGACAGTTAAAAGTGAATTGAAATTATTTTCATGGGTAAATATTTTTTTTCTAGAACTTACAATATCTCCACGATTTAAGTGATTAATTCTGTTACTCTATCCAAAAGTAAAGAGTGTGATACATATTTGGAATTAGACATAAAATACCTATTAAATGTTGCAAAAAAATATACAGGGTGTCATTTGAAAAAAAAAAGTTGACAGTCATTTTTTTGACAGATGTCATCGTAAAGATAAATTGATCATCCTATCCGATAGGTTTTACCATCGGATTTACGAATATATATGGTTTATTCTACTTTTTTCTAAAGGTAAAAAAGTTACAGGTGGGCGAATACCAAACTGAATCACCTGGTATATATATTATATCTAAAAAACTATTAATAGTAAATCATTATTTTATTATATCTCCAAGACTGGCATTTTTTCTTGTATCAATTATATTAGTGTAAAGTTTATATAGCACACTAATTATCTAACAATAATTTAAGAATAATCACATAGGAAGTTAATATTTTCTAAACAATTTTATAATAGAATATTGCAACATTTAGCCCTCCGGTAAATTAATTGTATTTAAACAATCTCGTATACTGTGAACAGTGATTAGTGATTAGCATTAGATTGAATAGTAATTGTCTTCCATAGAGAATGTATGATTGTTTGTCACAAATAGAATTATTCATAAATCTGTAGCTATGTACGTACTTACATAGGGTACGGACGAATGTATATGTACTTACGTACAATTATGTATGATACTTCGCTTTGCTCGAAGTATATGACCTCATGCGAGCCGTGTACGATGTAAAACAAAGAAAGTATCCTTGGAATTTACCATGGATTGATCTTATTTTACGCTTTACCTTGAATGCAACCGAATTTATTTATAATGCTGTCGTATTTTTTTCATTTTCTTGACATTTTATATATTGGTATTGTTCTATACGAAAAAGTGTAATGTTTATTTTTAAAATATACAGGGTGTCTGTAGATTCATTCTCAACATGGGGATCTCGCTTATTATGAGAGATAGAGATTTGGTTAAATGGAATCAAATACTCCAGAGGTAAAGTTGTGCCAAACCCTATACACTAGTTTTGAATATTTAACGTACTTCGGGCGCTGTAGCAAAAAAAGTGAATTTTTGTTTTTTCGATTTTCATTAATAACTCATTTATTTTTAAAGAAAGACAAATTTAGTTTGCACTTTCTTAAGGCACTTTTTTAATAGGAATCTGGTGATGTATTTAGATTTTTGAATACTGCTATAGTAGTTGAAGTACAACGGTCAAGTTTCATTTTTCTTATGGGGGTCATAGTTGGCTGACACCACCGAAAACAATTTTGCTTTCCCTTTTCAAAAATGCATAATTTGTTATACCTGATACAAAACTAATTGCAAAAATTTAAAAAAAAACAACATATTGTTACATTAGCAGGTTAGAGCGCATGTGAAATTTGACAATAGGAAACCTTGGAAACATAAAACAATCTAAGATATAACTGTCATTGTTAGTGTTTGTTTATAGTTGATATTTAGTTTATCTTCTGTGAAATTTACAAATCGAATAGCAAAATAAATACCTAGCATAATAAAATATAAAGCACCATTTAAATACTAAATTTAGTGATTATTATTAAATAATTTTTCTGTCATGGAGCCGTTTAGTAATAGTGACAAATTTTATATGTTATCCTGTTACATTCTGTGTCACAAAAATTCGACGAGAGCTGCCGAAATGTATATAAACCAGTATTCAGAACGCAGCCATCCCCATCTTTCTACTTACAGAAATTTAGTAATGAAACTAAAACTAATGATTTACAAGCAGAACACATCAGTTCGGGAAATTCAATATAACACCGGCGTTCCCAAATCTACTGCTCATTAGATTTTGGCCTCCCACAAATATCATCCATATAAATATAATGTATGTCAATCTTTAAGACCAGGGGATAATGAAAGAAGAAGAGAATTTTGTGAATGGTACACTAGGCAATGCGATGATAATGATAATTTTTCTTCTCAACTGTATGTTATGGTCCGATGAAGCTAGATTCACAAACAATGGTTTATTCAATAGACAAAATTGACGATTTTGATCTACAGAAAACCCTCATGTAATCAGACCTGCTCGACATCAAGTGCGTTTTAGATTTAATGTCTGGTGTGGCATACTAGGATCACGATTAATTGATCCAATAATTTTTAATGAAACACTAACGTCCGACGTTTACTTGCATTTACTGCAAAATAATATTGAATACTTGCTGGGTGAATTACCTTTACAAGAGGCACATAATTGTTGGTTTCATCAGGACGGTGCTCCAGCACATAATTCCAGAATTGTAACCAATTTCCTCAGTCAGCGGTTTGGTAACGGGTGGATCGGAACTCGTGGACCAGTTGCATGGCCACCAAGATGTCCTGATCTGACGCCGCTCGACTTCTATTTGTGGGGTTACATTAAAGACAAACTGTATGCCCGCAGCTACAATAACGTAAATGAACTTCGCGAAAGCGTGATTCACGAATGTTGAGCTATTCCAAGGCGTATTTTACATAAAGTTGTTAAATCTACTATTCGTAGATCCTATTTATGTTTGGAAAATGATGGTCAACTGTTTGAACATTTTGTATAATTTCTTATTATAATTTTGTTTTAAATAATATCTAAGTATTTTTTGAGCTGCCTATGTTTTTAATTTAATAAATAATTGTTGCAAAATAAAGTTTTCTTCCTTTCTTTGTTTGCAAAACCTTCTATTGTCACATGCCATAACCGCTCTAATCTGCTTATGTAACAATATGTTGTTTTCTTTAATTTTTTTAATTAGTTTTGGTATCAAGTATAACAAATTATACATTTTTGAAAAGGGAAAGAAAAATTGTTTTCGATGGTGTCATAGCCAACTATGCCCCCATAAGAAAAATGAAACTTGACCATTGCAGCTCAACTACTATAACAGTATTTAAAAATCTAAATACACCACCAGATTCCTATTAAAAAAGTGCATTAAGGAAGTGCAAACTAAATTTGTCTTTCTTTAAAAATAAATGAGTTCTTAAAGAAAATCGAAAAAACAGAAATTCACTTTTTTCACAATAGCGCCCGAAGTACGTTAAATATTCAAAGCTAGTGTATAGAGTTTGGTACAACTTTACCTCTGGAGTATTTGATCCTATTTAACAAAATCTCTATCTCTCATAATAAGCGAGATCCCCATGTTGAGAATGAATCTGTGAACACACTGTATACAGTCAGTCGCGTAAATCTGTGAACATTGGCCAATACGCAGAAAAAAAAGACATTGAAATCAAACAGGCGACATCTATCATAATTTTGATTGCAAAATTTGCATATATTACGCAAAAGTTATTTAGAATAATTATTTAAAAAATATAATTACAAACATATTTATATATTCAAACTAATATTTCACTGGAACTTTTTTTTGTATCTTTGAGTGTTATACTTTATTGGCAACGTAGTAACTACAAACTAAATTTATTACAATTTCTCACAGTATTTTCTCCCACTCGACAACTTCAGACTTCAGTACTGTTCTCTTTATATCTTCTGCCCATAGATATTCTAGGGGGTTATAGTTTTTTCAAAGGAATATTGAGTGCGATCCCTACGTTCTCGGATCGTTTACTTTTATCACATTTTGTTCCACGTCCTTTTGAAAAATATCCATTATCTACCTACCTAATTGTAACTTTTGCTCTTCTCTGCTAACATACAACTCCATATAAGTACCCTTCCTTCTTCTTCTTTAACAGTGCCTTGTACAGTTCTAGGAAATTACCCTCGTCCGGGACATCTTCACCTGATTTTTCTTCATTATTGCTATTATTTACAAACGCTATTAAACATCCAAATCTTAAATATACTCGATCTTCTGCTTCGTTTATAATGGTAGATGTTGGCAATAATCGGTAACCAATATATTGCCGTAAAAGGTTATTCAATTGAATGTGGTAGAAGCAAATTGACTACCAAAATTATTTATAATTTTTTTTTAATTGTTTAAAACAACCAATTCTCTATTAGTCTTCGTGTTTTATGTGAAAATTTTACATTTACCATTATATTACAGGAATCATGCACAGACTACTGGTACTTACTCTCCTGTTCTTCTCAGTAAACGCTGGAACGTTACGAATTCCGAAAATCTATAACGCTTTAATTTCTTCGGACGAAAACTTGTCACCTAGTCACACTTACCCTGTCATAGAACCCGTATTAAGAACGACGGCATTAGGTATAGCGTTCCCTCCCCTAGTAACAGGTCCGCTTCCAGTGCCGGAAAGTAAAGAGGCGACAGTTAAAAAGGTAAAATTTAATTTTGCGAATGCAGAAAGAAAATGTGCTTTTTATCGTAGGAGGATTCGGATTCGGGAACAACTACAGAAGCTAACCAAAAGAAAGAAAATCCACTTCTGAAAAATGAGGCAAAACCACATCCTCAATTATCGTACCACGGCACTCTGTACCCATTAGCATTCGATCCAACTACGTCGTCTTTGTATAGTGCTGGCCAAGATTTTCTCTTTCCTGCTTTACCCTATTATGAGCAGCCGCTGTTCGTTCATTTAGGACCCTATATAAATAAAGAAGCAGCTAAAGAAAAGAAAGAGGTCAATCCAGTGGTAAATTTCAATAAAAATCCTGAAATACCGGATGTACCACCACCACCTTTACCGATTAAGGATAACAAAAAGAAAAAGGAGTGATGTTTTTGTAAATTAAACATATTTTGAATAATTTATGGATTCTGTAAGTCGCAATATCGAATAGTAATTTATTTTTATAAATCATTAGATTGGTTTTCCTCTAGTATAATTTAATTATAATTTAATAAATCAATACTCCTATAAATTAAGTGAATGCTTTTTATATATGTTTTTGATAATATTTTACTGTATATACACACATTTAGTATAAAAAAATAGCATATATAAATACAGGGAGTGCTATTATTTATTTTTATGGGTACATTTTTTTAATTTTTTTATATCAATATGTAATGCAAGAAACAAACAATAAATGTTATAATGCGATATTAAACAATTTTGTAGAATGAGCGTACCTTTACAAATTCAAAACCAATCTGTTTAATAATATAATAATAAAGTTTTTTTAATAATTATTTAACCTTCAGGGTTATGCAATGCGCAATACCGCCACAAACCCAATATGCTCCAACTGTTTTCAGTTTTCTTTTTGTCCTGAATGTACAAGTAGCGCTACAGGGTGATAAAGGCTTTATTTTTAACTGAAAATAGTACACACAAAATAATGACAAATGAAAAAAAAAGGTTGTAAAGTAACAGAGATATTCACACTTATGCGAGCAACATAAAGCAACGTGCGTTAACACATGTGGTTTTTGCATGATGGTGCTCCACCTCATTACAGTTACGAAGTGTGTGAGCATTTAAATAATACGTTTGGTGACCGATGGATAGATAAAGGTGGGCCTAATACATCGCCACCTAAATCACCCGACTTGAACCCGATGGACTTTTATGTATAAAATTTGGTGTACAATAACGATAATGATATTAAAAACATTCACTTATTGACCATACATCTTCAAGATCTTGCGGACACAATAAGCAGACAAGATATCCGAGCGTGTTATAACTCGTGGATACGGCGAGCACAAGCTTGTATTCAAGCAGGATGCGAACATTTGCTCTAGAAGGTGTTCCTGTGTGGCTCGAATAAGTGTCAATATCTGTGTTACTTTGTCATTATTTTGTGTGTACTGTTTACAGTTAAAAATAAAGCTCCAATTTTTTCATCACCCTGTATATATCACTCGGCACCAGGTAGATCGTTATTAATACAAGGGTTGCTCCTAAAATTTGGAAATGTAGCAACTATTTAACATATATATTAGTAAATTTTGACATTTTTCTGTCAGGTTTTATGTACGAGGGCAGATTGATAATATAAGGTCTCCAACTCTATAAAATAAAAAAATTAAAAGATAAAATAATGAAACCAGCCTCAAAATAAAGTAAATTTATTATACTACCAATGTACGTAATTGTTTTTCCACACAATCACCATTTACTGTAACACATTTCTCCAAATGCTGAACCCATTTCTTCATTCCGTCCATAAATAGTTATTTACGAACCAAGTGCGTGAAATCATTTCGCGAATGAGTGACCAGTTTAAAGCGCGAGCCGCAGGCGAGCGCTTTATGGACACGAATTCGCGAAATGTTTCACGCACGAAGTTTGTACAATATTTTTTGTACAAAAACTATAAACAATAATAATATTTATATAAAATATAAATATAATTTCAAAATTATTATATTTATATGTATTTTTAACAATATTACTAGAAACTGTCAGGATGGCCGAGCGGTCTAAGCCGCCAGACTCAAGGTTTACCTTGCCCGTTATACGGGTTCACAAGCGTTCTGGGCATCTCTGAGGGCGTGGGTTCGAATCCCACTTCTGATATTTTTTTTTTTTAGTTTTCTATAAATTTAAAAAATAATATTTGTTGCTGTTCTGACATTGAATTACATACCTTCCAAATATAACAATTTCTATTTCATTTCCTTTTATTTTCATAGAAAAACAACGAACTGAGTAGCATATTATTAAGGTTAGGGATTTATGATTTTAAAATGTCACTAAATTAATCTAGTTCCATGAAGTACCAACTTTACTTTTACGCACTCGTACTTAAAGTGACTTTTTACGCACGCAAATCGAATCGTGAAATGACAGGTTTTGATAAGCGAGTACAAAAAAAGCTTTATTGTTTACTGTTGACCCAATTGCGAACAGCAGCCCGAACTTCAGTGTCTTTTGTGACGTGAGTTTTGCACATCGAATCGACTGGCGAACATTCTTCATATCCATACAATTGTTGCCCTAAACAGCTTCCAAACTCCTGTAAATTTCGATGGGCGCACAGCTTTTCAGCGTTAAAAATTCTTTCACGGATCGCATCTTAGAAATCGAACTTATGATAAATGACTTATATATTCGTTACCAGATTAGAATCTGTTTCTATCTCCACTACTCACACAATGGCATTGTTGGAGATATATAAAATGTGGATATTTATGATCTATAAGCGGCGAGCAACATTTTTTTAATAATAATATAAAACATATTGCTTATAACTATTTATGCATACTCTATTGTGGTATATCTTGTACACCTTTCGTATGTTTCATGATATATACGTTTTTGACATCACAACGTCTAATATAACGTCGGCGAAGTCGTAGACTAATGGAGACATCCATACCAGCTTCGCTCGCCACGAGTGTTGTCAGACTATGAGATTTTTCCCACATTATCGCCAAAGCGAAAAAGGGAGGAATTTTCTCTAAAACAGTAAAATGAGAGATTTCTACTGAAAAATTATTCCATATTATTTAATGTGAAAATATAATCAAATATTGCTATTTTAATGCCTTCCATTAGCATATAATCAATGTAATATATTCTTTCAATGGAGACTGTGGTTAAATAATAATTTAAAAAAGGTATATAACCCCTTACCACAATTATTAGTCGTATCCTAAATACGTATTTCGACAACTAAGTTGTCATCATCAGTAGGTAAAAACTACTAATTAAAGTCACACGGGGCACAATAAAGTAAGATGAACGCTTCCGCACAACTACTATACACTGTAACCCTGTAAAGACTGCAGTCTTTACAGGGTTACAGTGTATAGTAGTTGTGCGGAAGCGTTCATCTTACTTTATTGTGCCCCGTGTGACTTTAATTAGTAGTTTTTACCTACTGATGATGACAACTTAGTTGTCGAAATACGTATTTAGGATACGACTAATAATTGTGGTAAGGGGTTATATACCTTTTTTAAATGTAATATATGTTTGTCGACATCTATCTGTAAATTGCTACACTGTATCTCTACATTCCCGTATTAGTAATTGCATTGAATATTTTATGTCTATAAACGTATACAACCTATGTTCAAAAATATGAAGCTTATTTTGTTATTTGTGATTTATTGTGTAATTATTACTATCTTGTAAGTATTCCAGTCTTTATAAAGCCGTATATTGACTATTATAATAATTATACAGTGTTAATATGAATATCCATAGCAGTTGCGGGTCATCGAAATTGTCAATGTTAGATAAACCTTCATTAGAATCAAATTCAGAGTCGGAAGCGGAGCCGCAACCATGTACATCACAGAAGTAAATCCAGGGCCGTCGACATAAAAAAAAAATAAATTATGTTCATTCAAAGTCTTGGCGACAAAAAGCAAATGTTGAAAATTGGCTTGTTGATCCTCAATTTAAAAATTGCATAGCGCAAATAGATAATCAAAATATCAAAGTAAAATGCGTAGTATGCAATAAAATATTAACAGCGGGTAAAAGTGAGTTAAAAAAGCATCAGCAAAGCCAAATTCATATGAAAAATATCAGAGCTACCCATGGTACTAAGAATATATCAGACTTCATATTACCAGTTGAAAATTCGCAAATTGATACCGAAATTCGTCTTTGTCTTTTAAATGTAGAGTATAACTTGAGTTTCAAGGCCATGGAAGGTGTTATTGAAAATATAAAAAATATATTTAAAGATAGTTCCTTGGCCAGTAAAGTTAAATTGAAAAGAACAAAATTGACAAATATAATCAATAATGGAATTTGAAAAGCGTTGACAACAATGTATAATGAGCCACTAAAAATAATTATTTTTCCATATTAGTAGATGAAAGTACAGATATAAACAACGATAAAAACTTAATTAACTTTTAATTAAGTATTATTCAAATAATAAATCTATATTACATTTGTTGAATATAATTAAATTAAGAGAAAGTGCTACAGGTGAGCACATGTATAAAATGTTTTTAGAATGTTTGCAAAAACATAATTTGAATATTAATAGCGTCATTGGCTACTGCAGCGATAATGCTAATGTAATGATGGGGAAGGAGGAATCATTTTTGACCCATCAATTACATGACAATTCAGAAATATTTGTTATGGGCTGTATTTTCCATTCAATGCATTTAATAGCAAGTAATGCTGCAGATGAATTGCCAAAAAATGTGGAGACATTAATGCACGCGTTATATTCATATTTTTCTAGAAGCCCAAAGAGACAATCTCTACTTGAGGATATCCAAAATATTATGCAAACAGAAAAGCATAATTTAATAAATACAAGCAAAACAAGATGGCTGGCTTTACACAATTCTGTCAACCGAATTTTACAACAATGGTCTATTCTACAACAAACATTTATTTATGCGATAGTAGAAGATAAAAATCCCAATGCACAAATCATACTCATTGATTTAAATAATTCTTACACGTTAGCCTATTTTGAATTTATGCAGCACCTTTTACCTTTGTTTCAAAAATTTAACTTGTTCTTCCAATCCAACAGAAACTTAATATACATTTTAATATTCTCGGCTGTTGTTGCAGATACTTCTTGGTGAAACATTTTAACTTCATACAGTAAATAATAAAAATAAATTAAAACACTTGGCTTGTTTCACTATGAGATTTATTTAAATACTCTAACAATTGTTTCGGCTGTTATGCCATTCTCAAAGAGATCTATAAATCTAACTTAAAGACTATCGCACTTGTTCTTATATGTTGTCTGTTCTTGTGTGTAGTGGGGGTGGTATTATATTGTGTATTACGGTGTCTATAAAGGGTGTATTGGCATATTCTATCTGTGTGTTGGTGATTAATAGATTTTGTTTTTTCGCTATTTTTATTTCTAATATTTCTAGGAGGTCCAATCTCTTGCTTTTTGTGATATTGTGTATTAATTCGCAGTTATCTATATCGGGGAAGTGGTTGAGTTCTATACAGTGTTCGGCAAAGCCTGTGTTTTTCTCACTATATAAAATTGACTTTTTGTGTTCTTTAACTCTGTTTTTAATGGCTCGTCCACTTTGGCCGATATAGATAGCTTCACAGTCTTTACATTTTAATTTATAAACACCTGATTGGTCCATTTTATCTCTTTTATCTTTGTTGTTGCTAATCATTGTTCCTAAATTTGTTTTATTTACCCAGCTTATTTTGATATCTAATCCTTTTACTATTCTGTTTATTTTATTAGTGAGTTGTGGTATGTATGTAATTTTGTGCCATCTTTGTATATTTTCTGTTATTTTCGGGTATAGGTATTTGTTCTTATTATTTTGTATTTCTTTACGTTTTAACAGTTTATCTACGATTTTAGGGTCATATCCATTATTTCTTGCGATTAATTTAATTGTGTTTATTTCTGTATTAAAATCTGTCTTGCTTAATGGTGTGTTTGTGGCTCTATGTATATAACTATTGAATGTTGACATTTTTATTTTCATTGATTGTTTCGCGTTTGCATGTAATATGTTGTCTGTAAAAGTGGGTTTTCTGTAGATTTCGAATGTAAGCTTATTATTATGTCTGTTTATTGTAATGTCTAGAAAGTTTATTTTCTTGTCTTTTTCTGTTTCTTTTGTAAATTGTATCTTGTGGTTTATAGAATTTATTACTTTTAGGAACTCCGTTAATTGCCTATCTGTACCCTTCCATATGCAAATTACGTCGTCTACATATCTGGCCCAGAAATGGACTTGTTGAATTAATACCGTATTTTTCTTGAATAGTTCTTCTTCGAATTTATTCATGTATATTTCTGCTAATAGCGGGCTTAACCGATTACCGATGGGAAATCCGTTAAGCCCGCTATTAGCAGAAATATACATGAATAAATTCGAAGAAGAACTATTCAAGAAAAACACGGTATTAATTCAACAAGTCCATTTCTGGGCCAGATATGTAGACGACGTAATTTGCATATGGAAGGGTACAGATAGGCAATTAACGGAGTTCCTAAAAGTAATAAATTCTATAAACCACAAGATACAATTTACAAAAGAAACAGAAAAAGACAAGAAAATAAACTTTCTAGACATTACAATAAACAGACATAATAATAAGCTTACATTCGAAATCTACAGAAAACCCACTTTTACAGACAACATATTACATGCAAACGCGAAACAATCAATGAAAATAAAAATGTCAACATTCAATAGTTATATACATAGAGCCACAAACACACCATTAAGCAAGACAGATTTTAATACAGAAATAAACACAATTAAATTAATCGCAAGAAATAATGGATATGACCCTAAAATCGTAGATAAACTGTTAAAACGTAAAGAAATACAAAATAATAAGAACAAATACCTATACCCGAAAATAACAGAAAATATACAAAGATGGCACAAAATTACATACATACCACAACTCACTAATAAAATAAACAGAATAGTAAAAGGATTAGATATCAAAATAAGCTGGGTAAATAAAACAAATTTAGGAACAATGATTAGCAACAACAAAGATAAAAGAGATAAAATGGACCAATCAGGTGTTTATAAATTAAAATGTAAAGACTGTGAAGCTATCTATATCGGCCAAAGTGGACGAGCCATTAAAAACAGAGTTAAAGAACACAAAAAGTCAATTTTATATAGTGAGAAAAACACAGGCTTTGCCGAACACTGTATAGAACTCAACCACTTCCCCGATATAGATAACTGCGAATTAATACACAATATCACAAAAAGCAAGAGATTGGACCTCCTAGAAATATTAGAAATAAAAATAGCGAAAAAACAAAATCTATTAATCACCAACACACAGATAGAATATGCCAATACACCCTTTATAGACACCGTAATACACAATATAATACCACCCCCACTACACACAAGAACAGACAACATATAAGAACAAGTGCGATAGTCTTTAAGTTAGATTTATAGATCTCTTTGAGAATGGCATAACAGCCGAAACAATTGTTAGAGTATTTAAATAAATCTCATAGTGAAACAAGCCAAGTGTTTTAATTTATTTTTATTATTTACTGTATGAAATACATTTTAAATTCAGAATGTAATCGATTTTTTGAGGCATATGTGTTCTTTTTTTTTGTGAAGCCGGAATATTATGATGATATACATAACTATGATATATACGAGTCTGAAATACTTCTTCTCTTGGAACAAGGAGATATAGGAAAAAAGGTGAAAACACAATTAAAGATATGAATTACAACGAATTTAAACGTAGATGTCTAAAATTTTATCAAGTAGCTGTTTCACAAACAATTAATCGATTACCGCTAAAGAGTGACATCATTTTCCAATTTCAATTCATATAACCAAAAACCGCACTATCAAAAACAAATAGGATAGATATTACCAAGCTCTGTAATAAATTTGTATCTAAAGTTGACCAAACTTTAAGTGAATATAAAATGCTATCCATTTATTTTACAGATGAAGAAATATTAAATTTAGAGAAGCTCTCAATAGAAGACTTTTGGCATCATGTATCAAATTTAAAAGATTTTCCAGAAAATAACATTTTTTTCAATATTTCCAAATTGGCGATGATAGTATTTTCTCTGCCTCATTCCAATGCTAGTGTGGAACGAGTGTTTTCTATGTGCACTGACATTAAAACTAAGAAGAGAAATAAGCTAAGCACAGAGACATTATGTTCACTACTAAAAATTAAAGTAGAAATGAAGAATTCCAGCAAAAGTGCATCTGATTTCGAAATTACCCCAGACATGAGGGATTTGTATAAGAAAAGCTTATAGATATTAGAAAAAAAAAAGCGAGAGTTCAAATTCATATTTACAAGAAGATAATTAAATTTAGTTTTAAATAGGTAAATTGAAAAGTGTTGTTAATGTGTTCTTAATATGATATTGTATTAATGTAATTATCATTTAGTATTACTTCAGCCTTTTCATATTCTATGTATATTACATATTGCGGGTTTTTTTGGCGATATACATATATAACGAAAGATTTGAATTTTCCGCACATTCTTATGGTGTGGAAAAATAGAAGAATTTTTTTACGTGAATTTAGGGAATTTCCTCTGAACATTTCTGGCAACACTGCTCGCCACCCATCCAAGCTATCTAAATATCCCCGCCTTACTTTATTTAACTTATATATCAATCCGCCCTTGTCTTATCTAAATTTACTATTGAAAAAAGTGAAAATTATGTTTCAACGATCTAAAAATCTACTTCTGGCTATAAGGCATAACTAAAAATAACTTTTTATAGTTACAAAATAATACAAATCTGTATAAAAACAAATTTGTATCTGTATATGCATGGACACACAGTACGTATTTACCAGCGTTTGCTTCAACTACCAGACGCATACGTTTCTGTGTAACCACTTTGTCAATGATAGGTTTACGAAGACAAACGACTGTAGGTACACTTGCGGTCATGTAGCAAGTTTGGTCCTATCCGAAGACTCAGATGCCATCTGACGGACAAAACCGACCACGCCGGTGCAAAGTGTCTTTTCGAATTAAGAAACACTTTTTTTTTGGTCTTCGCATAAGTTATATGCCTGTTGAGATAATTAACTGTTTTAAATTATGTATTTGTCAATAAAATGTATTTAATTTAAGATTTAAGTATGAACGAAAAACAGAAATTTTATACAGTTTGAAAATGTTATTGGTGTATAACTGGTTGCTTACGCGACCATAAATTTATGCCTATGTGCAATTGGAAATGAAGATAAGTCAGTCAATGCATTATACCTATGTGTAATGACAAAAGAAAAACCTGGTATATTAATCTGAAACTAAACAACGCCTATTTGAATGTTTTGAGATGAAGCAATTACTCGTCAGTGTTTCAACGATATTTGCTTGCTTTATATCTAAAACAAACTGGACATGTGACTACTATTCCTTTGAAAGATCGTAGAACTGTGAGTGGTATACCAGAGGTCTTCTTTAAAATACATAAAAGAAATAAAAGACTTCAAATAATTCTTCGTTAAGATAATGCAAGCTGATTCAAAGGACAATTAAATAGAATTCGACGAGTACAGCCGACCTTGTAGAAGTCCTGCAAAGAGGGCTACTTTATGATAATAGCACATTCATGGTTCGTTTTCCTCAGGACTCACCCTCGAAAAATTTAAATTACTATCAACACAACCTCTATTCACCAGGCAAAACTCAAGTGCAAAAAGGACAGCGCTTTGATTTAATTGAAACGATTTTAGATGCTGTAATTTCTAGAATGTTTATATGCAGGCGAAACATGATGGAGGTTGCCTTATGCTATGGGAGTCAATAAGTTCATAAAATAGAAAACATTATGAACAGAGACACATACATAAGCATTTTAAACCTAAATTTAGAATATTATTGACAGTATGGCATATCCACCAATATGAAATTCTATTTCGATACGATGGAAAACTCAAATACGCTATAAAAATTGTTCTAAATTAGTTTAAATAATTGACTATTTATAGCAAACTCTAAAAGTCTCCACAAACATTTATGTGGCACTGGAAATGGCAATTTTTCACTAGATATGAACACCCATACACAAAAATAAAGAATACAATTTATATATTGCTATAACTTATAAGTTATAAGATGTATAATATTATAATTTACATAATTAATAAAGTTTCATCTTATATGCAACGTTATTTAACTAATATAATTTTTCTTTACCTAACTTCAAAGATAGGGGAGACCGGGGCAAGAGTGAACGGTTTTACAAAATAAATTACCTGTTGGGATAACAATGTGCAGAAATAACTTTATTAGGCAGAACATCAATAACCACTCTTTTAGAAATTCATAAAAAAAAATATATTCTTTAAAGAAAAACATTAAACAAGATACATATTATTAATAAAATAGTTGCATGTGTCTACTCTTGCCTCCTGTGGTGGGGCAAAAGTAAACATGAATGATAATACTACTACGCCCTACAAAAATAACACAGGAATGCTTCAGTCGTTGATTCTGCATCTGTACATGCTTCGTGAGACCATTTTCGACATCCTTCACAACGTATCCACTGCTCATTTACAGAAGAACTATATGTCTCATCGCAGTAAAGACAAGTGCAATCTTCATCAACAGATGTGTTGCACTTTTCTAACTTCTTGGTCTTCTTTGATATCAGCCCTGAAGTAGAAGGTTTTGCAGTGATATTTCTTGTGACTTTTGACTTCTTGGCTTCTTTTTCAACTAAACCTTGTTTATATGGACTACTTGTTTTGATATCAGATTTTTGTTGCAATCTTTTGGTTTTCTTCGCGGGCTGGTGTTTTGCGTGTGGAAGAGGAAAGATGTCGGAGACGGAAATCTCTAAATGTTGTTGTTTATGTTCTCGTTCAGGTGTTCTTTCATGTTCTCTGTCAGGAGTTCTTTCGTGTGCAATACTTATTTCATCACTTGTGCCCTGCTGACTCGAATTGCCTTCAGCACGAGGATTGAGAGCTTCTGCAGGAGCAAAGTCACTGTCAGTAAAAATATTTGGATTAAAGTTGTGTATGCCAGCTTTGTCAAAGCCATGGGTAATGTTGTCCATGATTGCTGCCCTCTTAAAGGCACTAGCAATCATAGGACCCATATCATACTCCGTTATTCTTTTGCCTGGATTGTTAATCATCCATGTGTCCATGTCTGAATTTAAGTAGCTCTTAAAAGGACCAAAGACAGTTAGGTCTAGTGGTTGCATACGATTTGTTGTGTGTGGTGGCAAAGTTAACATTATAATTCCATGTTCTCTGCATAATTCTATAGCCTTCAATGACTTATGACTGGAATGGCCGTCTACAATTAGTAATTTTGGATCGTCTTTTCTAGCATGAGTTGATTTAATAAAATGTTCAAGAACTTTATAGAATATGTCGGTGTCTATCTATCCAGTACTACTTGGTATTCCTATGGTCCCGGATATTGCTCCATTTAGCAACAGTGGGTTCATCCGGACTCGTTTGTAAATTATAACTGGAGGAATAAATGATCCATAGGCATTAACACAGGCTACAACTGTTGCAGTTTGCCCTCTTTCTGCGGATGTAGCTCTGCCTACTTGTTTTTTTTTCCTTTAGCAGCTATAATTTTCTTCGGGCGTTGAACAACAGTGACCCCAGTTTCGTCCAGATTATATATGTTATCCGGTTGAAAGTTATATCTGTTCTTTAATTCTCGCAAATGTCTAAAGAATCCATCAACTTGTGTTCTGGAAAATCCCGCAATACGGGCTAAACTTGTAGGCTCTGGCGTGCGAATTGACAAACCGCCAACCCTTCTTAAAAAATTTGTAGCCCATTGCTCCCCAGCCATTTTCTTAGTTCTATTAAATTTATGTGCAATTTTGTTTGCTTCTGCATATTCAACGGCAAGTTTCCGAAATTCTGTTAAATTTATTCCATAAAATAATCTTTCAAGAGTCAATATATGCTTTTTGAATTCTCTTTCTTGAGTTGGACTGAAGATAGGTTTATATCGCCCAGTATTGACGACAGTTTCCTGACCACGAGAAATTCTTTTGTGAAGAGTGGATAGTGGAATTTTATAAGTTTTAGCGGCTTCACGTAAAGTAAAGTTTTTAGACAGAACATCTTTCATGGCACGAATTATGTCTTCATTTGACCAAGAAGCTCTCTGGGATTTTCTGATATAACGTCGAACCATTCTGAAAAAGAAAAAACAACCATGAGGCAAGAATAGACACAAAGAGGCAAGGGTGGACACTGATGAAGCAAGAGTGAACGCAGCGTTCACTCTTGCCTCCCATGCATGGTTCACAAAATGCATTTTTTACCCAATCACACGCCACTGCAGTGAGATACGGTTTGGTGAAATTATAGGTTATATCATAAAAGATCGTCTCGTAGCCATGAAAATATTGCCAATCGTGATAGGCGTGAATAGAATAATCAATATTGTAAAGAAACCTTACATCAGAACTATCATAAACTCTGTTTTTTCTAACAAACTCGCACAATATACGCACAGTTCACTGCGTGGCTTTGACGCATCGACCACCTTCAATTACACTTGATCTACGGTTCAAATGGTCTACCATAGCGCGCTAAATTCAAAAAGTCTACTCTTGCCTCGCGTTTACTTTTGCCCCGGTCTCCCCTAAATAAAAAAAAACATATATAAACATAGAAATTTGAGTACATCAATACGTTAAGCACGTATTACAAATAACGCGGACATGCATTACACATCTGTATCTGTTCACATGGACATATACGTTTACTTCAGCCAAAGACGCGTGTTTCTGTCTCAATACATGGTAAACGTTGGAAAATATGTCCATGTGTACAGATGAGTGTAATGCATGTCTGTTTCATTTGTATATATAAACATATTTATTTAATTTCAAATGCTTTTGTTTTAAACGAGTGAGAAATATAAATCTATAGAAATATAGTATTTTAGAATAGGTACTTAAACACCTACAAAATTCAATTTTGTGAACTTTGAATCCAAATGCAATGAATAGGTATTGGATATTAGATAGCAATATAAATTAGAAATCTGTAATTTCAGAATAATTTAGTAATTTTAAGTCAGTGAACTGTATCTCAAGCACTAGTATGTAACTTAGCACTGATATAAATTTGTATTCTTTAATATCGACAAGATTGTCTATTTTCTTATTACAGAAATCTGCAATAAATAGGTAAACATTTTTAAGATCACAGCTTATAATTTTAATATTTTGCAGTTGGCTTGTTTGTCATCTAAATAGAATTTCAAATTGTGTAATATATGAATATGATGCTATTATAACGGGTGTTCAGAAACATTCGAAGTAAAAGTAGTCCTTGAAAATATGAAGTCATGTCTGAGATAGATTGATTTTTGACAGACAACAGTTGACATTTAATAATTATTACAAATCAGATACTTAAGTAAAGATATACGATTTTTTGTTCAGAGCCCACTTGACTTCGAATGTTTCTGAACACCCGTTATATGTATTTTGTGATTAATTATCGAATTATTTGTTTGATAATTAATTATTACTTGTATATGAACTCACGTAAAATGAGAGAATGAAAAAAGTATATTTATTTCATTTACAAGGAAGAAAATCAAATAGAAAAAAATCAAAAATGGCGAATTCTGAATTAAATTTTGAGGGCTAGTCGTCGAGATGACCATTAAATCATCAATTCTTGCCTTCGCCCGCTCGTAACTTACAAAACCTACTTCGAAATGCTACCGGTATAACAATCCCTGGTCAAGCGGTTAGAAGAAGACAAAGAAGTAAATTTGACTTTTCGGAAGCCTGTGCGAGCTCCTCGCCTGAACTTTGCTCGTGAACATGTGGAATGACAACTTCGACACTGGTGATATGTGCTTTTTAATGATGAATCCCGGTTTACTATACGTTGCGATGGTCGTGTACAGACGTCCGGGATAGAGATGCACTGCAGAGTGTATACAGGAAGTGGATCGATTTGGATCAGATGATATGAGGTGGAATCAGCATAGATGGTCGTATCGACTTGGTTGTTGTTCCTCAACGTCTCTATGCACAGAATTATGTTAAAATTATCCTTCGATAGCATGTTGTACCACTTACCAACGATTTTGATGATGGTTTTATCTTCCAGCAGGATAACTGCCGAATTCACACAGCAAATTTTTTACGAAAAATTTTCGTCGTGAACAAGAAATCCAAGTGATGGAGTGGCCGGCCATGAGTCCAGACTTGAATCCTATTGAACATGTTTGGGATTCTTTTGATAGGAATATCAGAAAACACCTCATATTCTTCATGAGTTAGCCGAAATTCTTGTAGAAGAATGGCAAAATTTACCACAAGACATATTAAGACGCTATATCTGAAAGCCAAGCTACAATTAATGCTAGCGAAGGGCACACGATATTAAATCTGTATATTCGGGTCTAAATATAATTTTTAATACTTTTAAGTACTAAAATACATTTTGATTTTGGTAGTATTCTTAATTGTTTATTGTTGTACAAGAAAATTGTTAAATTAGAGCATATTTGCTAATAAAATCTTGTTAACTAATGTTGAAAATTTGATATTACCATAGTTGATAATTATGTCTCTCTTTTAATTAAAAATTGTTACAGTATTAAATTTGTATTCCGCTAATTTTGTGAGCGGTGTATTTTGAGTTTAGATATTTTTTAAATCAATATTAAAAATTCGACTCTAATCGACTGTTTGTTCGACTTGTACGATGAAGTCGGCCATCTCTACGAGGATGCACTTGTCTTGGAACAACTACTCGAATAAAATTTAAGTGAAGATTGAGTGCACTAAAGTAAAACTTGTTTCACTATTTTTACATTTGTAAGTAGTAGATATCTGTGAATTTGTATGTACTTTATAATTAATCACGGGATACACGATTTTTATAAATTTATAAAATCTGTGCCTGATAACCCCTATGTTCTTGTACCAAGGTAAATTTCAGTTTTTCTTTTTTTCATATTGTTTCATTTATACCACCATCAACAACGTGTTTTACTGTTGTTTACTTTGTCCCAGCTCGCTTTGTAATTTATATAAATTTGTATTAATCGATAAGAATAATTAATTAACAAATATTAATATAGTAGTTTATTTCTAGATTTTTAAATTTATATATATTAATCTAAAAATAAGGGAAAAAAATATTAATCCATTAAACGAGAAAAATTAACACAAAACGTTTTTGAATTGTTTAACTAATTATTATTGTTATATTTACTGCTATTTAAAATATATTTAAAACAAAATTATAAACATTAACAAGCTTCTATATTAATAAGAGAAGCGATATTAATAATTGTTTAACGTGTAACTAATAATTAATTAATTATTATTATCTGATAATAATTATATCTGAAAATGAGGTGTTGAACAAGGTAAACTACAGTAAAAAAATGGTTGATGGTGCAAACGAAACAATATATAGCCGTAAAGTAGCTACAGTAGCGCCATTGTTGCAAGAGTCGGAACTATGTAGTTCAAGTAAATTCCGCTTTGGCGCTGTAATCGCGCGACAGTGGCGCCACTGCGGCAAGAGTTGGAATTATGTAGTTCACGTCAATTCCGCTTTGGCGGTGTAATCGCGCGACAGCGCCACTGCGGCTAGAGTCGGAACTATGTAGTTCAAGTAAATTCCGCTTTGGCGCTGTAATCGCGCCACTGCGGCAAGAGTTGGAACTATGCAGTTCACGTCAATTCCGCTTTGGCGCTTTAATCGCGCGACAGTAGCGCCACTGCGGCAACAGTCGGAACTATGTAGTTCAAGTAAATTCCGCATTGGCGCTGTAATCGTGCGACAGCGCAACTGCGGCATGAGTTGGAACTATGTAGTTCACGTCAATTCCGCTTTGGCGCTTTAATCGCGCGACAGTAGCGCCACTGCGGCAAGAGTCGAAACTATGTAGTTCAAATGAATTCTGCTTTGGCGCTGTAATCGCGCGACAGTGGTGCCACTGCGGCAAGAGTTGGAACTATGTAGTTCACGTCAATTCCGCTTTGGCGCTGTAATCGCGCGACAGTAGCGCCACTGCGGCTAGAGTCGAAACTATGTAATTTAACTAAATTCCGCTTTGCCGCTGTAATCGCGCGACAGTAGCGCCACTGCGGCAAGAGTCAGAACTATGTAGTTCAAATTAATTCTGCTTTGGCGCTGTAATCGCGCGACAGTGGCGCCACTGCGACAAGACTTGGAACTATATAGTTCAAATTAATTCTACTTTGGCGCTGTAATCACGCGACAGCGCCTCTGCGGCAAGAGTCGGAACTATGAGTTCAAGTAAATTCCGCTTTGATGTTGTAATCGGGAGACAGCGCTATTGCGGTAAGTATCAGAACTCAATATTTTTTAAAAAATTCCGCCTTGGCGCTGTAATCGAGTGACTGTGGCGCAATTGCGACAAGAGTTGGAACTGTTTCAGTTAAAAGTTGTCATAGCCGCCCCATTTCAGGCTTTCTGAGAACACTTAGTTTCTATTCATATCGCATTGCCGCCACTGTAGATTTTCAGTGGCAGAAGTATTTTTTTGTAAATAAATAATTTAAAACGTTAAACTTTATTTTATGACAAAATTGAAGAATACAAACATTTTAACAATAACAGAGTTTATATAACACAAATCTAAATTAGCATAAAAATAATAAACATAATTTTACCTAAATTTATAATTATACATTGAAAACATTTATAAACAACTGTAATAAATTATGGCTATATATATTATATCTATAGTTTTTTTTTCTTTATAATTCAAAGACAAATTCGTGTTTATTTAGACGCATTTTTATTATAAAAGCTAGCATATTTATATCTAGAATTTTATAAAAATAATTTATCACAAAATGAAAGTAAAGCAATAGTAATCTAATTATACAGAGTGTCCCTGAAATAAAAAGACAAAGTATGAAAAATGGAAAAATATAATTATATAGAATATAAATTCAAAATATTTTTACAAAGTTCCCTCTCATAAACGAGAAAGAAAAACGACAAACATATTTCAAACATTTTTGTCACGCCACTGTGCGATCGACTATATTATAAAAAACGATATCTTAAAGTTGACCGACAATAACAAAAAGAATAGTTTTATTATTGTCCATTTCATCCAGCTGTTAAGTTCGTAATGTGTGCATGAGGTATTTATTATTTATACAAATTCTGAATATATAGGCGTCACGTAATCCAATTTTCAGGGGTTGTTTTTAATTTCGGGGTTAGCGTCGTAATTGACTCACAATATTTTAGATTTATGTTCTATATAATTACATCTTTCCATTTGATCATACGTTGCCTCTTTATTTCAAGGTCACCTGTATATCCAGATAGCACATTTAAACTAGAAGAACGATTTGGAGTTTCAAAAATAATTAAACAAATTCTTAAAAAATACTGTCCGTTTAATGTGCAATATAGCATGCATATATATAATATAATTTCACTGTTAATAAAAACAGAATTTGAGTCAATGTATAATCAAATAAAACGATTTATTGCTACGTAATGTTTCGAAAATGTATTTGTTTCTTCATCAGACCTAATCAAATATTACAGATTAGCGATACAGAGTAAAATATAAAAATGTACTTACATTAGCAATTAAATTCATAAGTGATCTTATAGAATGAAAATACCAATTAGCAATCATATTTTAGTTGTATTTACATTTGACTAAAACCAAGCTATTGCGAAAAGTGCGAAACATTTTATAAGAATTTAACAAAAAAAAAAACAAAGTTTGACATGCAATGGTTCAAATGTCAGTGCATTAGACAAAGTCAGAACGACAATGCTTAACTCCGAAGAAAGACTTGTGAGGCGATAAAGGATACAAAAACCAGATGTGTCAAAAATATATATAATTAAATAATGTAACAATTTGAAATAAAATAAAATTGGCCAGAAGATATAAAACTATCAATTTCATTTAATTTTAATGTATTTCATGAGAGCTTTGTAAGCATTCGTAAATACAATAGTCCCATGAAATACATTAAAATTAAATCAAATTGATTGTTTTATATCTTCTGGTCTGATTTTGTGTCCAATCCCCGTATTTCAATTTAATTATGCATTGTCGTTCTGGCTTTGTCTAATGCACTGACATTTGAACCATTGCATGTTAAACTTTGGTTTTTTTTTTTTTGTTAAATTCTTATAAAATGTTTCGCACTTTTCGCAATAGTTTTGTTTTAGTCAAATGTAAATATAACTAAAATATGATTGCTAATTGATATGTTCATTCTATAAGATCACTTATGAATTTAATTGCTAATGTAAGTACATTTTTATATTTTACTCTGTATCGCTAATCCGTAATATTTGATTAGGTCTGATGAAGAAACAAATACATTTTCGAAACGTTACGTAGCAATAAATCTTTTTATTTGATTATACATTGTCCCAAATTCTGTTTTTATTAACAGTGAAATTATATGCATATTAGAGTTAATTTGATCCAGCATTTTACACTCAAAGGAATTTTACCAATCTATATATATATATATATATATATATATATATATATATATATATATATATATATATAGAGTGTGTCCACGGATTTGGTGCACAAGGGGAAAATCTTTTTTATTCTTCATTCTTTTTTATTCTGTATGAAAGTTTTTCCTTGTCTTAAATCCATTAGAAATAATATTGAAATGCACCGATTACCTTCTGTATACATATAAATATACAAAAAGGTTTTGTTTAAGTATGACAATACGTTAAGCACGTATAAAGAGTTTGTACAATATGAAACAAACATGTAAATAATTTACATATCTGTAACTATGCTGTATTGTCCATGTGCATAGTTACAGATATGTAAATTATTTACATGTTTGTTTCATATTGTATATACATATAAATGTTGAAAACGTGTTTGCTTAATTTCAAAAATTTAACTAAGTTCAAATTATTGTTGATAATCGCCTTGCCTTGAAATACTGTTAACATTTAATGATTTTTCAGTTTCAGATTTAAGTGACATTACATTTGCAATCACGAATGATCACAAATATACTTATATTGCAACAACGCATTTATTTGATTAAGTGTTATGGAATTGATAATATTTCATATCAAACAGCGATCAACAAATTTAATATTGATAAACTTTTCAAACATTAAATTTTGTTTTCGGATGAAGCTACTTTTACCACTAATGGTTATGTGTCATTCCAAAATTACAGATATTGGGCAGAAGAGAATCCAAATTTTTGTGTTAATCGGAAAAATCGGTATTATAAGTAAGTAAATGTGTGGTATGGAGTTTTTTTCAATAAAATTTTCGACCCCTTTTTTTCTAAAACAATTTAAATTAACACAATTATTTGGATATGATACAAATATTTTACCATTGTTAGAGGATATTAATAGAGATGATGTTGTCTACTTTCATCAGGATGGATGCGTTGCTTATTCAAGTATTTAATTAAAAACTGCCTTGACAATCACATTCCTGAAAGATGAATCGGTCGTTTTGGACCCATTCTTGGCCAGCTCGATTTAACGTCGATTATTTTTGGGGACACGTTAAACAAACAAGTATACGAAAATAATAATTTTGGTGCGAATTTGGAAGCATTAAAAAATAAAATACGAACAGTAATAAGTAAGATTGATTTAAGAAAATTTAGGAACGTTTACAGAGAATTTAGATACGAGTCGAAAAGTGTGTGGAAGTAGGTGGGGTTATGTTGAATAAATTATTTGTTGTTATTTATCATATTCGAATTTATATACATTAATTAGAAAATATTTCATAAAATGTTATATTAATAATAAAGAAATTCTCCTAGTTTACCAGTTTATTATAAAATTAATTTATATCAAGAAATATGTATAATCAAAAATAAAACATAAAATAGTAAAAAAAAATTATCATCAACGTTCTCTGTTGTACAAGTTTACACCAAATCCGTGGACACGAAAAGGTATTTAGAGTTTATTGATTTCTATTGTGGTTAGATAATTTTTCTAGTTTCTGTTTCAGATTTGAAGCCAGTCTCCATCAATTCGTGTGTATATATATATATATATATATATATATATATATATATATATATATATATATATATACATATACACATATGGCTCAACATAAAATAGAACATATTTCTACATTCTTAGGAATTAAACATATATTGAGAACATATAAGTCTTTTAATAATCTACTGTTAACCCAGACAACTGTAATTAACTAAATGCCTAGGTTTTATATTAAGCGTAATAATGTTATCATATATAAAGAAAATAACAAAAACTAATTTCAATTTGCATATAAATATGTAGGCCAAATTTTTAAGACAGCAACACACTATTTTTCATTTACGCCGAAAATGGTATGTGATAATAAAATATCAGTGATTTAAGCATTTCATTTGCTTACTAAAAATATATGTAACGAGTGGACTGAAATATTTCAAATAAAAAGTCAGGACAATCAAAGCATTTACACTTTTGCATAAAAATAGGAGAAACTAGCCTAAAATTGCATACCAGGTTAAAACGACACACCTCAATTGTTCATATTTCCGGCCGAAATATGTCTAGTGTGAGTGGGGTGGGTGGTAACGTTCGTTACAGAGACATCATAGTCGCCATTGCAGTCAGGGTTGCCAGGTCTAGTGATTTTTCACTAGATCTAGCGATTTGAGTACTGTGTTAGTAATTTAGTGAAAAACTTCTGTATTTTAGTAAAATCTAGTTATTTTACGTATTTTTCGTTTTGTAGTTTATATGAAATCATATATTTATCAAAATAGATTGCGTTATTTATTATTATTAAATATTATAGATCCTACGTAAAGTGACATCTATACCTTAGTAGTCGAAACAATTTTCTCGCAATAAATAATTGATATAATACGTAAGCTCATTACGGGAAGTACCGTTCAAATTATTTTTAAATTTGTAATTTTTGAAATAATACGATGAAGGGTAAGTACCTATTTAAAATGGGAAAGTATAAAAGCTCTTGGCCGGGGGAATTTTGGATTAAATCATATTAGATATTTATGGTAGAATCTTATTCACGCGCGCCCAATCGTACTGAATTCTTTAAATAAATTAATTTTCGGATTATTACCATGTAAGTATTTACTGCAAATAAAACCGTTTACATATTTTTATTAGTTTTCCTAAATCTATTTTAATTTCTAGCAGTTATTATGTCGACCACAGATCTACCATCTACTTCAAAAAAAAAGAAAATTTATCAACAAAAATACAAAACTGATTGGGAGAAACACAATGATTACCAACATTGGATCAAAAGGAGAAGAGTTTTACACATGTAAAATATGCGGTAATGACTATCTTGGAGGGATAGCTGCAATACGTAAGCACCATGATTCTATAAAACACCAATCTAAATCTAAATTAATCAAACAACAAAAATTATGTGTTACGCAATATGTAAGAAGCTCTACAAGCACGGAACTTAGTACAAAAGAAATAGAAATAAGAATTGCATCTTTCATTGCAGAACACAATATATCTATAAATTCAGTTGATCATCTGGTACAACTAATTAGGTCTATAAATAATGAAAGTGATGTTATAAAAAATATTTCCTGTAATCGTACAAAATGCACAGCTATTATAAATAACGTAATTGGTCAATCAAGTTTTGAAACTCTAATAGAAACTTTAAAGTGCAGCAAATTTTCCTTATTAATTGATGAGTCTACGGATCATACCGGAATTAAAAACTTAGCATTAGTTGTGCGATTAAATCAAAATTTTAGTATAAATGACGAATTTCTTGCTTTATTACCAATCTATGATGCAACTGCAGTAAATATACATAATGTTATTGTTCAATTTTTAATAAACATAATGTTCCATATAAAAATAATATGGTAGGATTTGCAGCTGATGGGGCAAATTCAATGATGGGCATTAAGCATTCCGTCAAAACTTTATTAAAAAATGAAATACCACATCTTTTTACTGTAAAATGTCTATGTCACTCAATAGCACTCATAGCTTCCCATGCTTGTGAAAAATTACCTTCTACAACGGAAAAACTGGTGCGAGAAGTATACACTTATATGCAATATAGTTTTAAACGACAAACACAATACAAAGAATTTCAGCAGTTTCTTGATATTAAACCCCATAAGCTGCTGCAACCTAGCCAAACACGCTGGCTCTCTTTAATTTCTGTTGTTAAAAGAGTGTTGGAGCAGTATGAAGTTCTTAAATTATATTTCCAAAATGAATCTTTCAATCAAATCGATGCATCTGAATCCATTCACAATAATTTACAAAATCCTATGAATAAATATTATTTAGAGTTTTTGGAATATGTTTTACCTGTATTTACTGATTTAAATAAGGAATTTCAATCAGAATCTCATAAAATTTATGCAATATATGACAGAATGTTAGCAGTATACAAGACTATTCTAAGTTGTTATATAAATAATACATATTTGAGTAAAACTGATGTAACTATTTTGCAATATAGAAACCCAGAACATTATGTTTTACTAAATGAAGTATATTGTGTCCCGAAGGCAGCTATATTATTTCAAGAAAATACTCTTTCAGATGGTGATAAACATAACTTTCAATTAACATGCTTAGGTTTTTATGTTGAAGCTGCTCATCAATTATATAAACGCTTTCCATTTAATGCAGAAGATGTAAAGACACTTAAGTTCTTTAAATTTTTGGACCCAAAACTTATTAAAACTACAAGTTCATTAGGTCCAGCAGCAAATTTTCATAGGAAAGATATTGACCTTCTTTCATTGGATAGAGAGTGGCGATTATTGCAAAACAGTGACTTCAATGAGGATGCAGCCGATTATATTTCTTTTTGGAAAACTATCTGTAATCAAATTAGATGTGACAATACTGCTGTTTATCCAGAACTATCAAAATTTGTCAATTTAGTTTTAACATTACCTCACAGTAGTGCTTCGGTAGAAAGAATATTCAGTGCAGTATCTCTCAACAAAAGTAAAATCAGAAATCGGTTATCTCCTACTACCTTAACTGGAATTCTACACTCTAAGAGATTAATAAATAGTGATAATAAATCATGTTTTGATTACAAAATTCCTGTAACTGTAACAAATAAACATAACAACAATATGTATTCATCAGAATAAAAATATATTATTTAACGCAATTTATATAAGCTCTAATTTGTAATTTACTATAATTCACTTTTATTTTCTTGTAAATTTTACTTAAGTTTAAAACAGCTTGTACAGTGTTATTGTAAAATAGGTACGACTTTATGCAATATTATACCAATAAATATATATATTATATATAAATATATATCAAGAAATTCTTGTGTTTCTTTTATTATTTACATACCTACCTACTGCTTTACATTTTTTTTATTGCAATAGCTCTTCTTTCTTTATTAACGAAAACTAAAACTATACATTATATGTACTACCGGTAATTAGACATATGTAATGGTTTCATTTATAATTGTGGTAACAATCTAGTGAAATCTAGTGAATTTTAAGTTCTCATCTAGTGAAAACAATTATTTTCACCTAGAAACACTGACTGTTCCATTCGGCCGTAGTGTGAGATATATACAAGATGTGTGAGATATATACAAGATCTATACAAAAGTGTTCCATTGAACTTATTATTATATTGTGTAAATTATTATTATTAAGTAGTATTATATTGTGTAAAATGGAACTTCCAGATAATGGTAAGCGAAGAATTCCACCTAGAAAAAAATAATACATACTTCATGTATTATTTTTTTTTCTTAATATAAAATTTGTCTCCTATGTATAGAATAATTAAAAATTGTGTTTATAGAATTCTTAATTTAATTTTTATCTGACTATATTCAAAAGTACGTTGATTATAAAAAAGAGCTCGTTAGTTTTTGAGCAACTTTCATGCCAAATATATCGAAAATATGAAATTTATGTTTTTGTCGACTGGGATCCATTACAGTGGTAGTGCTTTAATTCTAAAACTCATGTTATCCACATGCACACCTTCATTATTTTAATATTTATATTTTCGATATATTTTATAATTTGTGTAAATAAAATGAGGTATCGTAAAAATAACTAAGGTAAAAGAACCTAAATTGAAAAAAAGTAATTTTTCTCATCCAAATTTTTTAATAACTCTTTGAACACGTGTACAGAACATAATATGTACGTAAAATATTTAAAAAAGTGCGGATAGGATTCGAAATTTAATTCAATTTTACTAATTTTAGAAGTATCTTTTCGTGTCTATAAATTTGAAAATATGTTGTAGTTAAAAATTAGTATTTTGACAATTTTCTTACCAATTATTTACGGAAGTCATTCAATTTTTGTCCATACGAATATTGCATATTTTAATTTTAAAAATTTTCTAGCGTATTCATACATGAGCTTCATTTATTTTAATCTTTTCTACTTTTGCTATATTTGATAACTAGTGCAAAATGAGATATCGAAAAATCGGTCAAGGCAAAGAAAATACGTAAATAAAATTAAACATGAAATAATTTATTTTTTATTTTTGCTGTCATACATTTTCAAGAACTAAGTATAAGATAAATATATAATAGATAAAATATTTAAAAAATGATTTGCTAGATGATTCGTAATTTAAATACTTAACATGTATTTGTTCATTTGTTCATCGCTTTGTTCAACGCTTTGTTAGATGTTATAACTTATAACTTCTAACTTCATTCACCTAGTTCAAGTAGGTAGTATATATAAAATATATGCAAAATATGTGCTGCCAGGCTTTGAAAGGCTGTGTGACAAGATTTTAATAAATCGAGGTTTCTTTTGTTTTCGTAGCTTTTATTGCATTTGGTTATAAAAATAATATAATAAATAGTAATAAACACAGCTTCTAATCTAGTAATATATTATCAGAATGTGTTTTTCTGGATTTTAGTTAAATTTACACCTTGTTTTAGAATATTGTGAATGAACACTTTACAATTGACTACTTACAACATGGAAATTCAATGAAACTAAAACTCCAACACTAATAAAAGACCTTTGTTGTTTATAATAATAGTTCTTAACGACAGTAATAAAATTTTCTAAGAATAGGAGCTTTACTTCAGCTCCAAAATGTCCATTTTCGATCAATTATGGAAGTTATTCGTAGAGTTGCACACTTTGTCTCGAATGCATGTATTGTAAGGACGGCTTGTCGTTAAAATATTACGATTCGTTTTAAGTTTAAATTGAATTCACAACCAAATACAAATACATGCGTATTATTATTTATGATCCATAAATACAAATGGCTATTATGATTTCGTATAATAACAATATCCAGTGCATACTAAAATATCACTCTATTAATTTATGAGATCCGGCAAATCATTTCAGAGAATATTTAGATAAATAGTTAAATGTGGGGATGCACTACATACGGTCCTGCCGTACCGCAAACATCCTCAGCTCTAGTAATAACGGTGAGAAGTTTTTCCATCCGTCTGAACCACACATTATTTCCATTGTAATAAATAAATATATTAAATACGAAAATTGAAATAAAAGATATTATTATAATTCATATTATTTCATGTTTACGTGAATTTGTAATGCTGAAAACGACCTTAAATATAAAAAGAATTTTTACTTTTTTGACAATTTTCCAAATAAATTTATACTAAAAACATTAAATGCTCATTACTTTAAACATTGATCAATCATGGCAGTGTCTTCAGCGTTTTAAGTAACTAAAGAAGAAGATACTAAATCTAAAAGACATGTAATCAAGGAAATTATATTATTATTATTTTAAATAAATTTACTGATTTTTCAAAAATAAATAACATTGTAGTTGGTATAATATTTGAACGTATTTAGTAATAAAAACGATTAGATATTTTATAGATTCCTGATTTATTGTATAATAAATAAAATAATTATTATTGCTGAGAGCGAGAATAAATAATTACGAAAGTAGCAAATTTATTATTTATGGTGCGCATTTAATATATATTTAGTGTAACAATCGTGGCTTTTAATTAATTCACACAGACTATTAAAGTTTACTAAACTTCTCTCATATTCTCCTTTAATGCATTAGTACTGGGTTACGCATCGGCCACTTTAAAAGTTTAATACTACTGTTTCTTTTACACTACTCTT
Organism: Melolontha melolontha; assembly: GCA_935421215.2. Taxonomy (NCBI): domain Eukaryota; kingdom Metazoa; phylum Arthropoda; class Insecta; order Coleoptera; family Scarabaeidae; genus Melolontha; species Melolontha melolontha. The sequence goes on along the minus strand of OW285244.1, from coordinate 28,450,860 downwards.
TCATTAAGCAGGAATTATGAATAGGCGCGTGATCTTGTTGAACTATCTAATCTAAAGCCGTGAAGATCTCCGCACATAATCTTCTAACACATTTTGGTAATTATGATTAGAAATAAATAAATACACGTGATAATACATCATTCTAATAAAAAGCTCTCCGTATCATAACAGTTCATCTATGTCTCCATTTTACCAACCATGACGTGTTTCTACAATATAGGTTTCTTCAGAGCTTTAGACCATTTTATATTGGAACCATTTTTCAGAGTTTGTCTTAACTCGTAGTATAGATAGTTTTTAGTTGTAATGCAGTTAAATATTTTCGAGTTGTCATACGGATAATTCGCAATTTATCAGTAAACGTCGCTTTCCTTCTAATTAGCAGCTAATAAATAAAAATTATAGATGATCTTTAGTTTCCGAGCAATTTTTTTTTTAATATTAATTGTCCTCTTAGAATCGTTTAAAATTTTTTCGGAGTGGAGTTTTTATAGATACATTTTTACAGGTAAAGTACCTTAAATCGTGTTGTAATTATTTACCAAATACTTTTCTTTATTAAACAAATGCAAATGCTTTTGTATTAATTTCGCTTCTAACATCAATCTTGAGCCTTGAGAAAAACAGCCTAGGTCAGGGATGGCGAACCTTTTTTTATGTCCGTGCCACAAAGTCAAAAAAATTCTTTTTTAAATAGGTAACGTGCCACAATAAAATTTCATTCGAAATGTTAGCGTGGTGAAACTATACGTAAGTATAATTAAATAAACAAATAAAAGCAATTCTTCTTTAAACAATTTTTTATTAATCAATGTTTTACAAAAAGCAATATGCTAGAAACAAAATTCACGTTAAAAACAATTGTTTTTAATGTGATTTTTGTTGCAGTACACAAGATGATAAAGATTTAATATCTGGTTCATATTTAGTTAATTTCAACAGTACGCATGCAGAGCTCGACTCATCCGTCATTCTATTCCTATATTTATTTTTTATAAAATTTAATTCTAAAAATAGAGATTCACATGCCCACGTCGATGAAAATATTGATAAAATTGGCTTTGCTAATATTTTTAAACAATTAAACGTGTCAGGAATTGAATTCCCTGTAGTTAGAATTTCATCTTCTGCAATTTTATTTATTTTATCCAATAATCGATTACTTTCAATAATTTCTAAATCATTTCTTAAATCAACAAATTTTTGGTTCCATATGGTACTTGACTGAAATTCAGCAAATTCCATTTCTAATTCATTAAAATTTAACCACTCAAGGACTTTTAAATTTAATTTTTCAAATGGTATTGTATCAGGATATAAAATAAATTTTAAAGTTTCTTCAAATTCTTTAAACTGCGTAAATCTTGCAGAAAATTCCTGAATCAGGGATTGAATTACCGTTGAAAATTCTTTCGTTAATGACTCTTTATTTGGCTTTTCGTGACATTCACGTTCAGAAAAAAAATTTTTTGTATTCGGAAAATATTTATATGAATTTGAAAGAATATCACGATTAAAAATCTGTAATTTGACTTCGAACGCTTGGATTAAGTCAAACATTATAATGACTGTTTTATTAACATCTTGTAGTTTTATATTTAATTCATTTAAGTGAGAACATAAATCAGTGAAAAAATATAACTTCGCTAGCCATTCTATCCAATAATTGAGTGTATTGGTCAATAATGTTCTATTATTTAGAAATAATCTTATTTCCTCCAAACAATCTACAAATCTTTGCAAAACATTTCCGCGGCTTAACCAGCGTACATTATTGTATAAAAGTAAGCTATTGTACGACGAGTTTACTTCGTTTAACAATTCTTGAAATTTTCTTTTATTTAGTGCTCGTGCTGATATAAAATTGACTAATTTTGTTACAAAACTCAAAATATCATCAAACATTTTTAAACCTGTTTTGGCACATAACGCGTGTTGGTGAATAATGCAATGAAAATCAAGAATTGTGTGTCCAATACGTTTTGTAAATAAATTTATAAATCCATTATTGTTCATATTTACAAACCAATTACAAAACTGTAGTCTACGTGGGTAATCAATTTCTAACAATTCTTGTACTGCTGTGACACGGTATGAATAAAGTTGCATATCTTTTTATAATAACTTGTGAGTTGTACCAACAGAAAGGTTTATTTGTTGACTCAAATGTCGAATAGATGTTTGTGGTTCATTTTCCATTATTTCTTCAACACGATTGACAACTTGAGGTGTACGTTTCTTAACTGCTCCGCTGCCTGATTTTCTTATGAGACTACTAGTTTCAGAAAAAAGTTTTAAAGTTCTATCCAAAGTATTCTTAAATTGTATATAATCTATTACAAAATGTGGAAACTCAACTTGAAATTCTACCATGCAATCTTGAACTGAATAAACCCATAAGCCATCAATTTTATTACCACTTCGAAAATAAGCCTGGACTAAAAAAATTTTATGTTCTAAAGTGAAAGCCATTTTAAAACAGAGAAGCAATTTATTTAAACCAGAATCGACGCACGATTATTTGATACACTAACTGATATTTGTGATTGACATTAACAAATGTCATTTGGATTTACGTTTACAGAACAACAAACACATACTAATATATTTGCGTCTTATTCTATCAAAATTTCAAAGTAACGTAGATTGACTTTTCAAATGAACACACGTTATATTTGTTTAAGGCAAACAAACTAAATTCTAACCACGCATATGATTTAAGCCATTTAACTGTTTGAATAATGAGAATATGCGATATTCTACTTAATGCAACGCTTTATCTTTATTTGCTTAATATTATGTAGATGAACTAACCATTGGTCTCTGTATATTACGAATATGTATACGAATTGCGCTATGTATTGGCTGGCATTCAAATTATACCAACGGCCAACCTATCGAGAAATGAGAATACTGTGCATTGTAGAAGCGCAGTAACGCACTAATGTGTTTACCATGCTTTTTAATCATTGCGTTGTTTACGCTGATGCGTTGTAACTTTTGTATTAATACTTGTAACGCATTCCAGTGTATCAACGCAGCGCTGCGTTACTCATGTCTAGAACTTAACTTTAACAAACTTAACTTGTAAGAAAAGTGATGCATATTATTGTCTCTTATAATTTCTAGTCGTAGAATAACGTGTCTAATTTCAGATCTTGCCCACCACAAGGACTACTATTATGAGACAAATGCTAGGTAAGATTAGTTTTTTTTAATGTTTTTACTATATGTTTAGGTAAAAATGTAATAAAAATATTTTTCAAAAGATTTCTTTTAATTGGGAAATTTACATAAATACGAGAGACAAGCTGAAATTAATGAGAAGAAAAAATACGGTTAATATTTTCTAGGATTTCATTTTGAAAATGCTCAAAGTAATTCCCTTCAGCAATGATACACTTGACCATTCTTTCTTAACACTGTTTCAAAGCTCCCAACCAATCTTCTTTCGAAATACCATCAAAATAGGCGTGAACTGCGGTATCTCTCTTCTTCAGACGAAAACCTTCTAAAAAATAGCCAAAAGTTACACAATACTAAATCAGGTGAATACGTCGGATATTCTATTGCTTTTATATTCTTTCCAGCCAAAAACTGGAGAGTCAACACTGCCGTATGGGACGATGCATTATCATGATGGAGCATAATTCCCTTGTCTGGAACTCTACTGAACACTTTGGGCAAATATTTTTTAGTGTGCCACTTAGCTGTAATTGTCTTTTGTCCATCTAGCTTAATTGCATTAACTAAGCCCGTACTTCTGAATAATACCGCATACATAACCTTTTTTCTAGCACGCTGTTTCTTAGTCATTGTAGGAATTTCATCATCTTCGTGATTCGGGTATCACAGCAGACACATCATCTACATATCCCCGAATCTTTCAATACGGAGGCTTTCTTAAATATTTTAAATAAACAATATCCTTCAATACGTTTCACGCACGAATTAGAGAAAGATAAAACTTTACCCTTTTTGGATTTAAAAATTTCATTATCAGACAATACTTTTCAATTTGACATCCACAGAAAAGAAACACATACAGCCAATTACATTCATAAACACTCGTACTCTTTTCACAAATACAAAGAGAGCAGTTTTTATTTTTTAATCAACAGACTACTGCCAATCCCTCTATCTCCTATGAATTTTAAGAAAGAATTAGATTACATAGTTAAAGTTACAGGATCGATTGGTTATGACTAGAGCAGACCAATTTCCGTGCGTTGATATTTTTTCTGGCTTGTATTGATAGCTGCACCTTCTTTCGGATCGAATGATAAAACCACGTGCTTAATTTTTTCAAAATGTTCATGATAGTGAAACCCCGCCCGTAACCATGTACCCCAACGTGTCAGAATCGGCTGTGGTGGCTCAGGGGTATGGGGACACAATTCGTGAAATTTCTCAATACGTTTTGGAGATTTCAGGAATACTGCCTTTGTACCCTATATTAAAGCATCTACATCTGGATAACATCTACGAACCTGTCCTGCCACAAGGTGTATAGCATGGAGTTTACAAGTAATATGTAACAAGTTAGGACAATATTTTCTAAGAGACCGGCCTACAGAACACATGGTTGCGGCACCATCAGTCATAAACATTAATACTTGGTCTTTTGAAAGTTTAAATTTTTCCAAAGTATCTAATAACACCTCTGAAATTTTTTCGGCATTACATTGTACTAGTCGTCGGGATGCTAATAAAATTTAAGACGTTGGTTGATGTGGTTCCATATCACGTGCCATCACATTAACTACATATTGTTTTTTGCTGTCAGTTGTTTCGTCCACACATAACACACAGTTTTTTATTTTTCAGTTCGGCTTTGATTTTATTTTCAACCTGTTTACGCACCGATGGTAAATTCCTTCGTAACGTTGTCGTGCTCGGTAATGTTTGATTCGCGTATTTATTCCAAAATGAAATAAATGAATCATTACTTAACAAGGTAAACGGCAGTGTACACACAATCATAGTACATATAGTTCATGTATAAACTGTTGTCGATTAATTTTGTTATTATTGTGCTTCGAACTGCTTACGTGTTCTTTACAATGTCTGTTTGTCCAACACATTAGATATGTATATATGTATATGCTGAGAAACAAAATGATCAATATTGGGGTCAATATCAATAGTACATAGGCGGAGACTGTTTCCTAAATTAACATCTGTAAGCCGAGTACAATGCCTATTTTTATTAATTTTCGTAATTGAAAAAAGCTGCTCACATTTATACGTGCTTCCGAATGTGCAAATTATTTTTCGTGCGAAAACTCTCAGCTGTGGATACTTTTCTTCGGAAAGGTATGTTCTGTAGAATTCGCTTAGTTCCACATCATCAAATTTAGACTTCAAATATGAGTCTTCTTGAAGCTCGATCAACTCCATTTGTAGGTGAAACGGAGCATCTTCCACATTACACGTACAAGGATTTGCAAAAATATTGAAAGTGCTATCCATATTCTTAAAATCGGAAAATCGATCAGTGAATTGCTCTGACACTAGTTTCAGTTCTTCAGCATAGCGACCGTACTCAATGTTTTCGTGACTGGATAATGTTAAAAAATGAAAACAGTTTTTACTTCTAATTTGTGTTTCCCACAAGCTAATTTTGTTTTGAAAAGGTTTAAAATAACTGAACAACTGATTTACCAATTGCCCGTTTTTGAAGCTTCAAGTTTAAGTGTCCTGCGATGTCTACCAGGAATGCCAAGTCACAAGCCCAAGTTGGATCACAAATTTGCGGCAATCTTTTCTCTTTCATTTACATAAAATCAGCTATTTCTTTTCTAAGGTCATAAAACCTTTTTTAGCATTTTACCTTTGCTTAGCCACCTTACTTCGTAATAATATGTCACATCATTCTTGAAGAGAGTTCATCCAAAAATGCTTTAAACTGACGATGGTTAAGACCGCGGGATCTAATGAAATTAATGGTATTTACTACCATATCCATAACATTCTTCAATCGAATGGAATTAGAGCACAAGTTTTGTTGGTGAATAATGCAATGCAGAATTATTAAATCACATTCTTGCATATTCATAGCGGTATGCTATTTGCTTCAGAATTCCGATAAAACCTTTCCGTGAACCGACCATTGAAGGCGCACCATCTGCTACACTCCAACTAATTTGCACCACAGTATTGCTCAAAAGTACATTGCACCTCGGCCAAAATATCTTTTCCAGTAGTGGTCCCTTGTAGCGGCCGTAAAGCCAGTAATTCCTCTGTCACTGCAAATTCTTCATCAACACCTCGTATCAAAATAGCTAACTGGGCTGTGTCAGATAAATCTGTACTCTCATCCAAAGCAATCGAAAATGCTTGGAAACCAGCCAATCTATCGGTCAATGTTTTTTTTTATATCACTAGCCATCATATCTATACGTCGAACAACAGTACGTCGCGATAAGCTCACTTTCTCAAACTCTTTCTTCTTTTCTGGGCACAAAAGTTCTGCATCTACTAGGCACTCTTTAACAAACTCCCTTAGAAAATGACTTCGATGCTTTCGCTATTTTGGAACTAATTATAAAACTAGCTTTAACAACACTGTCTAGATATGATTTTTGTGAATGGAACATTTATTGGCGTTTCCCTAAATCGGTAATGAGTTTTTTAATTTGATCCTTTCTTAACTGGCCCGTGAGTAAATTATATTGAGCGAAGTGCTTGCTGGAGTAATGTCGCTTCATATTGTATTCTTTTAAAACAGAAATTGTTTCATTGCACAACAAGCACATAGATTTACCACTGTGCAAGATAAAAAAGATAAAAACACTGCTTAACAAACTCACCATCTTTAAAAGGCCGACAAGTTTTCGCTATTATTCGAGATATTTCAAAGCTAACTTCAGCAGCTGTTTCAGCATCTTGAATTGGTTTTATAAACATAGCTTGCTGGCCTATTAGTTCTCTTTGTAAAGTGGAAATTTTTGCGTTCGATTTTCGCCGGTTAATTTGGTAAAAGTATGATGCTGGGTTTCAAAATGCCTTTTCACATTATATTCCTTCGGAATAGAAACACTACTCTTGCATATTAAACAGACACTTTTGTTATGCGATGAAATAAAAAAGTATTTTTCGGTCCAAATATCTTTAAACTGTGGATTTTCATATTCGACCTTACGACTACGTTTTTTTTTTTAATGGGGCCTAGTTTATCCATATCAAAATTGATATTATATTGTTACGTAGGTAGATGCCAAGTTCGAACGACGAAATATTTATCCTTCACAGATTACAATTCAAACAATATAACGTTCGCTTGTCCGTAGTTAAAACTTAACTGCCCCTATAGCGGGCGATACGTTGTATTTATACGAGTTACCTAACATCGAGAACCTACCACATTGTTCGGGGATAATACCGACGTGTTTCGCGAATCTTCGAGTAATCTAGTTGGTTCCACAGATTTCTAGTCTCGTAATAATATGCTTGGAACGACGAGGAGAATACCTGTCCTACTTAGTAAACCTGAACAAGAAAGTAGTAGGTACTTAAAGGTACATATCTTACCAACAATTACAAAAGTTAGAATAAAATAAAAAGTTAAGAAATATTGATTTGAATGGATTTTTACTACTTTTGTAGTTTTTCGAACAATTTTTAAAATTCGTTGGCGGTTTTTGTGTTAATGTTTTAATTACTTACTTACCGCTCTTTGTGTATAATACTCTTATTTAATTACTTTTAAATATTAAACTTAAATAAAACACCTTATATTTCACAAACAATAGTATATTAACTATATGTACATTTCATGTGCCCTGCACACATCATCAGTAGTTACTAAATTTAAAAGTATTATTTTTTAAATACATGTATAGTAAAAATATCTATCTATTTTTTTGGTTAGGGGTGTAAAATTTACAATTATAAATGGTCAACAAATGGTCAAAAAACATGCATATAAAAATATAAAACTAAAAATAAAAATAAAAAATTTTGGTCGTATATTGTAATAGTGCCTGTTAAAATCTATTGAAATTCCAAGAAAGGACAAATTATGGGAAAGACCGTTACCTATGAAAAACAAGACATCTGACTGTGTTTGGCATGTCGGGTTCTATTAAATAACAATATAGTAACGTGAAAAGGAAAATTAGTTATTAGATACTGTAGGTATACAATTTAAAAGTTTATTATTAATAGGTGAAATGTCATTGTTAAGGAGGTAATTTTTGTATTTTTTCATATGTATGGCTTCCCACATGTCTAAATTTTTGCTATTACATTTTTTAATTAATTTTACATTATCTAAGCTGAAATTATGTCCGGTATCTAAATGATGTAGAGCTAATGCTGATTTATCTACATTGTGAAGTTTTACATGAGCTAAATGTTCTTTGAAACGGGTTTGAATATTTCTTCTTGTTTGGCCGATATATAATTTTGGGCAGGAATTACAGTTAATTCTGTAAATACCTGATTCTTTCAAAAAAATAGATAGATATTTTTACTATACATGTATTTAAAAAATAATACTTTTAAATTTAGTAACTACTGATGATGTGTGCAGGGCACATGAAATGTACATATAGTTAATATACTATTGTTTGTGAAATATAAGGTGTTTTATTTAAGTTTAATAGTGTAATAATTTCACAAGTGCTCAACATATATACTACTTTTAAATATATCAAGCTCAATTTCTTTTATGTAAATAATAAATATGTACAAACTTTAAGGACAACGCCCCTGTGTTTTATTCAGTTAGTAAGTTGTAATATACCTTTGACCTTTGATGCAGCTTCACCAGCACCAAAATTATTTAGTATTATAGAATAATTTCATTATTATTACCACACACCAGCCGGCCAACCAGAACGCTTGTTAGTAATAAATGTCGCCCAGACGTACAGCTTGTTGGTAATAAGTGGCACCCATAACGTGAGGCGTGTTTGTAATAATAAGTGGCGCCCAAAAGTATTATCAATTATTTATATCAAATAATTCATTATTATTAGCACCCACAGCCGCCGCCCAACCAACACGCTTGTTTGTAATAGTAACTACCGATCCAGACAAAAGTTAATTGAATCATAAACGAATATTCCGTGCCTGGTATGTACAGAATTTCATGTAAGTGCGGCAGTATGCGTATTGACCAAAAAAAGCGTGCACCTGCTTAACATAGATTCGGTTACACATAAATCTGAATATGGAGAATATAAATGACTGACATTTGATCTTCTTATTGTATTCAAGAGGTTTTTGAATTTAATTCGGATTCATTTATTTTCAGATACTCTTCTCAGAAGGCGTATTTACAAAAAAAAAAAAAAAAAAAACATCTTGATTATAACGATTATAAATGAAAAGAGTGTGAATTCAAAACACAGTACAAGTCAAATTTAACACGACATATTAAAACAAAGCATCCTGAAGAAAACGTTTATAAATGCGATGAGTATGAATTCGCTACAAACATGAAGGCCCATTTTCAAAAACACATGAAAACAAAACATCTTAAAGATAACAATTATATATGCAAATATATGCAATTCGCATTTAAAGAGGCACGTAACTATGAATCACATTTACAAGTTCACATAAAAGCAAAGCATCTTAAAGAAAAGGATTATAAATGCACAGAGTGTGAATTCGAGACAAATATCAAGTCATATTTACAAGTACACTGTGTACACATAAAGACAAAACATCTTAAAGAAAATCGTTCAAAGTCTCTTTCCGACTTGAAAACACTTAACAGTGAGAAACAAGGCTACAATCCAAGTTGCCATTACCAGTTTTACATGTAAACGAACAGCGAATTAAATCAGCTCTCCATGAGACTTCACAAGTTGTCAACAAATAAGGTAAAGCTTTTCGGTATAAAACACTTTTATTTAATTATAAGTTACCCCTTATAATTAATTATGACTTTTTTTCTTAATCTAGCAATAATTTTCCCTGATTTTTAAATTTAAAGTAAAAATCAAACAAGTAATTCTACCCATATGTCATTAATATTTATGCAAAACATTCTAACCCAAAAAATAAATATAAAGCGAATAATCAGGCAAGCCAATTTCTCAGGGCTGCCAAATGAAATATTTGCTTCAATTATTTATTGTCACTCTGTATTCATTAGTTATGCAAAAAACAAATACTTATTTCTTTTGTTCAGGTAATCAAAGACCGTTACCTATCAAAAGCAAACCACAAACACTAACAAAACGAGTAAAATCAGATGAGACAACTAAAGCGACTTCCGAAGTTGTTCCAACGAAGCCAGATCCATCGAAGCCAGGGCCATCTAAACCACCAGTCAAGTCAAGAAATCCGCCGAGTTATGATTATGCAAAACTGAAAGAGGAATACGCAACAAATAAAACTGGTACGTTAAATAATTTTTATATCGAAAAATTTCTTAACGCATTGGTGGAGACTGTGGCTTGAAAGAAACCAGAAAAATCCCTAACCATATATAAGTCAATAAACTCTAAATACGTATTTCGGCAACTAGGTTTCATCTTCAGTAGATAGAGTAGCAAGTAGTGTCTTTGGCTAAGGTACAACTTTACAGATATGCTCTTCGCCAGATCATGGGATAACATTAAATTCCTAACATTAAAACAAACCCTTATACACAATAAAGCATACAAACTGGACTGAGGAATTGATCCATTGAATTCATTTAAATTACTCTTATTTCTATGTATATAAATCTTTCGTAGCTATGTAATTCTTTATCATTATTTACCGTTTTAATTAATCTAAGGTTATTTGGAGGTATGGAGTGACCTGTAACCCAAATATGTCGGGCAATAAATACTAGATTTTTGTTTATTAAATCTAAAATGGAAAATATGTTGGTTGTACCGAGTTGAAATTGAACGAGTTTGCCCGAAATATTTAAGGTTATAATTAGGGAACGGACATTCTTACCACATGACTCGGCGTAATTCAATGAAGTATTTGTTAGACTTACCCGGCCATCTGGTCCGCAGCGTTAACAATGCACAAGCCCGCTATTGTATTCGGAGAAAATATTCCATTAGACGCAATCGGCAATTGGAAATGTTTATAAACTTCTTGAAAATGTTTATAAACTTCGCTCAGAACATCCCCGGGTAATACAATGAAGATTTTGTGTTTGACTTACTCGGACACCTGCTCTCGCCGCGAAAACAATAACAATATAGTCATGTGGTAAGAATGTCCGTTCTCTAGTTATAATCGTTCCAATTTATTTCATAGATACCAGACTTTTGTTCTACTTCAATTTTATCCTTGGTGTTACCTTTTTGCCGAAATACGTGTGTAAAATTTATATTTATGTTGTGGCTAGGGATCTTATTTCTTTCTGTTTCACGTAATTCCATTATTAAATCTTCACTTTCAACTTACTATTATCAAAGTTTAAGGTGAATGAAGAATTTAGTACCTGTTTACAAGATGTCTTAAGTATTTAATGATGTCGGTATGCATGCTAACAGTTTATTATTGAGGGGTGAAATATTATTCAGAAGATAATTTTTGTGTTTTTTCATGTACAGTATAACCTCCTCATAATGGATACTGACGGGGAATCCTAAAATGTCCAATATATGGAGGTGTCCAAAATGTGGAGGTGAAAAAAAAAACGAAAAAAAATATTCATTCTCATATCAATTTAATCGCACATAATAAGACGAAAGTCGAAAAAAATTTACAATACTTAATACACATACATACCACACCAGATTTTTAATAATATTTTATATTATTAAAAATACCTTTGTAACATACATACATACATATTTTATGCTAGATTTTACTTGAAATAATCATTAATTGTTGTTTGTCTTGCTTTTTTCATTTTATGTTTAAATATCTCAGATTCACATTCAAGAAGAGCTTGAGAAATATTGTTAGCAATGTATAAACTGTTAGTGCTTAAGAAATAGTTCTCAAGATCTTTTAATTTTTGATGGGCTTCTGAAATATTTGATATACTAGTTACAAATTCCTCTTCAATCTCATTTTCCATTTCATCACTGATATCAGTAATTTCATCGATACAATCTATAATGGAAACATTAGGATTTTCAGTAAATAACTCATTATCAATTAATGCGTATGTGTTTAAATCTAAATTAGTGATGTTAAAATTTGGAAATAAAAATGCTAATGGTATATTATCTTCTATATCGCACTTTGCACTTAGATCACTGTCACTTTGATTGAATTCGCATTTTTGAAAATAGTTTCTTACGGTCACAGGCGAGAGTTTTTTCCAAGCAGCTGATATCCATATTAATGCAGTGACTACCGTAATGTTTTGTTCTACCATTTCTAGTGAATTTTCAGTATCCATTAACGCCAAAAGCCTTTTTACAAGCATGCTCCGGTAAATTACCTTAAAGTTTTGAATCACACCCTGGTCCATAGGTTGACAATGCGAGGCAGTATTTGGAGGCAGAAAAACCAATTTTACGTTTTCCAATGAAATCTTCAGATGAGAAGTGGCATTATCAAGAAACAAAATTACATGCCTTTTTTCTTTCTTCAAAGAAAGTTCTTTAACTAAGCTATATCCATCCTATCGGCAACTTATCCACATGAGCTCCTTTAAAACATCTAGGTTTCTTACTTTTACCGATGACTAACGGCCTTTCCTTATCACCCTCCATATTTGAACACAACAATATAGTTAGTCGTTCTTTTGCAGATTTTCTTCCGGCACATTTATCACTTCTTAACGCAAATGTTTTTGTCGGAAGGGCGCGGAAAAATAAACCGGTTTCATCAGCATTAAAAATATCTTTCGGAGAGTAATCTTTGCATATTGATTGCAGCTTGACTTTCCAATCGTCTACATTTTGCATGTTTACATAGGCAGATTCACCACACACACTTTTAAATGATATTTTATGTCTTTGACAAAATTTCTCCAACCAACCAATGCTTTGAATTCGGTGAGTTGTAAACTTTGTGCTACTTCCAGCGTCTTTTCTTTGAGTAGGGGTCCTGACATGGGAATATTTTTGTTTCGCACCTTACAGAACCAGTTGAACACTGCTCCGTCGATTGCTAAACCACTAGTTTTTGGAAACTTCCTTTTTTGAGCTAGGTTTCCATTTTTCTCGAAAAGTTCTTTTATTTCACTTTTGTTTTTCACTATATCACTAATTTGCGACTTTCAGACACCAAACTTTTCCGCGAGCTTTCGGACACTTAAGCTTTGCTGTTCACTAACCGCAATAATATCAATTTTATCTTGGATTGTTAACCGCTTTCTCTTACTAGAATCCATGTTGACACTATCAAAGGCTAGTTCAAACTGATTCAAAATATCACTCCACTTATCACCTGACGAGTAGGCCAGTGGTAAACCGTCGTTCCTTTGTATTATGGGAAAAACCCGAGTAGATATACTTCCACGTGTGGACTTTGTACATACATATGTATTATGGGAAAAACCCGAGTAGATATACTTCCACGTGTGCAGCAATAAAAGTACATACATACATACATAATTGCAAAATTTTATTCGGCGCCGCCCGTCTTGTCTGTCCTTAATTAAGAGATATATTTACAGATGTTTTATTGCTTCGGTGAAATAAAGGGTGTCCGCGTCCGATTTATGGAGGGTCCAATATTAGGAGTGACTATTGTTAAGAAAACCCATTATAAAATTTCGTACCACAAAAAATGTCCATTTCTTAGAGGTGTCCGATTGTCGGAGGTGTCCATAATTAGAGGTTTTACTGTATATGGCTTCCCACATGTCTAAATTTCTATTACTCCTTTTTTTAACTAAACTTAACATTTTCTAAATTGAAGTTGTGACTTGTATCTGTATGATATAGAACTAATGTTGACTTTTCTATGGTGTGTAATTTAACATGAGCCATGTGTTCTTTGTATCGTGTTTGAACATTTCTTCTGGTTTGCCCGATGTATAATTTTGGACAAGAATTACAACTTATTTTGTAATTGTCCGACTCTTTCAACGGATCTGTGCTAACAATTTTTGTTTTTAGACACTATTGTAGCTTATTATTGTTGGAGAAAGCTGCAATTAAATTGTATTTTTTAAACAGTTTTATTACGCGGTTATGCCAATTTTTATGAAATGATATCTTACAGTATTTTTTATTGTTGTTCAAAGTGTCTGGTGTTAAAGTGATTTTTGAAGTTTTGAGCCTTTTCTTTTCTAGTTTGTTTTTAATTTTCAATACTAATTGTCGTAACCAATCGATTCTGCAAATTTAACTATGTAGTCTAATTCTTTCTTAAATTTAATATTTGTGAAAAGTGTACAAGTGTTTATGAATGTAATTATCTGTATGTGTTTCTTTTCTGTGGATGTCAAATTGAAAAGTATTGTCTGATAATGAAATTTTTAAATCTAAAAAGGGTAGATTTTTATCTTTCTCTCATTCATGCGTGAAACATATTCAAGGATATTGTTTATTTAAAATATTTAAAGCCTCCGTATTGAATGAGTCGGGTATCACTGCAAACACCTCATCTACATATCTTGCCCAAAACTTAGGAAAAATGACACAATTAGCTTTGACTTTGTTTTCAAGGTTATTCAAAAATAGGTTAGCTAAGAAAGGTGATAAAGGATTGCCCATAGCTGTGCCATGTGTTTGTTTATAGAAGTTATTGTTGAAAGAGAAAGAGTTTTGATCCATGCAAGCTGTAGTTAGTTTTCGTTTGTTAAATCGGAAGAGATCGAATTGAATTCTAGAAAATCTTTAAGCATAATTAAAGTAGTATCTATCGGAACACTTGGAAACAGGCACACTACATCAAAGGAAATAAGTTTATCATTTAACTCTACATTTACGTAATTTAATTTGGTAATGAGGTCCGACATATTTAAAATACCTACCCTCTACCCTACCTCTAATTTTTCTGTATATGATGTATTTTCATATTATATATTGTCTCGTAGATATTATGTTTAAACAGTACTACTGATGATGTGTGCTGAGCACACGAAATGTACATTTAGTTTATTAAAACTATTTTTGTGAAAAAAATGTTTTGTTTTATTTCGTTATTTAAATATTTCACAAGTGCTCAACATAACGGGTGTTCATTTGAAAAGTCAATCTAGTAGCATGTGATTTACTGAGAACATTTTGAAGTATCTCGTGAATTAAAATTTACTACTTAACCCACGAAGTCGTATATTTTGACAGTTTCATACGTACAAATAAATAACAAATGTGATCGATATTATCAAATGTCATTTGGATTTACGTTTACGGAACAACAAACACATACTAATATACATATATGCGTCTTATTCTATCAAAATTTCAAAGTAACCTAGATTGACTTTTCAAATGAACACACGTTATAATACTATGTTCATGTTTCATGTTTTGTACAAATTAATACTTAATTTGAGAAAATATCATATTATATTTAATTGAAATATTTGTCTAACAATTTGAAATTCAGAGTATTATTTAACAAACCTCTTAAATAATATTTTCCTTTAAATTAATAATCGACGAAGGAGATACTTGTTGAAACTTCATTATATAGATATAATAAAACACAGTTGTATAGTTTCAAAATAATATATATGCACTACATATGTTTCACCACACTGTGGCTTCATCAGGTGGATGAATATACTAATTCAAAATATCAATTAGATTTTATATATATCAATACAAAGTACAGAACTAATCTTATTCTAAGAGGGGGTGGACATGTATGAGTTTTAAGTTTAGTAGGGGGGAGTTATTTATGTCTAGTTGGTCATTTAAAATTATACCTAATTTATTATATTTGTTAATTTCTAAACTTTCTAACATATTAAGTTTTTTACTTTTATCTAGAACATGCAAAGTTTTAAAATTAGTGTTGAATTTGTGATTATGTTCTAGGCAATGATTGGCAAAAGTTGAGTCTGTCTTCTTGTCTCTGTGGCTTCTTTCATGTTCTTTCATTCTAATATCAAATGTCCGTCCTGTTTGTCCGACATACACTTTTTTTACAATCTTCGCATGTCAACTTGTAAACCCCTGAGTTTAATCTATTGTCCGTTTTATCTTTGTTGTTTTTTATAGCGTTTTGTAAGGAATTGTTGGTTTTGAATGAAATGGTCTCTTCTTTACATGTTTTTATTAAGTTTCCTACTTTGTTTGAAATTTGATGAAGCCACAGTGTGGTGAAACATATGTAGTGCATATATATTATTTTGAAACTATACAACTGTGTTTTATTATATCTATTTTCCTTTAACATCTGAATTGTTATTGGATAATTAATTTAAATACAGAGATAAATTGAGACACATCGAAATTGACACATTTTGCAATTAATAACTCGTCTGAAAAATTAGCTTCGCAGAGTATAGTTGTCTTGATACCAAGTCAAGTTACATTGCTAAATTCCAATATGAATTTTAGTTATTTGCCGCAACGTTTAATATCTTCAGGAAAATCAAGAGTCCACAAATCATATATCATTATTTCGAAATGTGCCTTATCGCTTTTGATTTGTTTTCTTAATGTCAGTATTTAATGTAATCAACAGAAGGTCTTTTTGTCGAATTTTGAAAAAATGTTCCTACGCAGTGTTCTGTAATTGTGAACTTGGTAATTTACTTATATTGTATCTTAAAGAAAATCATACCCATTGCCACAAATAAACGTGACGGATTACCATGTTTCTCATTTGTGATTATGCCCTCATATTTCGTGTAGCTTTTATATTTAATATTGCTTTACAAAGTGCAAATAGGCCTATTGGTAATTTAGTGCCCTTGGACTATGAATTTCATAAACTGATACAGCCTAAAACAATAATTGCGTTTTTGAGTCCCCAGCTCGATTCATATTGATGTTAAAACTATGATAGTAACAACTGGTCGACGAATTATATTATTTATGTTGTCACCCTAGGATACCATCAATAATTATTTCATCTGGACTGTCTTCCTCCCAAACTTTTTTAAAATACTATCTAATTTTATTAAATCATTGCCTATTAATTATGTTGGCCCCTGCAGTGCCTAACTTTTTTTATCTCCATTGCAATAGTTTAGAAAAAGTAAAAGACCTCCAGAATAGTAATTAATTTATCTAATCTTCTCTTGATCATCGAGCAGTTTGTCATTGAAATGGATTAAACAATGGCGATGTTTACACTATTACATTACATCGCGCGGTAATAAATAAGAATGCGTTATGAAAGTAACATTATATAGTTTCTTTTAGACCTTCCATGTGTTTTTTTTGTTCTAGGTACATTAACTATGCGTAATTTCAGATCCGACGAATGATTCAGGTGATACTGTCGTATATGTATTAATGAAGCTAATGTTGAAGTGAAGAATAATAATATGTATTTATATTACCAAAGTTTTATACACATATGTATATGTTTTTAAAGACTATTTTATTAATATGTTTTTGCATTGTTAAGAATTTGTAATTTATTGTAATTGTAATTTATTGTTTATTGTAATTTATTATTGTAATTTATTAGATATTATAGATTTATCAGAATTATAATGCAGTTTATATTTACAGAATACAATTAACACTTTTTTAGAATAAATTTTATAATATAATAGAAAATTTGATTATAAATATTAATTTACCGAAAGCCGTATTTTTTTCCATGAAACTATGTTGCCAAACCAAGTAGTGATGTTTTCGTAGTAATTAGTGTTTTATTAAATAGAGCATTCAGTTAAGGTTAAAATCATAACTCGTTTTAATATTGTAAAGTTAACTTTAACATAATTACAACAAGATCATATTTACGCTCTGTTTCTAAAATAATCGTAATGACATCATTGTAACGAAATTGTCGCCTGGTGATAGGAGATTGATTTATAAAGACTCGACCTTTAATATTGTGTAAAAGTTTCATTCCATTTCACTCCCTAGAAGCCAAAACGCTTTAAATGACAATGATTTGTATACCAAAGAATCACCCTTAAATTACGTGTTCAAACTGATAAATAATTGTTTATCACAAACAAGTTTTTGAGAGGCAGAGAGCATGTGGATAAACCTTTAGGTCGATCTACAGAACATCTCTCGATCTGTTGAAACGACTACAGAAGAAAATGTTGAAAAAGTGGGTGTTTTTATGAAAATTTCGAAGAAACTTTCAATGAGATTCATAGAAATGAAACCTGAAATATCCATAACAATGATTGTGTGAACTAATTTAATGTGGTGACAATAGGACATAAGGGAAATTTAGGTTTGTGAATTTTCGGTAGATTGTACAGTTAAAAACAGTAGAATCACTGGGTAGAAGAGATTTTTGAGAATCGGTGGAAACTGAAGAGGATTTTATAAAGTAATTGAGCGCTTTGTGCGTAGTGGGATCTCGCTTCAGAAGTCTATAGGGACCATCGTTAAAGAAAGTAAAGTATCTTGTATTAATACCCATTACTGTCGATAATTACGGTGGAGTTACTCTTGTCAGCTTTGAGTACGATTTTAGGGTTTCATGGGCAACGATTTCAAGCTTTGAGATGCTTGATTTAGGAAATTTTGCATGGGTAAGGCCTTTAGGTTTAGCTTCAAAACCGATTAGGTCGGTGATATTTCCGGTAATTCTGACAAGAACGGACTTTATGCCAGCAATGACTTATTCAGTAGATATATTTGTGGGTCGGGACCTTTGGATAGGACAGGAATTTCGGTGATGGATAAAGAAAAATGGATGACGAGATTTAGGCCTAGTTAAAGATTGGGAATTAACATTACCGAAGGTGGCGCCACGATCGTTGCCAAGAAGGCGTCGACTGAAGGTATACGTTTGCATATATATAGTGTATCGTGTTAACAAGTGTTTTCGAAGTTGGTTCGGGGTTTTATTTTATGTTGATTTTAATTTCTTCATAAAAAAACATCTTTTTTTAAAGCTCTACTTCATCTGCGTACTCAAACATGTAAGAATATTATACTGATAATAAAGCTTTTTGACAACCAGTTATTTAACTCGAACTGTTAAATAACACGATGTAAGTGCGAAATCCAATTGTTTTGAATTTGAAGAATTCTTTAACATAAATTGCTAAATGTGAGGCAAATTACCTCAAACAATATACATATTTAAATTTTGTTAATTTAAAACTAAATCAAATTTTGAAAAATTAAAAAATTATAATTAAATATTTAATTAAGACTAAATATAATCAAAAGAAAATCAAAGGAAATATAAATACAGTATTTTGAATCGTTTTAATATCTAATTTTAAATATGAAATTAGTTGTAAGTTTGTAATTAATTCTGAAGGAAATTGTAATTGATATACCTAAATCTGAATATTAATTCAAATTATAAATGTCCGCATCATTTCCGTTGATTCTGAACAAACCAATTTTGTGGAGCAGATTTCAAAGGGATGTTATTTGTTTTTTTTTTTCGAGAGTAGTGGTATAGTCCTTTTACGATAACAGACGAGGCACGTCATAACCGGAAACTTCAGAATTACCTACCTATACAATACTAAACCCAAAAAGAACTGTCTTTCACTATCGTATATCTAGAGATTTCTTCTTTGCAAACGTTCCTATCCTGCGTAACGTTGCCAACTTCTATTTTCGCTACTGTCATTCGTACTGTCACTTGTGCGCCATTTGTTGTTCTGTATTTTTCGTGTCCCTTTTATTCAGTTTTGTGGTATTATTTGCATTTCATTAGTTCGCAGTTTGTTCTTTAGTTTTCGTGTCCCTTTTATCCAGTTTCGTCGTATTATTCGTATTGTATTAAAACAACGGTTCCTTTAATAACCAATAAAACATCCCTAAGCCACTAAGCAGGCAATCAAAAGCGCTCATTGCGTCTTTAATCTCGTATTTCGAGAAAGAAAGCGATAACAATGCCACGCTATTGCCGTTGAAAGCAGTAAGAGAGGTAATTCTAATAATTAATATATTTTTAGAGTATTAAACCTTGCGTATTTTATAGAGAGTAGCCGATGCTTTAAATATCCACATTTCTGCGGTTAATAAGATTTCTTCAATTACTAAAGGGGATTATTCCATCTAGTCCAAAGAAGAAAAGGGTAAAAATGAAACCAGTAGTGAACATTGATGATTTTAATCAGTGTGCCATTAGAAACAAAGTTTATAACATGTATAGAGACAGTAAGTATTTATTATCTTATTTCAAACTGTAACATTAAGTTTCCCTTAAACACATTTTAGAAGAACATATCACCTTATGTACTTTAAACAACGTACTTAAAAGAAGCGATATTTTTAATGGTTGTACTACTTCCCTATGGAAAGTGCTACGAAACATTGGTTTTCACTTCACGAAAGATGATCCTAAACGAGCGTTGATGGAACTGCCTCATATTGCTTTAAAGCGGATCTCTTTTCTACAGCAGTATATACGCATAAAACAAGAACATATATATCAGTTTATATTTCTTGATGAAACCTGGATCTTTCAAGATGGAAGCACTTCAAAACCTGGCAAGATGAACATGTCAAAACTGTGAAAGCGAAACAAATAGGTGGCAAAAGGTAATCGTTTTTCTTTTTCTTTGTTGCATAAATTTTATTATGTTCTGTTCTAATAGGTATATAATATTACATGCTGGAAACGAAGATGGCTTTATTCCTGGTGCTGAATTAATATTTACATCCAATAACAAAAACTCTGATTATCATGGTGATATGAACCGTGACAATTTTCTGTTTTGGTTAGAAAATCAACTACTACGTAATTTAGAAAATCCTTCTGTGATTGTAATGGATAATGCAAGTTATCACAGTACAATTAAGAATAAGCCTCCAACATCTTCCACAACAAAATTAGAAATTACGAACTGGTTAAATGCAAACTCTATTGATTATGATGCATCAGCGTTAAAGCTACAGTTGCTAGATTTAGTTGAGCGGTTAGTATAATTATTCTTTTTTTTTAATAATTACTGGCTATTATTATTTATAGTTTTAAACCACCACCCATTTATGAGGCTGATGAGTTGGCTAATAAATATGGTCACGTTGTGCTCCGTCTACCTCCATATCATTGCATTTTTAATCCTATTGAACTGATATGGGGTATTAGCAAACGCTATTATAATAACCATATTGGCAAATACGGCAGAACAGAAGAAGGCTGCATAAAATTATGGAAGGAAGCGCTCAGTGAAGTAACCCCAACATGTTGGGCAAACAGCATCAAACACACCGAAACAGAAATTAAAAAATGGTGGGATAGAGAAATTGGCTTTGAACGAGAAGATGTAAGGCCTTTAGTTATTAATATAGGCGCAGAAGAAAGCTCAACCGATGACAGCGATTTTGAATAAAAATTATGTTTGTCATTTATATCATGTTATATTAAATTTGCTTTTCTTTATTATAATGTCAATTTATTTGTGTATACTGATAATAATATTTATTGAAATAAACGTATTTCTGTTTTATTTCGATAGCTTAATTGCTGTTAATAACATGTCTCAATTATGGTAATTGTCAGTTATAATTTACCACGTACATAAAACTATAGTTAGAATGAGAGGCGTTAGGTTTATCTAATTGTTTTAAAAGTATGTAAATTATCGTTATTTCCTAAGTATGAACAAGACCTACGTAACTGTCAACGCGGATTACATGTCAACTTATTTTTAATACATAACCTCTGTGATAGATGTAAACAAAAGATTTGGCAAGAGTGCGTGACGCAAACATGACGTATGTTGATGACGTGCCTCGTCTGCCCATAAGATACGGACGCCATATTCCGTATAATTACAGCATTTTTCTTACGGCCGGTTACATAATATCTTCTTAATAGGGATCTTATCTAAAACGCCATTTAGCTTAAAAGCTCTCTTAAATGCTATTTTAAAAGACGACCGTCTCATAATCATATTGCCAATGCTTCTTAACTAAAAGGACTTTTACCTTAAATTAGTAATGTTGGTCATACTGAAAATTCGAATTGACTGATATACGCGCGTCAGATCTAAAGCATTTTCTTTCGTCGTTTAACGTTTTACTAGTGTTGTATTTTTAGTGCTCTTTGAACAAATTTCTTAAAATATTTTAATATTTATTTCAGGTATGTACTAAAACAGTATTTTTATGGAGAAAAATCATGTATTGTAGTTTAATTTCTTTTTATTTTAGAATGAATAATACGCCTAGCAAAAGAATGCGTTGCTCAAATTTCTCTAAAGAAGATCAACTTCTTTTAATTGAGGAAATTCGCAAATTTAAGAGTACTTGTAATAGAGAACAAAGTGACTAATAAAATTTCATGTAATGAAAAGGTAGATTTATGTTAATATTATGTTTTTATACATATATATATATATATATATATATATATATATATATATATATGTATGTATATAACGAGCGTTCAACTAAATTTTACCTCAAAGTTGCCCATGGAAATTATACGTATATCTTAGCTTTTTACTTAAGTTCTTAATATGAATTTTGTTGGTTATGAACTATTTGAATGACATGATAAATGTCAAAATAATAAAATTAAAATATTTAACTAAATGAGATACGTTTATTTGCAACAAACAAGTAACATTTTATAAAAATTGTTGAAAGTGGCCACCACCTTGTTCGAGACATTTCTAACATCTTCTTCTAATGAAGGAGAAAACGTTTTGTAGTAGCATATCGTCGATTTCGTTAATTATTTCAGCAATTCTGATCTGAAGGTCTGCAAGATCAGGTATCTGTACCCAAAAAATTGAGTTCTTTAAAAAGGCCACAGAAAAAAATCACAGGGGTTAACATCACAAGATCTTGTTGGAAATTCATGTTCGATGTTTAAACTTATCAACCGATTTTGATAAATTTACGTATCATATTAATTGTTTCACAAGCTGTGTGCACTCTAGCTCCGTATTGTTGAAAGTAACCCTGACTTATTTCTTCTTCATTAAGCTGTTCAATAAATGTCATAATAATTTCTTGTCGATACCTTTCTCCTTTAAAGAAAATACGGCCAATGATTTTCCTTCGACTAATCGCACACCATACACCAATTTTCTGTGGATGAACAACATAACAGTCATGCGGTTTCTTAGTATTCCACATCCTTATATTTTGTGAGTTAACATATCCATTCAGATAAAACCATGATTCATCTGAGAAAAATTTTGTCAAGAATGTCATTATCAAAATTATTTAAGAACCACTGACAAATTGTTGTTCTTCTAGGATAGTCAATTTCTTTTATTTCTTGATAATAGGCCATGCGATATGGAAATAAATGTAAGTCTTTTTTCAAAATTGTATGACAAGTGCCAATTGAAACACCCACTCGTGGAGAGAATACTCGTATGGATGTTCCTGGTGTATCATTCATAATTTGCGTTACATCGTCAACTAGCTCTTCCGTACATTTTTCGGACGGCCACTGTCTTCTTTCCGTATAACACTCTCTGTTTCTCTGAAAACCTTAGTGCAATATTTAACTGTGTACCAAAAACTATCAAAATCAAAGACGAAGTTTGGAAACATATTTCTAAATTCCTCTAAGCATTCTTCAAGAAAATAGTGCCATTGTCCGTTAATATTACGTCCGTTCCAAAAATAAGATTCAACCATGAATGATTTGTGTTGAACAGTGAAAACCATTTTAAATCAATTTTAAATTACAAAGCAATTTCAAAAAGCTCCAACTAAGTATACATCAGAATAAATAGTCTGTCAAATTGACAACTGATGCAAATGTAAATAGTACAAGTTACGACAAACATTTTTATTGTCATGGACTACTAGAGGTAAAATTTATTTGAACGCTTTTTATAATTCGTGGTATAATTTATAGCAAGAAGCATGGATAAAAATTGAGGAAAGTTTTAATTCCAAAGTATCTGCCAGAAGATCAGTACAACTAGTATCTAAATATGAAAACCTAAAAACAGAAGCTAGGAAGACAGTTGCTCAAAGAAGGCAATATCTGATGGGAACTGGTGGTGGTCCCAGTTATACATCGGAAATAGACCCAGTGTTATTGGCTGTTCTACAGCTAATGAATATGAAAACTGTTGTAGGGCTGCAATCAAACTTTAATGGTGATTTCACAATCAATGTTTCTAGGGTATTGCTGTTACACTTGTCTGCAATATAATATAATTAATCTCATCATATTACTTTGCAGGATATCAATACAGATATAGGTCTAGATGTAAGCAGCACACCTCTAATGGAAATTCATGAAAGTCAGGTAAGAAAGTTGTTTTGCAAATATAAGTTATAATAATAGAAATTTGTTTTAAGGAAAATAACTCCAATGACATTGATGCCGAACAATATTTATCTGAGCCTGTAAGTAACTAATTTGAACTTTTATTCAGATACTTATGTTCAAATTTGGTAATATTTGTATATTATAAAATATATTTTAGATATCCATTACAATACAGAATGAAGAAGTACTGAATACAGTTTATGTGCGTAAATCACCATCACTTGAATTTATTTATGTTAATTCTTGGTTGCATTTTATACGAAGATACATCCACTTCACCATCACAGTCCACTAAAAATGATTCACCAATCACAAGGGTAATAACTGATGCTGGAGTAAAATCTGTTTCTGACAATGATATTACATTCTGTTTTAGTTAATATATATGCTTATATAATTTTATTTTACAGTGGGGTAGTTATGTTCCTCGAAAATTAAAAAACCAGTGAGGAAGAGTTTGCGACCCAAGTTGGCAAATCCAGTTATAGAAGCGAAAGCTGAGTATTACAGAATGAAAAAGATACTTGTAGAAAAGCAGATAGAACAGAACCGAAGGGAACATGAAAAGAAAATGATTTTGTTGGATATGGAAATTGAAAAAAAAACATTAAGGAATATGAATGCATATTTTAAAAATTAAAAATTAATAAAATTTCGCGTATCGAATATATTTCGTATAGTAAATTTTGTGTCGCGTGTCGAATATATTTCTTAATTTCGTATACCTTCTCCGCGCTTCTGTTATTCTGATACATAATGTAAAATGTCATTAAAAATTAATAAAATTTCGCGTGTCGAATATATTTCGTATAGTAAATTTTGCACGTGTAAATTAAGTTGCCTATCTACGCACTCCTCTTCCTCTTAATACCTTCTCGCATTACTGTTATCCTGATACAAAATGTAAAATTTCATTTTTATAACGAATAAATTTTGGGTGTCGAATACATTTCTTAATTTCGTATACCTTCTCGCGTTTCTGTTATCCTGATACATAATGTAAAATGTCATTAAAAATTAATAAAATTTCGCGTGTCGAATATATTTCGTATAGTAAATTTTGCACGTGTAAATTAGGTTGCCTATCTACGCACACCTCTTCCTCCTAATACCTACTCGCATTTCTGTTATCCTGATACAAAATGTAAAATTTCATTTTTAAAACGAATAAATTTTGGGAGTCGAATACATTTCTTAATTTCGTATACATTCTCGCGTTTCTGTTATCCTGATACATAATGTAAAATGTTGTAATGACTCATCCGCTGACGCGAGATGCGTCATCCCTCTGGATGTTTTCGCGAGGCCTACGTGAAGGCTCTAGAAGGAGTATTCACCGATATAAAAGCCGCGTCGAAGAAGGGATGAACATTCATTGAATCCTACAGTCTCGCGAAGTACACATAAATATAGTTACATAAATATAGAATACATAAATGTACTTATTGTTGTTAATAGTTAGTTTTATATTGTTATACGTTTTAAATATTAATATAGTGTGTGTGTCTAAAGTTATTGTTAGTTTTATTTAAGAACCCGTAAAGACAAACGTTACAGTGGTATTCAGGTGTGGACTAATTAATAAATAATAAACTAAGTAGACAATTAAGTGTTAATTAAGTATTCGTTTAAATAAATATACAGTGCGGAAAGACGTTATTTTAAATATCGTGATGGCTAATAGAATGAAACTCACGGAATTGAAAGTGTCCGAGTTAAAACGAGAATTAGAAGAGAGGGATGAGGATACAACTGGCAAAAAGTCGATCCTCCAGCAACGGCTTCGCAATGTGTTGATCCAAGAAGGCGAGGATCCAGAGAATTATGTCTTTCAAGGCGGAGATGCTGACGTGAATTCGCTGTTGATGAAAATGGAACAAATGGAGCAGAAAAGCCTGGAAACTTCTGGAAACTTAGCGAAAACTCTAGAGCAAATGGAACAGAAGAATCTGGATAGTGCGAAAAATATGGAACAACGATTAATAGAGAATGCACAAACTCAAATGCAACAAATGGAGCAGAAGAACCTGGAAACTTCTGGAAATTTAGCAAAATCTCTAGAACAAATGGAACAGAAGAATCTGGATAGTGCGAAAAATATGGAACAGCGTCTAATAGATTCGCAAACTCAAATGCAACAAATGGAGCAGAAGAACCTGGAAACTTCTGGAAACTTAGCAAAAACTCTAGAACAAATGGAACAGAAGAATCTGGATAGTGTGAAAAGTTTGGAACAACGATTGATAGACAATTCGCAAACTTTGGAACAGCGTCTAATAGATTCACAAGCACAGATGGAAGAAAGAAACCTAGAAACCGCTAGAATTCTCGAGAAAAATCTGGAAAAGAAATTACTAGAAAATTCTAGAAACTTCGAAAAAAGTCTGGAACAAGTGGAGAAAGTTCTAGAACAGCGATTAGCGGAAAAATCAGAAGCGTTAAAAGAAGAGGTTTTCATAGCTGTAGAAGAGAAAATTGGAGAACATTCAAGGCTTTTAGAGGCAATAATGATTGAAATGAAATTACCCGCTACCACGAGTCATTCTGATCCCAGGCAGGTCAACAAAGAAGTCACACCGCGGCCCATCGAAATAAAAGAAGAACTTGTGGCTATTTCAAAGACCAGAATCAAGCCACCAACCTTTGATGGAAAGACGTCATGGGCAACTTACCTGACGCAATTCGAAGCGGCCGCAGAAGCAAACGCATGGTCTTCTGCCGAGAAGGCGACTGCTTTAGTCATAGCATTGAGGGGTGATGCTAGTGATATTTTGCAGACATTGCCTCCTGAGGAACGTAAAGATTATTCTCAACTCATTAAACGCTTGGAGATGAGATATGGCCATGCGCATTTGGAGCAAGTATACCATACCCAACTGAAGAATCGATCACAGAAGAAAGGCGAGAATCTTCAGGAATTTGAGGCAGATATTGCTCGTCTAGTTCGACTTGCATATCCGATGGCACCAGATAATTTCATGGAACACCTAGCGGTCCAGACATTCATAGATGGTCTCCGGGATATTGATACGCAGCAAGCATTAAGGTTGGCAAGACCGAAAACCTTGATCGATGCTTTGGCGCACGCGCTTGAGTTTGAGACTGCAAAGCAAGCCTCTCGGAACCATGCTCGTGTCTGCACTGTTGACAAGCAGGAAAATGAGGAGTTCATGGAGCAGGTGGTTAGTAGAGTTCTAAACCAGATCAAATCAAATAAAAGAGTACTGCGATGCTGGAATTGTGGAGAGATTGGTCACGTTCGGAGTAAATGTGGTAAGGTGGCCAAGAAAGCATCGTCTGAGCAGCAGGAAAACTAAAGCGGGTCGATGAGCGAGGGCAATCATCGATCCAGCATCAGGAAGCCCCAAAGACGCCTGGCCAAGTCGCATCCCTGCAACATCAAACCAACGGCCTGTATGTGGACGCTGTTATGGAAAGAAAGACCTATGCTTGCTTGCTAGATACTGGATCGACGAAAACCATCGTGCGACCCGATTTAATTCCCAGAAATAAGAAGTTATTTTCTAGCAAATGGAGACTTAGGACAGCAACAGGAGGAGCAGCTTCTGTGGCAGGTGAAGTAGATGTCAACTTTATCATAGGACCAACATCAGTCCGACATCGTGTTCTCGTAGCCGACATAGAAGAACAAATAATCTTGGGATTAGACATCATGAACACCTACGGCTTCCAGTTAAACATGAAAGAAGGCACTTTAAAAATAAATAATGAGGAATTGTTTCTTCATGGGAAAAATTGTGGGAATGTACAAGTAATTACTGCAGAGAATGTTGTTCTGGATGCAAGAAGTGAGACATTTTTGACGGCGTGTATGGAAGGTAATTATTTGGACGGAAATGTTACAATGTTGGAACCAAAGGCTGATGATGACGAGGTGGGCCGAGGAATAGTAGTTGCCAAAATGCTGGTTAAGACTCAGAAGACTGTACCGATAAGGGTAATGAATGTGAACCATTACCCTGTTTCATTGAAGAAGGGTACTATTCTGGGGTGGTGTTCGCCAGTGTCGGCCGTCGTTCATCGCATAGAGGCGAAGAAGAATGGATTCGTGCATGTTCCTGAGAAATTGTCCAAGATAATCGACTGCGCCTGTCAAGGATTGAGCAAGAAGGAACAAAATAAAGTTAAGGACCTAATCAAACATTATGAAGACGTCTTCGAAACCGAGACTGGTACGAAAGGTAAAACCAATATTGTAATGCACAAAATAAATACCGGCGATGCAAGTCCAATTCGACAAGGACCAAGAAGGTTACCACTGGCAAAACGTGAGGAAGCCAAGCAAATTATACAAGATATGGAAGGCCAAGGAGTAATTGAACCATCGAATAGTCCATGGGCTTCACCAGTGGTCCTTGTCAGGAAGAAGGATGGATCTACCAGATTCTGTGTGGACTATCGTCGTTTGAATAGTGTGACCAAAAAGGACAGCTATCCTCTCCCAAGAATAGACGATACGCTAGACACCTTGGCAGGAGCAAAATGGTTCTCCACTCTCGACTTAAAGAGCGGTTATTGGCAAGTGGGAATGGATCCCAATGACAAAGAGAAGACTGCCTTCAGTTTAGGTACAGGACTCTGGCAATTTACAGTCATGCCATTTGGACTGTGTAACGCCCCAGCTACTTTTGAGCGACTCATGGACACTGTACTGAGGGGATTGTCTTGGAATACCTGCCTGGTATATCTCGATGATGTGATTGTGGTAGGGAAGACCTTTGAAGATCACATGAAAAATTTGGAAGTAGTATTCCAGAGGTTGCGAGATGCCAACCTGAGATTAAGTCCAAAGAAGTGTCACCTTTTCCGCAAGGAGGTAAATTACCTTGGACATGTGGTTTCCGGAAAAGGAATTGCTGTGGATCCAGAAAAAGTAAAAGCTGTGGAAAAATGGCCGGTACCCAAAGACAAACATCAGCTAAGAAGCTTTTTGGGATTATGCACATATTATCGACGCTACGTTCCTGGATTCTCCAACATTGCAAAACCACTTACTCGCCTAACAGAAAATCGAGCATTCATTTGGAACAACGAATGCCAAGCGGCCTTTGAGTTGTTAAAAGGTACGTTGATCAGTGCACCCGTTTTGAACTCTCCGCTGCCATCTGGGAGGTTTGTTTTGGATACGGATGCCAGTAACGTCGGGATTGGTGGCGTGCTCTCTCAAATCCAAGATGGACAAGAAAAGGTCATTGGATACTTCAGCAAGACCCTGTCCAAACCAGAGAGGAACTACTGCGTAACCAGGAGAGAACTATTGGCAGTAGTTAAGACCATTGAGCACTTTTACAAGTACCTGTATGGGCAGAAGTTCCTGATCCGCACTGATCATGCCGCCTTAAAGTGGCTCTTGCAATTTAAGAATCCAGATGGTCAAGTAGCTAGATGGATTGAGAGGCTACAGGAGTACGACTTTGTCATTGAACACAGAGCAGGCCTCATACATCAAAATGCAGATGCCCTTTCCAGAAGGCCCTGTCCAGAAGACTGTCGACATTGCAACAGAATCGAAGACAAATCGGCCAACGCTCTTCGAACCACCGTTGTTGATGACCAATGGCAACCTGACAATTTGCGCGCGGATCAAGAAGCTGATCCGGATCTTGCAGTCCTCAGGGCTTGGAAAAGAAATGGGCAAAGACCGACCTGGCAAGAAATTGCTCTCCATTCACGAGAATTGAACTCATGCTGGGCACAATGGGATTCTTTAACCATAGAAGACGATCTCCTGAGACGTGAGGTCGAAAATCACGATGGAAGCGAGCGGAAGATGCAAATGGTGGTTCCCAAGAAAAGAATACCAGAGGTATTGCGAGAACTCCATAATGGTGCTTCTGGGGGACATTTTGGAGTCCATAAAACACTGGAGAAGGTGCACCAGAGATTTTACTGGGTGAATTGTTCACGAGATGTGAAAGAATGGTGCCGAAAGTGTGCTAATTGCGCCGGAAGCAATGGTCCCCAGAGGCGTCGACGTGCACCCATGCGCCAATACAATGTAGGAAGCCCATTTGAAAGGATCGCCATAGACGCCGCCGGTCCTTTTCCAGAAAGCAGCAAAGGAAATAAATACATAATAGTGGTCATGGATTACTTTACCAAATGGGTTGAAGCATATGCTCTACCAAATCAAGAAGCTGGAACTGTAGCAGACGTGATTGTGAAGGAGTTCGTCAGCCGTTTTGGTGTACCCTTGGAACTTCATTCCAATCAAGGGCGAAATTTTGAGTCCAGTCTATTCGAAAAGATGTGTGGACTTTTGGGCATACGGAAGACGAGAACAACTCCCTTGCATCCACAATCAGATGGGATGGTAGAGCGAATGAACAAGACCATGATCAGACACTTATCCAAAGTGGTCTCCGAACACCAGAGAGATTGGGACGAACATTTACCATTATTTCTAATGGCGTATCGGGCCTCCGTTCAAGAGACAACAGGCCAATCACCAGCCAACGTGCTGTTCGGGAGGGAACTCCGATTGCCCTGTGATTTAAGTTTGGGAGCAAGCCTGGTGATGATCTTGCCGGAGAAGATTATGTCGGCACGCTCAGACGACGACTAGATAATATCCATGAACAAGTCAGACATAATATCCAAGATGCTAGTGACAGAATGAAAGAGAGCTATGACATCAACGCCGAGAAGAGTGGTTACCATGAAGGCGATCGGGTTTGGTTGTATAATCCACAACGTCGACGGGGCCTATCTCCAAAACTTCAAAAGAATTGGGAGGGGCCATACGAGGTGTTGAAGCGGATCAACGATGTAATATACCGCATCAGGCGAACACCTCACACTAAGCCAAGAGTCGTACATTTTAATCGATTAGCCCCATACTCTGGAGACAATTACGAAACCGTTGACTTGCGCCGATTGGATAGCCAATACCATGAACTAACCTTCGAAGACTTTATGCAAGAGTATTCTGGTTCGAGAAAAGCTCGATTTGGGGTAACCATCGAGAAACAGCAGGATTTGTTCACGGTGCCGCCAGACTACGCGCTTGCTCATTGCGTAGCCCGAGATCTACGAATGGCCAAAGGAATTGCCTGGGAATTTAAAGAGAGATTTGGCAGAATCGAAAGGCTAAGGCAGCAGGGACCAGCAATTGGGATGAGTCTCCAAATAATAAATGAAGGACAGCCCATATTTTATTTGGTCACGAAAGAACTGTCGAGCCTAAAGCCAACCTATCGAGCCTTATGGGAGGCCCTGACCCACTTACGCGAACAAATGTTACAGCAAGACATTCTGAAATTAGCAGTTCCAAAATTGGGTTGTGGATTGGACCGCCTGGACTGGAGAATTGTAAGGAGCATGTTGGAAGTAATCTTCCGACATACTGGTATGGAAATTCTGGTATGCAGTTACCAGCTTGAATATTCCTGTCCATCCAGGCAAGATAAGACCGTGGACTGTTATTTCGATATGACGTCGCAATGTAACAAAGGCCCTACCTGTCGATTTCGTCATCGTTTGAGGAGACCAAAGCATGACATGTTTCGGGACGAAACTTCATTTTTAAGAAGGGGGCAATGTAATGACTCATCCGCTGACGCGAGATGCGTCATCCCTCTGGATGCTTTCGCGAGGCCTACGTGAAGGCTCTAGAAGGAGTATTCACCGATATAAAAGCCGCGTCGAAGAAGGGATGAACATTCATTGAATCCTACAGTCTCGCGAAGTACACATAAATATAGTTACATAAATATAGAATACATAAATGTACTTATTGTTGTTAATAGTTAGTTTTATATTGTTATACGTTTTAAATATTAATATAGTGTGTGTGTCTAAAGTTATTGTTAGTTTTATTTAAGAACCCGTAAAGACAAACGTTACAATGTCATTAAAAATTAATAAAATTCCGCGCGTCGAATATATTTCGTATAGTCGTGTAAATTAAGTTGCCTATCTTCGCACACCTCTTCCTCCTAATACCTACTCGCATTTCTGTTATCCTGATACAAAATGTAAAATTTCAATTTTAAAACGAATAAATTTTGCGCGTCGAATACAATTATTAATTTCGTATACCTTCTCACGTTTCTGGTATCCTGATACATAATGTAAAATGTCATTAAAAATTAATAAAATTGCGCGCGTCGAATATATTTCGTATAGTAAATTTTGCACGTGTAAATTAAGTTGCCTATCTACGCACACCTCTTCCTCCTAATACCTACTCGCATTTCTGTTATCCTGATACAAAATGTAAAATTTCATTTTTAAAACGAATGAATTTTGCGCGTCGAATACAATTATTAATTTCGTATACCTCTTACTCCTAATACCTTCTCGCGTTTCTGTTATCCTTATACATTATGTAAAATGTCATTAAAAATTAATAAAATTCCGCGCGTCGAATATATTTCGTATAGTAAATTTTGAACGTGTAAATTAAGTTGCCTATCTTCGCACACCTCTTCCTCCTAATACCTACTCGCATTTCTGTTATCCTGATACAAAATGTAAAATTTCATTTTTAAAACGAATAAATTTTGCGTGTCGAATACATTTCTTAATTTCGTATACCTTCTCGCGTTTCTGTTATCCTGATACATAATGTAAAATGTCATTAAAAATTAATAAAATTCCGCGCGTCGAATATATTTCGTATAGTAAATTTTGCACGTGTAAATTAAGTTGCCTATCTTCGCACACCTCTTCCTCCTAATACCTACTCGCATTTCTGTTATCCTGATACAAAATGTAAAATTTCAATTTTAAAACGAATAAATTTTGCGTGTCGAATACAATTATTAATTTCGTATACCTTCTCGCGTTTCTGGTATCCTGATACATAATGTAAAATGTCATTAAAAATTAATAAATTCCGCGCGTCGAATATATTTCGTATAGTAAATTTTGCACGTGTAAATTAAGTTGCCTATCATCGCACACCTCTTCCTCCTAATACCTACTCGCATTTCTGTTATCCTGATACAAAATGTAAAATTTCATTTTTAAAACGAATAAATTTTGCGCGTCGAATACAATTATTAATTTCGTATACCTCTTACTCCTAATACCTTCTCGCGTTTCTGGTATCCTGATACATAATGTAAAATGTCATTAAAAATTAATAAATTCCGCGCGTCGAATATATTTCGTATAGTAAATTTTGCACGTGTAAATTAAGTTGCCTATCTTCGCACACCTCTTCCTCCTAATACCTACTCGCATTTCTGTTATCCTGATACAAAATGTAATTTCAATTTTAAAACGAATAAATTTTGCTCGTCGAATACAATTATTAATTTCGTATACCTTCTCACGTTTCTGGTATCCTGATACATAATGTAAAATGTCATTAAAAATTAATAAACAGAACAGAACCGAAGGGAACATGAAAAGAAAATGATTTTGTTGGATATGGAAATTGAAAAAAAAACATTAAGGAATATGAATGCATATTTTAAAAATTAAAAATTAATAAAATTTCGCGTATCGAATATATTTCGTATAGTAAATTTTGTGTCGCGTGTCGAATATATTTCTTAATTTCGTATACCTTCTCCGCGCTTCTGTTATTCTGATACATAATGTAAAATGTCATTAAAAATTAATAAAATTTCGCGTGTCGAATATATTTCGTATTGTAAATTAAGTTGCCTATCTACGCACTCCTCTTCCTCTTAATACCTTCTCGCATTTCTGTTATCCTGATACAAAATGTAAAATTTCATTTTTACAACGAATAAATTTTGGGTGTCGAATACATTTCTTAATTTCGTATACCTTCTCGCGTTTCTGTTATCCTGATACATAATGTAAAATGTCATTAAAAATTAATAAAATTTCGCGTGTCGAATATATTTCGTATAGTAAATTTTGCACGTGTAAATTAAGTTGCCTATCTACGCACACCTCTTCCTCCTAATACCTACTCGCATTTCTGTTATCCTGATACAAAATGTAAAATTTCATTTTTAAAACGAATAAATTTTGGGAGTCGAATACATTTCTTAATTTCGTATACATTCTCGCGTTTCTGTTATCCTGATACATAATGTAAAATGTCATCAAAAATTAATAAAATTCCGCGGGTCGAATATATGTATAGTAAATTTTGCACGTGTAAATTAAAGTTGCCTATCTACGCACTCCTCTTCCTCCTAATACCTACTCGCATTTCTGTTATCCTGATAGAAAATGTCAAATTTCATTTTTAAAACGAATAAATTTTGCGCGTCGAATACCATTATTAATTTCGTATACCTCTTACTCCTAATACCTTCTCGCGTTTCTGTTATCCTTATACATTATGTAAAATGTCATTAAAAATTAATAAAATTCCGCGCGTCGAATATATTTCGTATAGTAAATTTTGCACGTGTAAATTAAGTTGCCTATCTTCGCACACCTCTTCCTCCTAATACCTACTCGCATTTCTGTTATCCTGATACAAAATGTAAAATTTCATTTTTAAAACGAATAAATTTTGCGTGTCGAATACATTTCTTAATTTCGTATACCTTCTCGCGTTTCTGTTATCCTGATACATAATGTAAAATGTCATAAAAAATTAATAAAATTCCGCGCGTCGAATATATTTCGTATAGTAAATTTTGCACGTGTAAATTAAGTTGCCTATCTTCGCACACCTCTTCCTCCTAATACCTACTCGCATTTCTGTTATCCTGATACAAAATGTAAAATTTCAATTTTAAAACGAATAAATTTTGCGTGTCGAATACAATTATTAATTTCGTATACCTTCTCGCGTTTCTGGTATCCTGATACATAATGTAAAATGTCATTAAAAATTAATAAATTCCGCGCGTCGAATATATTTCGTATAGTAAATTTTGCACGTGTAAATTAAGTTGCCTATCTACGCACACCTCTTCCTCCTAATACCTACTCGCATTTCTGTTATCCTGATACAAAATGTAAAATTTCATTTTTAAAACGAATAAATTTTGCGCGTCGAATACAATTATTAATTTCGTATACCTCTTACTCCTAATACCTTCTCGCGTTTCTGTTATCCTGATACATAATGTAAAATGTCATTAAAAATGAATAAAATTCCGCGCGTCGAATATATTTCGTATAGTAAATTTTGCACGTGTAAATTAAGTTGCCTATCTTCGCACACCTCTTCCTCCTAATACCTACTTGCATTTCTGTGATCCTGATGCAAAATGTAAAATTTCATTTTTAAAACGAATAAATTTTGCGCGTCGAATACAATTATTAATTTCGTATACCTCTTACTCCTAATACCTTCCCGCGTTTCTGTTATCCTGATACATTGTGTAAAATGTCATTAAAAATTAATAAAATTCCGCGCGTCGAATATATTTCGTATAGTAAATTTTGCACGTGTAAATTAAGTTGCCTATCTTCGCACACCTCTTCCTCCTAATACCTACTCGCATTTCTGTTACCCTGATACAAAATGTAAAATTTCATTTTTAAAACGAATAAATTTTGCGCGTCGAATACAATTATTAATTTCGTATACCTTCTCACGTTTCTGGTATCCAGATACATAATGTAAAATGTCATTAAAAATTAATAAAATTCCGCGCGTCGAATATATTTCGTATAGTAAATTTTGCACGTGTAAATTAAGTTGCCTATCTACGCACACCTCTTCCTCCTAATACCTACTCGCATTTCTGTTATCCTGATACAAAATGTAAAATTTCATTTTTAAAACGAATAAATTTTGCGCGTCGAATACAATTATTAATTTCGTATACCTTCTCACGTTTCTGGTATCCAGATACATAATGTAAAATGTCATTAAAAATTAATAAAATTCCGCGCGTCGAATATATTTCGTATAGTAAATTTTGCACGTGTAAATTAAGTTGCCTATCTACGCACACCTCTTCCTCCTAATACCTACTCGCATTTCTGTTATCCTGATACAAAATGTAAAATTTCATTTTTAAAACGAATAAATTTTGCGCGTCGAATACAATTATTAATTTCGTATACCTCTTACTCCTAATACGTTCTCGCGTTTCTGTTATCCTGATACATAATGTAAAATGTCATTAAAAATGAATAAAATTCCGCGCGTCGAATATATTTCGTATAGTAAATTTTGCACGTGTAAATTAAGTTGCCTATCTTCGCACACCTCTTCCTCCTAATACCTACTTGCATTTCTGTGATCCTGATGCAAAATGTAAAATTTCATTTTTAAAACGAATAAATTTTGCGCGTCGAATACAATTATTAATTTCGTATACCTCTTACTCCTAATACCTTCCCGCGTTTCTGTTATCCTGATACATTGTGTAAAATGTCATTAAAAATTAATAAAATTCCGCGCGTCGAATATATTTCGTATAGTAAATTTTGCACGTGTAAATTAAGTTGCCTATCTTCGCACACCTCTTCCTCCTAATACCTACTCGCATTTCTGTTACCCTGATACAAAATGTAAAATTTCATTTTTAAAACGAATAAATTTTGCGCGTCGAATACAATTATTAATTTCGTATACCCCTTACTCCTAATACCTTCTCGCGTTTCTGTTATCCTGATACATAATGTAAAATGTCATTAAAAATTAATAAATTCCGCGCGTCGAATATATATCGTATAGTAAATTTTGCACGTGTAAATTAAGTTGCCTATCGTCGCACACCTCTTCCTCCTAATACCTACTCGCATTTCTGTTATCCTGATACAAAATGTAAAATTTCATTTTTAAAACGAATAAATTTTGCGTGTCGAATACATTTCTTAATTTCGTATACCTTC
Source organism: Melolontha melolontha (assembly GCA_935421215.2). NCBI lineage: Eukaryota > Metazoa > Arthropoda > Insecta > Coleoptera > Scarabaeidae > Melolontha > Melolontha melolontha. The sequence goes on along the minus strand of OW285244.1, from coordinate 28,413,921 downwards.
TCGCGTTTCTGTTATCCTGATACATAATGTAAAATGTCATTAAAAATTAATAAAATTCCGCGCGTCGAATATATTTCGTATAGTAAATTTTGCACGTCTAAATTAAGCTGCCTATCTTCGCACACCTCTTCCTCCTAATACCTACTCGCATTTCTGTTATCCTGATACAAAATGTAAAATTTCATTTTTAAAACGAATAAATTTTACGTGTCGAATACATTTCTTAATTTCGTATACCTTCTCGCGTTTCTGTTATCCTGATACATAATGTAAAATGTCATTAAAAATTAATAAAATTCCGCGCGTCGAATATATTTCCTATAGTAAATTTTGCACGTGTAAATTAAGTTGCCTATCTTCGCACACCTCTTCCTCCTAATACCTACTCGCATTTCTGTTATCCTGATACAAAATGTAAAATTTCAATTTTAAAACGAATAAATTTTGCGTGTCGAATACAATTATTAATTTCGTATACCTTCTCGCGTTTCTGTTATCCTGATACATAATGTAAAATGTCATTAAAAATTAATAAATTCCGCGCGTCGAATATATTTCGTATAGTAAATTTTGCACGTGTAAATTAAGTTGCCTATCTACGCACACCTCTTCCTCCTAATACCTACTCGCATTTCTGTTATCCTGATACAAAATGTAAAATTTCATTTTTAAAACGAATAAATTTTGCGCGTCGAATACAATTATTAATTTCGTATACCTCTTACTCCTAATACCTTCTCGCGTTTCTGTTATCCTGATACATAATGTAAAATGTCATTAAAAATGAATAAAATTCCGCGCGTCGAATATATTTCGTATAGTAAATTTTGCACGTGTAAATTAAGTTGCCTATCTTCGCACACCTCTTCCTCCTAATACCTACTTGCATTTCTGTTATCCTGATGCAAAATGTAAAATTTCATTTTTAAAACGAATAAATTTTGCGCGTCGAATACAATTATTAATTTCGTATACCTCTTACTCCTAATACCTTCCCGCGTTTCTGTTATCCTGATACATTGTGTAAAATGTCATTAAAAATTAATAAAATTCCGCACGTCGAATATATTTCGTATAGTAAATTTTGCACGTGTAAATTAAGTTGCCTATCTTCGCACACCTCTTCCTCCTAATACCTACTCGCGTTTCTGTTACCCTGATACAAAATGTAAAATTTCATTTTTAAAACGAATAAATTTTGCGCGTCGAATACAATTATTAATTTCGTATACCTCTTACTCCTAATACCTTCTCGCGTTTCTGTTATCCTGATACATAATGTAAAATGTCATTAAAAATTAATAAATTCCGCGCGTCGAATATATATCGTATAGTAAATTTTGCACGTGTAAATTCGTATACCTTCTCGCGTTTCTGTTATCCTGATACAAAATGTAAAATTTCAATTTTAAAACGAATAAATTTTTCGTGTCGAATACAATTATTAATTTCGTATACCTTCTCGCGTTTCTGTTATCCTGATACATAATGTAAAATGTCATTAAAAATTAATAAATTCCGCGCGTCGAATATATTTCGTATAGTAAATTTTGCACGTGTAAATTAAGTTGCCTATCTACGCACACCTCTTCCTCCTAATACCTACTCGCATTTCTGTTATCCTGATACAAAATGTAAAATTTCATTTTTAAAACGAATAAATTTTGCGCGTCGAATACAATTATTAATTTCGTATACCTTCTCACGTTTCTGGTATCCTGATACATAATGTAAAATGTCATTAAAAATTAATAAAATTCTGCGCGACGAATATATTTCGTATAGTAAATTTTACACGTGTAAATTAAGTTGCCTATCTTCGCACACCTCTTCCTCCTAATACCTACTTGCATTTCTGTTATCCTGATGCAAAATGTAAAATTTCATTTTTAAAACGAATAAATTTTGCGCGTCGAATACAATTATTAATTTCGTATACCTCTTACTCCTAATACCTTCCCGCGTTTCTGTTATCCTGATACATTGTGTAAAATGTCATTAAAAATTAATAAAATTCCGCACGTCGAATATATTTCGTATAGTAAATTTTGCACGTGTAAATTAAGTTGCCTATCTTCGCACACCTCTTCCTCCTAATACCTACTCGCATTTCTGTTACCCTGATACAAAATGTAAAATTTCATTTTTAAAACTAATAAATTTTGCGCGTCGAATACAATTATTAATTTCGTATACCTTCTCGCGTTTCTGTTATCCTGATACATAATGTAAAATGTCATTAAAAATTAATAAAATTCCGCGCGTCGAATATATTTCGTATAGTCAATTTTGCACGTGTAAATTGAGTTGCCTATCTTCGCACACCTCTTCCTCCTAATACCTACTCGCATTTCTGTTACCCTGATACAAAATGTAAAATTTCATTTTTAAAACGAATAAATTTTGCGCGTCGAATACAATTATTAATTTCGTATACCTCTTACTCCTAATACCTTCTCGCGTTTCTGTTATCCTGATACATAATATAAAATGTCATTAAAAATTAATAAAATTCCACGCGTCGAATATATTTCGTATAGTAAATTTTGCACGTGTAAATTAAGTTGCCTATCTACGCACACCTCTTCCTCCTAATACCTACTCGCATTTCTGTTATCCTGATACAAAATGTAAAATTTCATATTTAAAACGAATAAATTTTGGGAGTCGAATACATTTCTTAATTTCGTATACCTTCTCGCGTTTCTGTTATCCTGATACATAATGTAAAATGTCATTAAAAATTAATAAAATTCCGCGCGTCGAATATATTTCGTATAGAAAATTTTGCACGTGTAAATTAAGTTGCCTATCTACGCACACCTCTTCCTCCTAATACCTACTCGCATTTCTGTTATCCTGATACAAAATGTAAAATTTCATTTTTAAAACGAATAAATTTTGGGAGTCGAATACATTTCTTAATTTCGTATACCTTCTCGCGTTTCTGTTATCCTGATACATAATGTAAAATGTCATTAAAAATTAATAAAATTCCGCGCGTCGAATATATTTCGTATAGTAAATTTTGCACGTGTAAATTAAGTTGCCTATCTTCGCACACCTCTTCCTCCTAATACCTACTCGCATTTCTGTTATCCTGATACAAAATGTAAAATTTCAATTTTAAAACGAATAAATTTTGCGCGTCGAATACAATTATTAATTTCGTATACCTTCTCGCGTTTCTGTTATCCTGATACATAATGTAAAATGTCATTAAAAATTAATAAAATTCCGCGCGTCGAATATATTTCGTATAGTAAATTTTGCACGTGTAAATTAAGTTGCCTATCTACACACACCTCTTCCTCCTAATACCTACTCGCATTTCTGTTATCCTGATACAAAATGTAAAATTTCATTTTTAAAACGAATAAATTTTGGGAGTCGAATACATTTCTTAATTTCGTATACCTTCTCGCGTTTCTGTTATCCTGATACATAATGTAAAATGTCATTAAAAATTAATAAAATTCCGCGCGTCGAATATATTTCGTATAGTAAATTTTGCACGTGTAAATTAAGTTGCCTATCTACGCACACCTCTTCCTCCTAATACCTACTCGCATTTCTGTTATCCTGATACAAAATGTAAAATTTCATATTTAAAACGAATAAATTTTGGGAGTCGAATACATTTCTTAATTTCGTATACCTTCTCGCGTTTCTGTTATCCTGATACATAATGTAAAATGTCATTAAAAATTAATAAAATTCCGCGCGTCGAATATATTTCGTATAGTAAATTTTGCACGTGTAAATTAAGTTGCCTATCTACGCACACCTCTTCCTCCTAATACCTACTCGCATTTCTGTTATCCTGATACAAAATGTAAAATTTCATATTTAAAACGAATAAATTTTGGGAGTCGAATACATTTCTTAATTTCGTATACCTTCTCGCGTTTCTGTTATCCTGATACATAATGTAAAATGTCATTAAAAATTAATAAAATTCCGCGCGTCGAATATATTTCGTATAGTAAATTTTGCACGTGTAAATTAAGTTGCCTATCTACACACACCTCTTCTTCCTAATACCTACTCGCATTTCTGTTACCCTGATACAAAATGTAAAATTTCATTTTTAAAACGAATAAATTTTGCGCGTCGAATACAATTATTAATTTCGTATACCTCTTACTCCTAATACCTTCTGGCGTTTCTGTTATCCTGATACATAATGTAAAATGTCATTAAAAATTAAAAAAATTCCGCGCGTCGAATATATTTCGTATAGTAAATTTAGCACGTGTAAATTAAGTTGCCTATCTTCGCACACCTCTTCCTCCTAATACCTACTCGCATTTCTGTTATCCTGATACAAAATGTAAAATTTCATTATTAAAACGAATAAATTTTGCGTTTCGAATACATTTCTTAATTTCGTATACCTTCTCGCGTTTCTGTTATCCTGATACATAATGTAAAATGTCATTAAAAATTAATAAAATTCCGCGCGTCGAATATATTTCGTATAGAAAATTTTGCACGTGTAAATTAAGTTGCCTATCTACGCACACCTCTTCCTCCTAATACCTACTCGCATTTCTGTTATCCTGATACAAAATGTAAAATTTCATTTTTAAAACGAATAAATTTTGGGAGTCGAATACATTTCTTAATTTCGTATACCTTCTCGCGTTTCTGTTATCCTGATACATAATGTAAAATGTCATTAAAAATTAATAAAATTCCGCGCGTCGAATATATTTCGTATAGTAAATTTTGCACGTGTAAATTAAGTTGCCTATCTTCGCACACCTCTTCCTCCTAATACCTACTCGCATTTCTGTTATCCTGATACAAAATGTAAAATTTCAATTTTAAAACGAATAAATTTTGCGCGTCGAATACAATTATTAATTTCGTATACCTTCTCGCGTTTCTGTTATCCTGATACATAATGTAAAATGTCATTAAAAATTAATAAAATTCCGCGCGTCGAATATATTTCGTATAGTAAATTTTGCACGTGTAAATTAAGTTGCCTATCTACACACACCTCTTCCTCCTAATACCTACTCGCATTTCTGTTATCCTGATACAAAATGTAAAATTTCATTTTTAAAACGAATAAATTTTGGGAGTCGAATACATTTCTTAATTTCGTATACCTTCTCGCGTTTCTGTTATCCTGATACATAATGTAAAATGTCATTAAAAATTAATAAAATTCCGCGCGTCGAATATATTTCGTATAGTAAATTTTGCACGTGTAAATTAAGTTGCCTATCTACGCACACCTCTTCCTCCTAATACCTACTCGCATTTCTGTTATCCTGATACAAAATGTAAAATTTCATTTTTAAAACGAATAAATTTTGGGAGTCGAATACATTTCTTAATTTCGTATACCTTCTCGCGTTTCTGTTATCCTGATACATAATGTAAAATGTCATTAAAAATTAATAAAATTCCGAGCGTCGAATATATTTCGTATAGTAAATTTTGCACGTGTAAATTACACACCTCTTCCTCCTAATACCTTCTGGCGTTTCTGTTATCCTGATACATAATGTAAAATGTCATTAAAAATTAATAAAATTCCGCGCGACGAATATATTTCGTATAGTAAATTTTAGACGTGTAAATTAAGTTGCCTATCTTCGCACAACTCTTCCTCCTAATACCTACTCGCATTTCTGTTATCCTGATACAAAATGTAAAATTTCATTTTTAAAACGAATAAATTTTGCGCGTCGAATACAATTATTAATTTCGTATACCTCTTACTCCTAATACCTTCTCGCGTTTCTGTTATCCTGATACATAATGTAAAATGTCATTAAAAATTAATAAAATTCCGGGCGTCGAATATATTTCGTATAGTAAATTTTGCACGTGTAAATTAAGTTGCCTATCTTCGCACACCTCTTCCTCCTAATACCTACTCGCATTTCTGTTATCCTGATACAAAATGTAAAATTTCAATTTTAAAACGAATAAATTTTGCGCGTCGAATACAATTATTAATTTCGTATACCTTCTCACGTTTCTGGTATCCTGATACATAATGTAAAATGTCATTAAAAATTAATAAAATTCCGCGCGTCGAATATATTTCGTATAGTAAATTTTGCACGTGTAAATTAAGTTGCCTATCATCGCACACCTCTTCCTCCTAATACCTACTCGCATTTCTGTTATCCTGATACAAAATGTAAAATTTTATTTTTAAAACGAATAAATTTTGTGCGTCGAATACAATTATTAATTTCGTATACCTCTTACTCCTAATACCTTCTGGCGTTTCTGTTATCCTGATACATAATGTAAAATGTCATTAAAAATTAATAAAATTCTGCGCGACGAATATATTTCGTATAGTAAATTTTAGACGTGTAAATTAAGTTGCCTATCTTCGCACAACTCTTCCTCCTAATACCTACTCGCATTTCTGTTATCCTGATACAAAATGTAAAATTTCATTTTTAAAACGAATAAATTTTGCGCGTCGAATACAATTATTAATTTCGTATACCTCTTACTCCTAATACCTTCTGGGGTTTCTGTCATCCTGATACATAATGTAAAATGTCATTAAAAATTAATAAAATTCCGCGCGTCGAATATATATCGTATAGTAAATTTTGCACGTGTAAATTAAGTTGCTTATCTTCGCACACCTCTTCCTCCTAATACCTACTCGCATTTCTGTTATCCTGATACAAAATGTAAAATTTCATTTTTAAAACGAATAAATTTTGTGCGTCGAATACAATTATTAATTTCGTATACCTCTTACTTCTAATACCTTCTGGCGTTTCTGTTATCCTGATACATAATGTAAAATGTCATTAAAAATTAATAAGATTCTGCGCGACGAATATATTTCGTATAGCAAATTTTACACGTGTAAGTTAAGTTGCCTATCTTCGCACACCTCTTCCTCCTAATACCTACTCGCATTTCTGTTATCCTGATACAAAATGTAAAATTTCATTCTAAAACGAATAAATTTTGCGCGTCGAATACAATTATTAATTTCGTATACCTCTTACTCCTAATACCTTCTCGCGTTTCTGTTACCCTGATACATAATGTAAAATGTCATTAAAAATTAATAAAATTCCGCGCGTCGAATATATTTCGATTAGATGATATAAGTGAAAAACCGTCAAAAATTATACGCAGAACACTTGCGAATAATTTGCCAGCCACAATTACGACGACTGATATTAGTTATATCAGAAAAAACATGTACAACTGTCGCCGAAAAGTGATGCCCAGTGGACTTCCTTCCAATATTCAAGAAGTTCAAGAGGTAGTACAGACGTCTGCGCCCCAAACCAGCAAAAACGAATGTTTTCTGTTTATAAATTGTTTAAAAAGCAATATAATGGTATTTAGTTGTGAAACTAATATTCGCGTTTTAACCGAAATGGATATTCTGTACATGGACGGTACATTTTCTTATTGTACCAAATATTTTTTACAGTTCTTTACCATACACGGGTTAACTAATGGACATTATATTCCCTTATTGTATTGTTTACTGCCTAACAAAAACACTAAGACCTACATGGAACTTTTTTCTTTATTAAAATCCAACATATTTGAAGCATATAACATTGAATTTTATCCAAAAATTATTTATGTAGATTTTGAAAAAGCGATACACAACGGTATTGTGCAAATCTGGCCTAACACTGAAATAAAGGGCTGTAGATTTCACTTACACCAAGCGTGGTTTAGAAAAATTCAGGCACTTGGTTTAACCTCAGAATTTAAAACTGATTCGGAAATAGGCAAGTGGTTGAAACATATATTTGGTCTTACTTATTTAAATCCAAAAGATGTAGAAGATTGTTTTGTTTTTGAATTAATGGCATATAAGCCTCAGAATGCAATTTTAGACAAATTCGCCGATTATTTAGTTGAAACATATGTAGATAGTAATGCAATATTTCCCCCTTATTTCTGGGCGGAAGGAAAAGCTTCAATTTCTCATAGCACAAATGCATGCGAGTCTTTCCATTCACATTTCAATTCATCTTTCTACAACACACATCCTTCTATATATATTTTTATTGAAAAAATTAAAGAATTTCAGGTTGACACTTATGTAAAAATTCAAAGTCGGCATATTGTCAAGCGTATTAAAGATAGACAAGTTCAGCTTAAATTGAAAAATCTCCAACAATTGACACTTAAATATGAATTTCATCAAATAAGCAGAATAGATTTTGTAAAATGTGTTTCACATTACAATAAAATTTAAAAATTGTACATACATATATGACAACTTACTGTATATATTAACTCTGCTTTTACTTACAATAAACAATATTTAAATGTACCCAGCGTTTTATTTTGGTCCAGTTTCCTTTTATGTTACTTTTTGGTTATCAGGTTAAAATATAAATTGGTGAGGAAAATACCTGTAAGATTAAGAACGACCCTTAGTTCTGGTGAGGAAAATACCTTACGGATTATCTGACCCGAGCGGTTGGTGAGGAAATTACCTCCGCCCAACAAATTCAATTAAATTATTTTATATTTAAAATGAAAATATACAATAATTATACAAAAGCATGCTGCCAACACAATTGTCTTTATACGGATGTTTGTTCGTTGCGAAAGTGATTCCAAAGTAGTTCTAGTGAACAAATATTTCTCTCAACAATCCAGTCGACTATTTTCTCCATCTGTGAATAAAGCTGTATCATCGCATGGACTTGTAGTACAAAACGGTTTTTTCTTCAGACTTCAATACCATTGGATAGTTATGATTTTTATGACGAACGCACGAAAATGTAGCTCAATCGTTCCAGGTGGCACCGACGCATTTATCGACTATAATTAAAAAGTACATTGTATATTTCTGAAAGTTAGTAACAGAAAAATTATGTTCTATTACGCGTGTATATGTATACATTTTTCAGATAACTTCTGATCTGTAAACAGTATTAACACTCAGTGGCCAGAAAAAATATTTGCTCACTGAATATTACCAACTTTTAGTAGCTGTGGTTTCTATAAATATAAAATAGTACAATAATGTAAAAGTGCAAGATAAACATGAATGTCAAATATAAAGAATACATAAAAATATAAACAAATATGTAAAAGTACTTCAGAACTATATCCCGAAAATGTATCCGTTCAGGTCAATAAGCAAATCCGGAACATAAAATATTAATAAAATTAGTATTTTGTGGAATACTCACGTCCTGCAATCGGCATGACATCGAATTAACTAAATTTGTAGACGTTATTCGAATCTATTTTGTTGAATTCTTCAAGAAATGCCACTCTTAATTCATTTTTTTGTTATCATGTCCCGAACACTAATTCCCCGATCTAAATTTGTATAAAGATTATCAATCGGGTTGAGATCGGGCTCTGTGAAGATGTTTCTAACATATTATATAGCAACCACTCTTTAGTAATCCATTCCGTATGTTTGGGATCATTATCTTGTTAATGATAACGATCTCATAGATTTTATTTAGTCGCACTTTGTGTCAAATTTTGTTATAAAATGTTTAAATATCTTAATCGATCTATTATACCCTAAATAAGATTCAAAAATTACTAAACGTATTTGCTGCAAAGCAACTCCACAACATTTCGCTTCCACCACCGCCTTTTGCAGTAGTTTATAGATTTTTCAATTTTAATGCTTTATCCTGCTGTCTCCACACTGTTTGCAAAAATTCTATGAGGTGATTTCTAACCTAATAACGGGATTAATATAGGGCTTTTTACGATGAATTGTGGACCGGTGCCCAAAGTACATAGTGGATTTCTTTTGTCAAGATGCACATTCTTTTTTTTCACTAACAAAAGGATACTTGTTGATTTCTCTCGCTATATAATATTCAGCCCGTATTCACATATTCGCAACAAGTTCAATCTTGTGCCTTAAGCATCTGAGCTTGCAAAAGATGAAAGAATTGAAGAGGTACAAAAGTACGAATTTTTGTTGAAAGTCAAAAATATGACTGATGATGATCTTGAAACGCAAGATGAAGATCAGACTACGAATACATCTTCAAATTCTGTGCTTGGAGTATCAAAAGAATTAAATAAACTTAATCAATCAGATGATCCTTCTATCCATAGAACACCAACAAACGAAAAGAAAATTGAAAAGTCAATGACTGAATTCGTCGACATAATGAAATCTAATAATCGTATTAGGTATCATTCTCCGCAATCACCTGCTGTTAAAAGTCATACACTTGAGGATATTGAATATGTTTTTCTTGAGCCTAGCTAAAACCATGGAAAAACTTCCTCAACATGAAAGAGTCTCAAAATGAACATCAGTAATTTGGTGGTTTAAGCCGAACTGAGGCACTCATCCTCGATCACACAACCACAAGCTATTCAACCAAATATAACAATAACGATGCCACACACTTCACCAGTACCATCTTGGTCTGAAAATTCATACTCGAATGAATCTGAAACCTTACAGTCGCACATAATGAAGAAGATACTACCATTTCCAACGTACCGCGTAGTTTTACAATTATATAAAATGTTATTTAGTTTTGTAATAATTCACAGTAATATCTGTGTTTCTGCAACATTTATCTTGTTTAACTGTCGTCATTTAAAAGAATATAGTTTTTATTTTAATGATATTGTGATGTGAGTCATCCGACGATACGTCAAGCGAACGAGATCACGCGCCTAATACGTCATCAAGTCTCCCGGACCTCCTAGAAAAGTGCTTCTGGAAGGCCCTCGAATAAGCTATACAACTGTATAAGGACTCTAAATGGAGGAAGACAGGACATTCAATGTGTGATCGCCTTGATATATAAATATAAAATAAATATCTAAATAAATATACTATTATTATTAGTTATTAAGTGTATTTAGTGTGTTTTGTTATTAATATAGTGTGTTTTATTATTAATATAGTGTGTTTTAAATTACCGTTAGTTTTATTTAGAAGAACCCAGAAAGACAAATATTTTGCAATATGTATTTTCTTAGTTTAAAAACACTAAAAGTCTTTCCTCTGGAGATATTGCTTCTATGAAATTTGTATTTTGCTTCATTAACTTACTTTCTAATAAACCGTTAAGCACATCAAATTCCTTCTTAGTTTTCTTACATATATTTTACACCGTTCATCGTCTGACGATTTCGGACCATAGAACGTGAAATTCGCCAAACTTGTACCTAACCTCGTTCATTGGATGTACCCAGTACTACCTGAATTCTATCTGCGCAAACAATAACGCAGTTGCAGCTATAATTTCCTCCACTTCATTTAATTGATTCATCTCTTTTTGCAGATTTTGCGCATATTCTCCATTATGTTCACAGAGACAGGTACAAACTGGGCATGATGGGCATTAAGCAACTCTCTTCTTAGTTTCGATACAAATGCCTTCAAAATATCAGTAACACATTATTGTATCACATTAGAGTATGTTCGGCACATATGATGCGTCGTGTTAACACGACAGTGTTAATAATGTGTCCTTACCTTTTCCTTTCTAAACTGCAGTTAGTTTAGCTTAGTTAATTATTGCAGCATTAGGTAATATACGGCGCGCTGAATAAATGTTCTTATCTAAAGAAAACGACTGTTCGACATCCTGTGATGTAGTAGTAGCAAAACTCAAACAATCGTTTTGTTACAACGAATCTGTAAACCCAGTAGCAACAACACATGTGTTAATATTTGCTCTTCACGGTCACGTACCAGTGGGTGCGTTCGACTCTCTTGTACAGACAAGAATCTCAACCCTAATTATAAGCTGCCCTTTGCATATTATTCACATATATTCAATGCATTTATTTGTTGCCATAAAGCAAGCTGTTATATAATTTTAAATAGCAAGAGTATCATTAAAATAAATTGGTATTTTATCGCGAGCAAGTACTTTTCTGGCTACTGTATGTGACCAAATGAAATAACCCACGCCCTATTCACTTTATAATTTCGCGCCCATTACTGTTTGTAACTGCTCTCCCAGTCGCAATGGCGCTAACTTATGCATTTCAACCAATCAGATAACTGCAATAATTTGATATATTTATATAGTTGATGGTGTTGTTTCCGTTTGGCCACCATTCGTGTGCTAGTCTTTGAGACGAACACACGTACATATTGCATTTAAACAAACGACGGTAACCGTCAAAGCGAACCCGGAAGCAATGGCCGGACGAATTATTACGATAACAAACTTAAAACTAAATCCCAACTTCGTTGAACTCTGGCCACCTGAATTACTACAACAAACACAGGCGATAATCGACGAAACGCACAGCGAAAGTGGCGTTCAAGAACTACTACGGGCTTCACCGAGTTTATTTGTTATAAACCCAGATCAACCGAAGATACAAGTAGAAATAACAGATCCCGAACCGACCAAAAAAGAAAAACACCACAGAAAACAGAAAATGAATCATCCGGAAAAGAAAACCGAAGACTTCATCTACCCTAAATTTACGAAGAAGCCGAAAATAGACGAAACAACTTTACCAATCGAAACAAAAAATTCATACGACGCCCTCGAAAACAAAACCGATGAAAAAATGGAAGAAGAAACTTCCGAATTCACTCCACAGCCTTCAACATCAGATAGCACACCCAGGGTAAGTGACAAAACAAACATCACACATAACACAAAACTGAAACACGAAAACCACACAAAATCGCACCAATTATTATAACTGAAAAAGACAAATGGGCACATATACGACACATACTCAAAACACACAGCATTAACACAGTACAAAACAAACTCGTGAAACCAGGCATACACATCGAACCGACAACTGACGAAGACTACCGAAAACTTAAACACATACTCGACAATGAACAAATACAATTTTACACTTTTCAACTAAGAAGCGAAAAGACACTAAAGGTAGTTATGCGTGGCATTCCCACCTTTATCACAGACACTGACATCACCGACGACTTGACTGACCAAGGCTACCCGACAATAAAAATAAAACGCATGAACGGCAAACACGGAATACCAGCACCACTTGTACTAATAGAACTGACGAGACAATACAAATCAATTTACAACATACACGACTGCTGCGGACTCACAATTAAAATCGAACCACTAAACAAACGGACAGACATAATACAATGCCACAAATGTCAGACATTTGGACACCACCAAAAAAACTGTAACATACACTACAAATGCATGAAATGCGGAGACGAACACTCAACACACCTATGTACAAAACCCAAAACAACCCCACCAAAGTGCGCAAACTGCGGTGGTCCTCACTTATCCACTTTCCTTAACTGTCCTAACAATCCAAACAACCCTGTAAACAAAACCACAACCAAACCCGAATACATACCAGCACCACCCCCAACAATGAACCCATGGACACAAAAACAAAGAAACACAACACCTAACACAACTGACGAACTAGCACTTGCCTTAGGCAATATGCTAATAACATTACACTCCACAAACGCAACAACAGAACAGATACAATACTTCGTAACGCAAACACAGAAAATAATCACACTCTACAACAACAAACATTAAACACACACATGACTGAAACGCAAAAAACCGATGACCAGTGACTTAAACGCAAAAAGCGACAAACACACAGACTACACATACGCAACACAGGACCGCACAAAAACACACAACACACGATTATTTATTAATCAGATACAAACACGTCACAACCCTGGAAAATACGAAACAATGGAGTGGAAATGGAGGCAACTCCGACCACAACAAAATTCAAGTCTCATATAAAAAGTTTCCGTTTGGTTATGTTCACTTTGTTCACCTAATCTATGGTGCTTTTGTCGTTGTTTTATACATTTATTTTACCATGTGATAGAATTCTATTCGTTTTTAAATTTAATAAATAATTTAGTGTAATTGGACGTAAAAGAATTATAAAAACTGTAGGGTGATGGTTAGTGCCCAGTTGTGGAAGAACACGATCTGAAACACGGAATCTTCACTCCTTCACCGTTTTCCTACGGATATTGAGGTAAATGCGATATGTCCCAAATGATAGAAAGTATTAAATATTTTTAATTTATTCCTTAATGAAGATAAATACTGTAATGAAGTGCTTAATATAATGAAGTATACATTTTCAGATGATAGAATGGTGACTTGCGCTAATTAATGGTTTGGATCTGTCGTAAAAATATGTCAATTTGGCTAGAGATACATATAGAATATGTTCGGATCATGTCACCAAAAGGAAAATTTACAGAATAGCATAAGAGGACTAACTTAAAACAAAATGCATTGCCACCTATAAATTTGCCAGGTGAAGTATTACTAGAATTTGTCTAGTATATAATGAAAATTCATACATGAATGTAATAGAGGCAAAAGAATGTTTTTGTTGAAATCCGAGGAGTAAATTTGTAAATTAATTAAAAATGCTTGTAAAGAATTTGTAATAAAAATCCTTTATATACGTACTATTTATGTAGAATTATATGGAAAAATTGTAAAAATAATACGTTTCCCACAATTATGTACACAAAATGATGTCAAACAGTTATTGAGAAAAGCCACAATTAAATTTATAACGTGTGTTCATTTGAAAAGTCAATCTAGGCTACTTTGAGATTTTGATAGAATAAGACGCATATATATTAGTATGTGTTTGTTGTTCCGTAAACGTAAATCCAAATGACATTTGATAATGTCAATCACAAATATCAGTTAGTGCATAAAATAATAGTGCGTCGATTCTGGTTTAAATAAATTCCTTCTCAGTTTTAAAATGGCTTTCACTTTAGAACATAAAATTTTTTTAGTTCAGGCTTATTTTCGAAGTGGTAATAAAATTGATGGTTTATGGGTTTATTCAGTTCAAGATTACATGGTAGAATTTCAAGTTGGGTTTCCACATTTTGTAATAGATTATATACAATTTAAGAATACTTTGGATAGAACTTTAAAACTTTTTTCTGAAACTGGTAGTCTCTTAAGAAAATCAGGCAGCGGAGCAGTTAAGAAACGTACACCTCAAGTTGTCAATCGTGTTGAAGAAATAATGGAAAATGAACCACAAACATCTGTTCGACATTTGAGTCAACAAATAAACCTTTCTGTTGGTACAACTCACAAGTTATTAAAAAAAGATATGCAACTTTATCCATACCGTGTCACAGCAGTACAAGAATTGTTACAAATTGATTACCCACGTAGACTACAGTTTTGTAATTGGTTTGTAAATATGAACAATAATGGAGAACTTTCGCAAAGAGTCATCTTTACTGATGAAGCTTGGTTTTATAAAACGGGATACCTAAATTCACAAAATACAAGAATTTGGAGTAGTGAAAATCCACACGTAATTAATGAAGAATCGCTACATCCAGAGAAAATTGGTGTTTGGGCAGCGATAAGCCAAAGGCGAATCATTGGACCAATATTTTTTCAGGGAACGTTAAATGCTCAAAGGTACCGTACGGAAATTTTACAACCATTTGTCAATCAGTTGCATGATGATGAACTTCAAAATGCATATTTCCAACAAGACGGAGCACCTTGTCACTGTACTGCAGAATCTTTGGATTATTTAAGAGAATTTTTTGATGAGCGTATAATTAGTCGAAATACTGAAATTGCCTGGCCTGGACGTTCATGCGATTTAACACCTTGCGACTTCTTTTTGTGGCCTTATCTAAAAAATAACATATTTCGAACACCTATATTGAATTTGAATGATATGCTACAGAGAATCGAACAGAAATGCATGGAAATTAATAACAATCCAGTAATGTTGCAGAATATCATCAGAAATTTTGAACGGAGGATTTTAAAGTGCATTGATCTTGAAGGACAACATTTTCAACATTTGTTATAGTTTTCAATAAATACCTATTATTTGTTATTTATTTGTATGTATGAAACTGTCAAAATATACGACTTCGTAGGTTAAGTAGTAAATTTTAATTTACGACACTTCAAAATGTTCTCAGTCAATCACATGCTACTAGATTGACTTTTCAAATGAACACTTGTTACCTGTTGTATCCGTGTGTATATTCGCTATATTAATAGATTTAAACATTAAGTTTCTTATATCCTGTGTTGGGTAAAGAATGAAAATAAAATATTAAAAAGGTGTAGATTTAATGAATGTAAACGATGTTATTAAAGAAAAGGCATTCTTAATATACATATAGAAAATTAAGAAATTTAAAAATTAATTAAGGATGTTTACTAGCAATTTTTAATAAATATGCTTAATGTTTAACATTTATTGTATTTTTTCTCTATGCTATATGACAGTGATTTAAAACTTCAAACCCATGGCACTTTTACATTCGTATATGTATAAATACACATATTCTTGGATGGAGTTCAATTCTATAGAACAGGTAATTATCAATCAAATATTTTAAAATGATTTGTTGTCACATTCAAAATCGAGAGAGAATGTTGTGGAATACCGCTTTAATCTTGGTTGTTTATGCAAACAAGATTAAAGCGATATTCTACAACGATCTTCCTCGATTTTGAATGTGTTGTAATTTAGCAGTCAAATTTACCTTCAAATTAATATTTAAAACTACCGCCAATTGTTACTACTAACGCCAGGGTCAACTGGGAGATCAATTAGAAAGTTTGACGCATGCGAGAAATTGCGATGGAAAATTTTTTTAACAGTCGCGAATCTCTTTATATATTATCTATGAAATAACCTAATACGTTAAGAAACGTAAAATTAAAAATTCAAATCAGCACACAATTGCTAATGCCGATCAAGTTTATAAATTTTAATTCTACTATAAAACAAAACAGTATAAGTAACATACACATACCTACTAACAATTCCAAACTTTGGTGGGTCAGTAGTAATAAAGTATTCCAATCCCCGCGGGCAATTGAGCGGACCTTGCGTTAAAGTCATCCAGCCACCTATAAAAAAGAAATTTTAATAGAATATCTAATAAATTGGTGAAGCAAGCAAATTTTAAAAAAACAATTAAAAACACCTTTGTTCTTCTTCGCTAATTAATTTTTTATAACCATATTTTTTTGGCGATCTTTTAATTTTAAATCCGCGTATTGTTTTAGTTAAGTACCGAAAAACTGTGCGTTTGTTCAAGTCCATAACGTTCAATAAACCCAATGCAAGTAAACAATAGCCACCAAGTAAACTTCTGATATGAATAATCAGTGTTTATTAAATATATTTACAATGATTGAGTATAATAACTTACAAAGTGCAGAATATAATAATCGTTTGTATATTTCAAAATGTTATCGCTAAAATCTATGTATTATCTTATATTTATTTTATGTATACTTCAATCCATTTTATCAAATCCCTAAATAAATGTTTTAACATGCTTTAAAATTTTATTTAGTAGATATTTAACGTACTTATCAAACTCTCGTATACATTTAAGGAACATCTTGAAAATATCACGTACTGCAGAATGAAATGGTATGTGAAAGCAATATAAAACTTATATGATGAAAATGTTTGATAATTTATTTAGTCGAACTGTGTAAGTGGGAATAGATAAAAATGTGCATATAATTTAGGATTAATATTACTTAACGCATCGGCTGCCACCGTTTAAAACAAAAATGTTTAACGTATATTAGTGTAACAATAAAAAATTATGAAAACGTGAAGTACTACCATGCCTAAGATTATTCAACATAGTAAATACAAGAAATACTATTACTGCAACAAATGCGGTCCGTATTAAAAGTACACCTTCAATTTAAAAAAATACAATTAAAAATTGTAGAAACAAAAGAAGTTGTAAAAAGTCGTGTATATATTTCCTCCTTACGGCAACTGTATAGAGAAAAAATAACCAGAGTGCGAGCACAAGAAACGGTTTAAGCGGACTAAAATAACCCTGGCTACTTATTCTCACCATTGCCTTTTCTGATATGTTAATATTTACCTTTTCATCGTTAAATCGACTAATGTATTTCTTGACTCTTGTTCGCAATCCTTTTTTATCAAACTTTAAATACTTTTACATACAGTGCAGTTTTCTTATTTCCATTACATTTTTACAATATTTCGATATATCCACTTATCTGCATCTTTAAATATTAAATTTTCTGAAATTCGACAGATCTAAGCGCAAATTTAGAATTTTTAAATATTCCTTTGAAGAACAATCAAGTTCACACCAAGATATGATTATTGAATTTTTATTAATTTGTACAGATTACACAGTACATTAATACAGAGCTGAAGATGTACTGATGTATTACACCAAATATTAATTTATATTTGTTTAGACATAGCACTCCAAATTCTACAAGAATTTTTGATAGTAACACTTCATAAGCCACCATTAGAATAACTTTGGCCGACATTTTATATATGTAAATAAAAATTATTTATAAATACATTTTATATAATATATTCTACATATTCTTTTCAATAAATAATAATGTTTAACAGAAAATATATTAAGTACAGCTTTCTTACACAATTCTAAAAAAATAAATATATATCTATACATAACATCGCAATTTAAAAAGTCAACAAAAATAAAATTCAACAAAATCTAAATCTAATCTTTTTCAATTTTCAAAAAATCATGATCTAAAGGAAAATTAGCTACATATTCTAAATTTGGAATGCATAGTTTGGAGTGTTTTGTTATAAAGTCCCTCCATATAGTAGATCTATCTTCTTCTACATGAAAGAAATACGAACCCCACACAGTTGATAACAAAAAATCTCCTTCGGCATGTATTTGCTCATGACCAAACACACCTTCTGCTTGCAATTCTTCACAAATAGCAATAGCATCACATTCTGTATGTACTGATGGTGCATAAACATCCTGTATAATATTATCTCCAATATAGAGTATTTTAGGGTCTTCTTTGTTGCTATGTTTCTTTAAAAACTCATACAATCCCTTCCAATTTCCATATGTATAAGAGCCACCAATCTCTAAATCCTCAACACTTACCTCATTTGTTTCATCTAAATCATTTAACCCAATAAATGGTCTTTGATCAACAAAGAAACCTGGTTTCTTTGCAAAATATATTATAATATCAAAATAATCCTTCCAATTGTCACCCATACAAGTTTGTGCTGTATGCGATGCGAAATCAACATTTGAACCAGTAATCAAAAATAATATCTTTTTTTCATTCTTTAATGATTTGAACCAACTTAATAGAGTATTACTACATTTGTAGATATATTCATCAGGATTTGCCTTCAAATTTGGAAAATACCCCCCTTTCTCTTGTTGAAAATGCTCTTTTTTAAACATATTATGTAATGCAGCTAAAATGTCAGGCCAAATTGAGTATGATGTTAAAGGTGTATTTCCATTTTCTTCATCTAATGTATCGACAGCTCTAGCAAATATTAAACCTGCTGGCATGTCAAAGTAATCTAATAAAGTACGCATCTTTTCTGAATGTGGTCCATTCCATGTATGTAGGGGATCCTTCGAAAATATATCAGTTATCTGCCATCTACAGTCTTCTCCATAATACTTTTTTAATTCATCACGAGTCATCTTCCTAGTGCCATGAGTTCCATGTAATATGTGCCCTGTTGAATCAATTCTTAATATGTTACCATTGTCGACATCCAGTATTAATCCTTTTAACATAAAATCTACATTCTCTTCTATTGGTTTCAACAAATATTTATCATTGTAACCACAATGTTCTACCAGAAATTTTGATAATGATTCATATTCTAACTTAACCATATTACTAATTTTATAGCGACATATTGTATTATCTAGATCGAATCCAATACAGTCGTAGTCCGTGAATGTAAAAGTTTCATTTGTGTGTAATTCTTGATTCATTTTTGTATTATAATGACATAACCTATTGTAGTTATCAGAACAACTGGGTTTATATGAACACTGATAAATATGCAAACTAGAGAATGGAGTAATGTCAATTTTTTTAAATATAGGTCTTACTGAACGAAAAAATACAAGCATCACAAATAAAATATAGTTTAACAAAACGTATATATTACACGTGTATATCGAAATCAATGTTTGTTATATAAAATCAGTCAAAGTTAAACAGGGCATAGGGCATACAAATATTGTATGATTTAATATAAACGTAAATAATTTATCAAAACGCAAATCTACACAGGCCATATTTTTTTATAATTAAAATGACACCATTATTATCTGACCAATAGGAAAAATTCCCGGTATTTTAATACTTAAAATTAAATAGATATTTTTATTCTAAAAGTAGGAAAGGCTGAACTCAAATTTGTTACAATTTATTCGCCTTTATATAAAACATGAATATGCTCAATCGATGAATACATTCTGAAATTCTAATTTGATTCTACAATTCTGCATTTGTGAATGCAGCTTAATGTTTACAAATAACTTGAAAAGTGGAGACAAATATTAATTGACAAAAATCATCAATACAAGCTCAGCAAGGACTAAAAATATGTAAATGGGAACATTATAAATCTTCAAAGATTTATAAAGATCCAAATATATATATGTGAATTGAAACCAAAAATTATAGAATGTATTTTCAGTTCAGTGACAATGTTAAAATTCTGAACGCACTTATAGGAGTCGCAGGAGTCGATGACATCAAAATAATGTCAACGTTTGACAAACGTTTTTATCATTTTTAAGTAATAATAAACAAATGTGATAATTTATTAACAATAATTTAATATTTCGTGTTAGTATTAAGTTTAACAAATCCGAAAGATGCATTTAAACGCTGATATATCAAGTGCTTTGCAATTATTAGAAGATATAAAACAAACGGTGGATGACTTGGACGACCCGAAGTTACAAACGAACACAAATCAAGACATCCATTTACTTATTTCTGTGTTAGAAAATCCGATATTTCGAAGTATAGTCACTGTTCAAGATTCCTTAAGTGAACTCAACCAGCAATTAGGTCAACATCCATCAATTTTGCCTGTTGATTTTGATATAACACCTTCTGGTGAATTAGCGTTAAATGTACCTCCTGGAGGTGAATTATATGATCCTGGTTATGGAGAAGGTTACCAACACTCTAGAGATTTTGATGAACAAAGAGTTCCTTCAGCACCAGCTTCACCAAATTCTCCACAATTAGATGGATTTAATGTTACTGATGATAAATTGCTTTTGATGGATGGAAAACCTTTAGATGTAAATTTAACTCACCAAGAGGTAAGCAATTTAAAATATAACACTGTAAAGATTCCGAAATTTAACATTTTAATTTTTCAGGCATTGCGGATGCTGCATAAAGCACAAGGTTTAGTGTTAATGCCACATGCAGAAGATGACATTATCCACAGATCACCTTCAGCAGTTAGTGATGCCTCTAAAGCAGGATCTGATAGTTTATTAGGAACAGAATGGGCACAAGTAGAAGCAATAGATTTAGTTAATGATGGTACAGGTTTAGGATTTGGTATTGTTGGTGTAAGAACTATGGGTGTTGTTGTTAAGACGATCTTGGCTGGTGGCGTAGCAGATAGAGATGGAAGACTACAAAGTGGTGATCATATATTACAAGTAAGTTTATATTCTATTTGACTCTTATTATTGCTCTACACTCATAAATAAATTAGGCGTCCCACTTATTGACTAATATGTATATAAATTAGTTTAACATTGTTAAAAATTAATATTATTGCTATTTTAGATTGGTGATGTAAATTTACATGAAATGGGATCAGAACAGGTGGCTAAAGTACTAAGACAATCAGGAACACATGTTCGACTAGTAGTAGCTAGACCAGCGGATATAACGTCCCCCGAATATAAATATTTAAGCTCGACAGCACCTTTAGTGCCAACACGATTATTAACAGAGCCAGTCGATTTAGATCGTTATTTAATTCAACATAAATATACTCCGATTTTTCAAAAAACTGAATCTTACGGGGATTTTCTTTATGACCAACCGAAAAAAAGTTACATGGGTTTATCTCGAATACCAGCTTCGCCGTCGCTACCACTGTTGAATCTCGACATGGCAATGAAAATGCCCGAAATGGAAAAGTTCACAGTCGAACTAAAGAAAGATGCCAACGGATTAGGCATAACAATAGCAGGTTATGTTTGCGAGAAAGAAGAGTTATCCGGCATATTCGTTAAAAGTATCAGTAAAGGTAGCGCAGCAGATTTGTGTGGAAAAATTCAAGTGAACGATCGGATAGTTGAGGTGGATGAGAGGTCACTTCAAGGATACTCGAATCTTCAAGCAGTCGAAGTCTTAAGGAACAGCGGAAACGTTGTAAAATTATGCTTGGAACGCTATTTACATGGCCCTAAGTACGAACAATTACAACAAGCAATAGCGGCAAACGAACTCAAGCCTTCAACGCCCTCCAGCCCTCCTCAAATACAACGGTAATGAGCCCTGAACTCTACAAAAAATATTTATAAACAAAACGGATTTAGTCGTTTTTAAAATACTCTCGCAATTCCTTTTCTGATAATACCCTGTGCAATTTAGTAATTTATTACTCTTTGAAAGGTCCATATGTTATTCTCTGTCCTCTAAAACCTACTATCTTACCTATCCTCTATTTTACTTATTTATTGCGTGTCTAAGGTATAGTTCTAAACTTTTCTCTATTATATGTAAAAAGAAACTGTAATATAGACTGGTTATACTTATATTTAGAAACTAATTCTAAATTAGGTCTACTGTTAAGTCTATTCGACCATAAATTTATACGTGTTTTTAAATCTTATTAATGTTTGGTGTTTTTGAAATTTTATAAATTAGCACATTGACCAACAAATAATTTACTATTTGTTTATACTTCTACAAAATAAATGCCTTAAATAGAATTACAGATAATTTCACTACATACATTGGGGTTACAAATTAAGATAAGTTATAAGATTGATAAAGAATATGAATAAGAACCAAGTGATGTTATACTTCCTTTAGGCTAATTATGGGGAGGTTCCATCTAATTTAATCGATTCCTTTCTAAAACTCTTGCATTTTTACGTTTGTCAAAATTTCGTGATTCTTATGTTGGAGCTGCCAATAAGTTCTTTTTTTCAAGAGTTTTTAATAAATTTCTATTCATTCTATTCTTTTAACAATTGCTAAAGAAATGCACTTGTATAAAGTTCCTTTTACATTACTTCAATTCTAATAGTAATTCAAACTAGGTTTACAATATGTTTGCATAAATTATCTGGTCAATGTGTTTATTAAAATGTTTAAAATATATTACCTGTCAAACGTGATCACTAAATGTATAACTTTTGATATGTATTACTAGACTTTTTGACAATATCTATATGTGGAGCAATAATACACTTATATCCGTTATATTATTATATTATCAAAATTCTACTTCTTTAATTGCTAAAAGGGTGAAATCTGCATTTACTTATTATATATTTGAAACGTAACTTATGCATGAGGGTAGTTCTTTTGTATATATTTTAAAATATATTTAATTACGTTTATTTACAAAAATTCGTTTCCGAGATTTGAACCCACAATCTCTTACCATTTGGACACTCCGAGGACCTTGTAATTTCGATTTTTTTTTGATATGGTACTGATAGAAATTAATATCTTGCTTATTACCTTAGATTTTATTAAATACTTACAGCAATAATTAGAGGGACTAAAAAACTTTTGAGCGACTTTTTATAGTTAGATGGTTAAAACTAATATTCGTTTTTAAATGACTTATGAATAAATAGTTCCTACGTTAATTTAATAAAATATATTAATAATCGGTTAGAATTGGAAGGCTTATCAAATTCTATACAAAAATAAATCTTTTGTAAAAGACACTTCAAGGAGTTAATTCCTTGGGTTTGTGAATAAGCATGAAAATAATTTAATTAGCCAGAAATTACTAAATCCCTTAGTATCACATTAAACATTCAGTGCTAAAAAGTTAAAAATATTTCAATTACAGAACAACCCATTATTTAAGAAGTCGACAAAGGCATACTCTTTTTTGCCAAAAACAATAATTAGTCTTTTTTTGGAAGATTCACCCTTTTAGTGGTATTTCTCAATACGTTAGAATACTTAATTTGGAAACTTTGTATGATCATAGTATTAGAAGTAAATAATAAGCAATAATTGCCCAAGACTAATAAGTTTGGTGCTCTATTAAAAACGCTTTATAAATGCCTATTTGTTGAATCCATACTAGGTTATGTATTTCGACAAAATTTGAGCGACTTCAGAATCAAGCAATATCTATAAAAATATTTATATAAGTGAATTTATAATAGGATAGATATTTTTTCATTTTGAAATGCCAAAAATTACAAAATGATAAATATCGTTGCTCGTTAAGACGTTTTAATAAAAGCTATATTTCTCAAGATTA
This sequence comes from Melolontha melolontha, assembly GCA_935421215.2. NCBI lineage: Eukaryota > Metazoa > Arthropoda > Insecta > Coleoptera > Scarabaeidae > Melolontha > Melolontha melolontha. Next base: position 28,389,639 of record OW285244.1, on the reverse strand, counting down.
GAATTTCTAAATATAATTTCATATTTAAAATTTAGATTTTTTTGTAACTTGATTTCGACCCCTCCCAGTTTCTTTTTCTCGATTATTTCGTTTGCTTTCTTTTTCTTTTTGTACTTTTTTTTATTTGTTCATTTATTTTTCACGTGAATTTCAGATTTCCAAAGACAGAAGATGACGAGGAATTCGAACCGATCGAAACTAAAAATGAACATTTAAATTTGTTTCGGGATAAACCCTACGAAAACGAACTGACTCCAGCAATAGAAGAAGCAATAAAAATTAAATGGCAAAAAATAATGGGACCTGATACGGAAATTGTCGTCGCTCATCTAACAAAATTCGGTGAACGCGGAGGGCTCGGAATTAGTTTAGAGGGAACGGTCGATGTTGAGGACGGACAAGAAGTGAGACCACATCATTATATTAGATCTATTCTACCTGAGGGTCCTGTGGGCAAAAATGGTAAATTAAAGTCAGGCGATGAATTGCTTGAGGTAAATGGCGAAAGACTATTAGGAATGAATCACCATGAAGTCGTTAGTATATTAAAGGAATTGCCAATTCATGTTAGGATGGTTTGCGGTCGTTCGACAAGTGCTTCTAGTTACAGAGTATCACAAGGATCACTATTTTCTGAGAGGGGGGCATTGGGCGGAAGCTTACAAAATCTGCAACCGGCATCCGATAGATTGGTCAAGGCAAAATCGGACGGATCAATAGCAACGAGTATAATGGCTGCCGGTAACGCAGATGTGTCTTTTAACAAAATGAAATCGAGATCTCTTGAACCACTCACTGGATTAGCCATGTGGAGTTCCGACCCGCAAATAATAGAATTGGTAAAAGGTGAAAGGGGATTGGGTTTTTCAATATTAGATTATCAGGACCCGATAGATCTGAATGATACAGTCATCGTAATTAGAAGTTTGGTCCCAGGGGGAGTGGCGCAACTAGATGGGAGATTAATACCAGGGGATAGGCTACTGTTCGTGAACGATACGAATCTAGAAGATGCCTCTTTGGACCAAGCTGTACAAGCATTAAAGGGAGCACCCAAAGGCGTTGTACGTATAGGTGTAGCTAAACCACTGCCAATACCAGATACTGTTACGCACAATAGTACAACGCAACAGTTGGATACTGATTCCAGAGCTCTTGCATCTAATATTTTCGAATGATAACATGCGTCCAATAATATACTCGATTTGTTTTATAATAATTTTACAAGATGACCTTTTATGTTTTGTTTGTATGTATTTTATGAAAAGTATTGAGATTAATGTACTTAATTTACCATATGCATATCATATTAAAAATTTTTAGAATAACGTTATTAATCATTCCCAAAAGTTTGTTGAAGTTTTAGAAAACAAAACTATATTGTTATTCCAATAAAGATAAACGAAAAGTTCTGTGGTCTTTTTTTTCCGAATATATACTTAATTAATAATTATTAAATAGTTTGCTGTATTAACTATTATTATTGGAAAATTAAGTTTTATGTTATACATTCAATTCAGGTTTACCTCTATTGTATATTTAGTTGCCTACATTATTATTTTTTAATTTAAAGAATATTTTATTATGGCGCCATCTAATTATTGTTAGTAATACTTTACAAGATTGGAATTGATTTTTTTAAGAATTGCGTTAATTTTATGATTTTTAGAATCAGCGGCTTCGGACGCCACTCTATGTTCACTTGACAAAAATTTCATGGTTGTATTGGATTATATGAATTTAAAAATAGTACATATTCCTTTTATTTATGAAATTGTGCAACAGGACCTTGAACTGATGTGATTCACGAACTGAAGAGAACGAAAGAAAAGTTTTCTGAGGTAGAAGATAAATCAAATAATTGAAAACTAGGTAAAGATGGAATAGGAAATACGTTTATATGATTATGTGCTAAACTATTCTGTATCTTCAAGAAGTCCATAATAAAACATTACGTTATATTTAATATTTCTATTAATAATCAGAAACTCAATATGTAAACAGTCAAATAGAATACTATTTTCATACATTCTTATCAATGATTCAAATAATTTAAGGAGGAAATGGTAATAAAACGTAAATATCTCAAAATATCCAGCTATATAAACATGTTAAAATACTTTAATAATTTTGGCATTTACTTGATGAAGATCCATAATTTAATATACGGTTAATGTATTTTAAGTTGCCTATATCAGGCCAAATTATCAAACTAATTTGCATGAATTGTGTATAGGTATATATTTATTATTTAATACTTTTCGACTATATTTACAAAAGCAAAAAAGCCTCTCTTAAGTTTTCGATTTTTATTGGATTTCGGTTACCAACCTTCAAATTTGAAAATATTCTTATATTTATGTGCAGAAAGTCGTATATGGTCGTGTACTTTGACCTTTGGTACACATATATGTGGAATTGTTTGTATTAAAATTCATAGTTACATTTAGAGCAAGAAATTAAGTACTAACAATACAAAATGTTGTCTTCACCTTCCAAACAAATTGTTTCAAAGGTATATATATATATATTATTGTTTACATTTGTTTTATATTTTGTTTTTATATAGTTTTCCAGACAAATTAAGAGACTGCAGAGCACATTGGTCATAGCCGAACACAATAATGAGAACTTATTACCTATAACACAAAATGCCTTAACAGCAGCCAAAAAATTAGGTGGTGAAATATCAGTACTAGTTGCTGGAAAAAAATGTGGACCAGTAAGTAGTTTACAATTATATGTAATAAGTAAAAAGTCATTGCAAATTACCCATGTGTGCTTGTGTGTGTGTGTAAAGAATATGTTATATAATTTTTAGTGTGTTAAAGGTAACATAATTACTATTAATTTTAATTAACATTTTTGTTATTTTTAAGGCAGCGGAAGCTGTATCTAAAGCAAATGGCCTTGCAAGAGTTCTTGTGGCAGAGAGTGATGCTTTTAATGGTTTTACAGCTGAAAGTTTAACACCACTTGTATTAGCTACACAGAAACAGTTTAATTTTACTCATATAGTAGCTGGAGCCTCAGCATTTGGTAAATCTTTGCTTCCAAGAGTTGCAGCCAAACTAGATGTTTCTCCAATATCAGACATAATTGGAATTAAATCTCCAGATACTTTTATAAGAAGCATTTATGCAGGTATTTAGTTAATTAATTAATAATACTGTTCATATGAGGTAGGTTTGAAGTAATACTAAAAATTATCATGGTAAATATTAGAAATGAAATTTGATGTTCAAATATTTACTTATATGTGTTATTAATGTAAACATCAGGTTTTCATATTCATAGGTAATGCAATACAAACTCTAACAGCTACTGATCCTGTAAAAGTGTTAACAGTCCGTGGAACTAATTTTGAAGCTGATAAACTTGAAGGAGGCTCTACAGCAACAGAAAAACTATCTGGTGATTATAAAACTGATTTAACAATATTTGTTAGTCAAGAATTAAGTAAATCAGATCGACCAGAATTAACTAGTGCAAAAGCTGTCATTAGTGGAGGTATTTTATTAGTTTAAAAGCATATTGCTTCTATTAATATTTTGACTTTATTTAGGTAGAGGCATGAAGTCTGGTGATAATTTTTCACTTCTTTATGCTCTTGCTGACAAATTAAATGCTGCAGTTGGTGCCTCTAGAGCAGCTGTTGATGCTGGATTTGTAGCTAATGATCTACAAGTTGGACAAACTGGAAAAATTGTTGCCCCAGTATGTTTTAATTAACTATATTTTCAATTTCGTTTTATACGAATTTAAAAAAGCATAATGATGTAATATTTTCATAGGATCTGTATATTGCCGTTGGAATTTCTGGAGCAATTCAACATTTAGCAGGTATGAAGGATAGCAAAACAATTGTGGCTATTAATAAGGATCCAGAAGCGCCTATCTTCCAAGTGTCTGATTATGGATTAGTGGCTGATCTTTTTAAAGCAGTACCGGAGCTTACTGAAAAATTATGAATTGCCGCACATGTTTAGAAATGGAAATTGATAAATAACGGTAAAGAGTTGATCGAAATGAAATGCAGAAATTAATTATTTAATTCGTTTTGTATGGACGTAAATTAAACCTTTATAATGTATAATAACAAAATGTAACATTTTATTCTATTTTAGAAATAAATACCATCATGTTGTATATTTTTTATAAAAAAATATTTGAGTTAATATAATATAGCTATATTTAACATGGCAATGTAAGAATGTTTTTTTTTTTTTTATTACCGATGACTGAAATACGTCAATTTATAAGATCAAAATAAATCCATCTAAAAACCGTAAGCATTTTTAGAAATTCGTAAATTGAATTGCTACATGAAACATTGAGGTGCAACGTTTAATTCCTACTTTAATTAAAAGTAGATGAATTACAATGAAAGTAATTATTATATATAATATAGCTTGATGTACAAAAAGAATTTACTGTTTCGTAAAGACAACTTAAATATATTATGAGTCGAGAAAAACAAAACCGAACCTGATTAAATGCTTTTATCCTAAACAATAAAATCCCTATAGGCCAGTATTGTAAAGGGAAAACAATCTCATAATAGTAGATAATTCATGGAATAAATAAAATAAATTTGGATAATATAAAACTCATAATCAAACAAAATAACTAATGGAAGATTATATAATATTATTATATTATAATTTATTAATTTACTTTATTATATTTAAAGCTTACGCTATGGGACAACTGATGGCAGCACACTCCAACAAAATTTGTATTATATATTTGTATTTATTTGAGAATAATAATAATATTATAATTTAACTAAAACGGATGAAACATTTCTAAAACACACAAAATAATACAATGCAACACCTACATACAGGTTGTTTTTGTTAGTTGTTTCGTAATAAAGTTGAGTTTGTTCATATTGTATCAACGCATGTTGACATTTATTTAATGAAAAAACAAAATTTAATACTATGATTTTTTCTTCAGTATTCATAATACCCATATCTATGAATATTAAATTACCTGTTTAGTAAATTAAATCTGTAAAATAGTATCGTTTATAAATTATTTAATGGACTAACATACAACTTAAATCTATTGATCACTTTGCAACTGAAAATAAGATAAAAAATGCATATTAATTTGATTGTTGAAAGTTTAAGTAAACGAATGGAAAATTGGATTGGGGATTGCTTGTTTAACGTTAAATATAGAACACTTAGGCAATTAACCACCAGTAACGCGCCAAGTAGCTTCGGCGCCGTCGTGCGAAATACTGATAGGCGCCTTTACACTATATGTATTGAGCCAAAATTACCAGCCACTCTCCCACAGTTCAACATTGAAATTATAAAGTACACATAAAGTATCAAGTACACTCTTTGAAGTAACAATAAAATTATTGCTGTCAATGCTAAAATAATTGTAATAATTGTTTTATGTAAATTTGTTGATTTGTTGTAAACTTTCAAAAAATGTTTTTAATATTTTTAAAATTTAACTTATCACAAGTGGCCGTAGGCGCCTTTAAGGCCTTGGCGCCGTTGTGCGCTGCACGACCTTGCCCATATGGACGGCGCGTCACTGTTAACCACTATCAACATTTTCAAATATAAAATAGTCCCTTGTTAGGTAGTACCTACTTATCTCAATCGACATTATATCTGAATATTCCACACGTGTTTCGTTTGTGTTGTTTAGGTCCCATAAATTATTTACAATTTTTATAACACTTCACTAGTAAGCTGTTTTTATGTTATGTGTAACTTCTTTACTTAAAAAAATTACATTTCATCATTAGAGTGTTAGGCCAAACATTTTGCCAGCTTAGCAATCCAACTATTTTATTTATTGGTAAAGCTCTTACAAAAGAAGCCAATTGTGATCCTACACATTGTCTATAACGACTATACTGTTCGAATGAATACTACTTCAAATCTTTGAAAATAAATCTTCCACTACATTTGCATCCATTTCCATCATTTCCTCATTATACCAATAAAGTGTTTTCCACAAAACCATCACTGATTTGGGTTAAGTGCCTAGCTTCAGTTGTGTATAACAAAACATATGTCTACATAAGGAAATGACAACGAAAAAAGTTAGGTAACAGATTCTGAAGAAGTTGATAATATGAACAGCGAAACATCGATTTCTACAACGACCACACGTCAAAATCCGCAAGAAGATTGTGTTATTAAAGCGGTAGGAGAAAGTAGCCTATGATGGCATGGTGCACATGATGGCATGGTGCACATGATGGCATACCGGCTGTAAATTCAAATTATCGGCTGTGGCGTGCTGGCTCGCGGCCTTGCATACGCAGGAGCGCGTTTCAGATGTTCAGTGTGAAAACAGTGCTAGTCAAGGGAGATATTGTCTCAAAGTTCAGGAAAGTAAATTTTGATAAGTAGCGAAGTAACATTATCGACTTATTCTGTGCCACATTGTACTTGAAAAATGTGATTTAATCATATGAAGTTTGCACATATTACATTATTGTTTATTGATGGATCTATCTACTTATTTTGAAGTTATATTCACGACAAATGGGGTTTAAGGTGATTTAATTTAAAAGCCGGTTTTCCTCTATGATGACATACTATCTGGTCTCCTATGATGGCATAGTATGTCATCATAGGAAACCAGTGTTTTCATTTTTTTTTTTTGGATGATATTACACAAATGAGTTCTTAGTTGCATTGTATTGTCACATATGGCAAAGTGTGCTTCAATGAAAAGGGCAGAAGAGGAAGAAGGCGGCAGAGAGGAAGAAGAGGAAGAAGGATGGCAACTAGCAGCAAAAACGTTCAACGTTCCGGTAACAACTCTGCGTAGAAGATTTAAGAATAATAGTGTTGTCATAAAAGCAGATTTAGAAGGTTGCAAAAAAGTACTGAGTGGAGATATAGAGGAAGAATTAGCGAAGCATATTACAGACATGGAAACCAGATTTTTGGGATACCGACAAAAGATCTTAAGAGAATTATTTTCCAAATTCAGAAAAAAAACGATAAATTATGATTTTAATAAGAAAACCGAATTGGCAGGGTAGAAATGGTGAGTCGATTTCTTAAGAAACACCCTACTAATCTCTTTGAGGATTCCAGAAAATACGTAATATGCTCGAGCGCAGACCTTTGATAAGAACATCATAAGTCAATACTTTACTAAACTAGGTGCTACTATGGATCAGTATAGGTTTCCACCCGAAAATATATGTATATAATATTGACGAATCGGGCATGAGAACCGTGCAAAAACGACCGAAAAAAATCTTTGCTAACCGAGGACGAAAGCAGGTGGGAGGTCTTAGTACCGCCGAACGTGGGCAGTACTTGACTGTAGTCTTTTAAATGAATGCCATAGGTTTACCTCAGCTTTCATTTTTTCACGAAAACGGTTTAAGAATGAACTCACGGAACTCCACCTGGCAGTAAAGCATTTTGCCAAGATAATGGCTGGATGAATAGCAGCCCTTTCATATCGATAAATAAAATGAAAGTGAGCATTCAAGAATTACCACCTGTGTCGGTAGTTGTCCCTAAAACAAAAGCCAGGGAAGGACGAAAACTCGGCAAATGTGGTAATTTGAACGCAACTCCCAGCATCATAGAATTCAAAGACAAAGCAGATGAAACAGCTAGAAAAGAACGAGAAAAGCTCTATCGAAAAGTAAAAAGAAGGAAAATCATAGAGGAGGACGAGAAAGAAAACGAGGACCATATTAATGATCCATACAATAACAATAACGATGACGAATCCGACGTTGCTTGCATATACTGCAATGGACTTTACTCTCAGTCCCGTTATAAGGAATCCTGGATCCGTTGCCACTAAAGCTTTTATCAACTAACTTTTGATTTCCTAATTTTATGATTCAGACGTCATGTTAATTTATTAGAGTTATTGTTTTTGTTTTTATGAATTATTGTTTATTTATTGTTTTTATATAATCTATTGTTATTTTTGTTTGTGAAATGTTCCTCTTTTCGTTGTCACTAATAAAAATTAAAAATAATAAATCAAATTGTATTGAATTTATGTGTGTGCCATTAGACGTGGGGGTGCCATGATGGCATCGTCAAACAATTCTTCGCATAGCGATTTCAGTAGAAAAAACTAACTTAATGCTGAAATTATATAACTATCATAAACGCTTATCTTGTACATGATGTAAGTATTTAATCACAAATTTTAGGTTTCTAATTGACGAAGTAACAGAGCATATAAATTAAGTATGCCATCATAGGCTACTTTCCCCCTATATTGTTAATTTTGACACAAATGTTATATTTACGAAGTGCTACCTAGAAATCCCGGAAATTTGAATGTGGGGCGCGAAGAGACAGCTCTATAGGGCTCGATGGTGAGCAATGTCTATACTAAATCAGTCTATCAAACGGCACTTTGCTAGGTGGTGACAAACAGTTTTTGTGTTTATATTTGTTGAGTTATGTTTGAGTTATTCTGCGACACTACAATGTCTGATGTGAAAGAGCAAAGAACGTGCTTCAAATTATCCTTCAAACTTTGTAAAACGCCAGCGGAAACTCTGAAAACGATTAGACAAGCATTTGGTGAGGATGCTTTAGACCAGACGAAAACTTATCTGGTACAACCGTTTTCAAAATGGACGTGTGTCGATCTATGATGATGAGGGTTCCGGTCGTTCATCGACGGAAACCGCGCCACAACATATAGCAAAAGTGCGTGATGCTATCTTGCAGATGAAACAGTTAATGGAAGATTTTATAGTAATATTCTTCGACAATTAAGAGAAAACATTTGACGCAAGCGGCCCGTAAGTACCGCAACAATTCGTAGATCATACATCACGACGATGCATTGTCGTAGTGTCCACACGTCACTTGTTGTACATACGTCAGTTCTTAGTCTCAACAAAGACGGCAGTACTGCCTCACCCTCCCTACTCCCCGGATTTTACCCCTTGTGAATTCCTTGTAAAACTATTACCTCAATGGCAAACTATGATGAACCAAATAAACAAACTTTTATCTGTAATAATACGCCAAGAAAATTTGTAATTTTTGAGTAATTAGGGTTTCTTTCAAAAACATTTGATTGAGAATAAAGGAGAAGTTACGTTTACGTTTAAGTACATAAGTTTATGCATCAGTCCAATAAGCGGCTGACGCATTTCAAACTGAAATAAACAATTATAAATAATCCAACGTTTTTTCATGTGAAAAAATTCATTGACGTAGTAGGAAAAACTGAAAAATGATAAATTATTGATAATTATTTTGCTATGCTCAAGAGAAATAAAGCAGCTCTCGCATTTAAATTAATGTAAGAATAATAAGAGTGTAATAAATAATAAATTTATAAATTAAGGCCATATCTTGACAGGTTTTTCTGTATTTATTTTAAAATTTAAATATAACGGGTGTTCAGAAACATTCGAAGTCAAGTGGGCTCTGAACAAAAAATCGTATATCTTTACTTAAGTATCTGATTTGTATACTCTATTTTTAAAGTAGAGAGACGAATTTCTGAACAGACCACTTTGACAGTGAAATCTCATTGGTTGAAAGCAAGGCCAAATGACACCGTACAAATCTTGCTCAGATTCTGATCAACTGACATTGTTTATAATTAAGCCTTGTTTCTATTATTTCTTCGTTATTTCATTATATACTTTACCAGTTCTTTTCGGAGTTCGACAGTAATAGTTATCAGATACACTCGCAAGTAATTTATAAGCAATATATTGAAATAAATACAATTAAAAGAGTTTTATAGTTGGTCTCCAATATGGATGCACAACCAAGTACAAGTGGCGCTGGCCGTGAACATGCTTGTTCTCCTCCGAAAAAGCGTGAAAATACGAATCATTTGCGTAGTACCGAAAAGCAGACCCTGATCAATGCTTACAAGAAAATTATAGCCGATACACCCAATATCAAGAAACTTGACATGATAAAACAAATTTCTGACGTAGTAGGCAAGTGAATACAATTTATTACATATGATTTATATTTTACAGAGTATGCTTACAGGAATTTCAAGAGCAACAGTGTATCGGGTGGTTAAGGAGTATAAAGCCTCTGGAAAATGTGCAGATCCTAAAAAGAATAGTGGAAGGCCTTCTTTACTGAAATCCTTTGATGAGACTGTGAAACTGCTATACGCCAAATAGTTCACAATATGTTTCGACAAAATGAACCTCCGACATTAGATAAGGTGCTGGTGCAAGTAAGAAATGACGAAGATTTGCCAAACATGAGTCGATCAACATTGTATTTGCTAATAAAGCAAATGAATTTTATGTAAGAAATATTTATTATATAGAAATACATGTATATAATTGTGCTATGTCCTCTAGATACTTAAAAAGGAGCAGAAATAGTATTTTGACCGAAAGAGATGACATTGTAAGATGGAGGCGACAATATCTCAGAGATATTTCATAATATGGAGCTCAGGACAGATCAATTTTCTATTTGGATGAAACTTGGGTGAATGAGGGTCATACAGTACAGAAAGTGTGGACTGACACAAGTATTCACAGTCGTAGACAAGCCTTTATCGAAGGGCTTACAACTGGATTAAAAAATCCAGCAGGAAAGGGACGTCGTCTTATTTTGTTGCACATTGGAAGTTGTAATGGCTTTGTAAAAGATGGCTTATTATTATTTGAAGGAAAGAAAACCACTGATTACCACGATGAAATGAATGCCACTGTTTTTGAAGAATGGTTCTCTCGAATATTAAACTATTTACCTGACAATGCTGTTATAGTTATAGATAATGCATCATATCATAGTCGTAAAATAGAAAAGCCACCATCATCATCATGGAGAAAGGTGGATATTCAAAATTGGCTAACAAGTAAGGAAATACAATATGATGAGGATATGGTCAGAGCTGAACTGTTAAGCTTGGTTAAAATTCATAAGAATATTTATAATTCCTATGTTATTGATGAACTAGCAAAATCACAAAATAAAACTGTGTTACGATTACCTCCTTACCACTGCGAACTCAACCCTATCGAGCTTGTTTGGGCCCAAATAAAGAATGAAGTGGCTGCCAAAAACAAAACCTTTAAATTATCTGAAGTGAGACAATTATTACTTGACGCCTTGGGAAATGTAACAGCTACTACTTGGCTAAAATGCATAAACCATGTTATAAAAGAAGAATCCCGTATGAAAGATCTTGATGCAATAATTGACGAAGTAGTAGAACCATTCATCATTAGAGTTGAAGAGGATAGTGACAGTGAAGATTTTGATTGTAGTTCGATATCATCATCATAATTTAGAGATATATTAATTTACTTCTAATAGTTATGAGCAGCTCATAAGTTTATGATAAATATTTTTATTACATTTGCATTTCTGTAAATAAATATTTGAATGTAATTTTTGCTGAACCAGTAAGTTTACAATAAATGTATTATTAATGTATATTTTGTATTATAATAAATAAATGTTATGTATCTTATCTATTCTCCGTTTACACTTTCTAATATTTACTTAATTTCTTTCCTCTTCTGTCATCCTAGATAAATTCCTGTTGTTGATTTCTGCATAGGTCTATACTTAATATATGCGTGTCATAAATGCAAAAATTATTTGAATTTTGCCACGTACAAATTGTTTTCAAGATTTTCGTGCATGTACTTTGGGCCAGGCGTACGTTCAGAACTTCGTCTCTCTACTTTAAAAATAGACTATAATAATTATTAAATGTCAACTGTTGTCTGTCAAAAATTGTCAGAATCTAATATCGAAGATACTAATTTGATAACCTATAAAATTGTATTAAGTAAATGTATCAATCTATCTCAGACATGACTTCATATTTTCAAGGACTACTTTGACTTCGAATGTTTCTGAACACCCGTTACAATACATTCAGATAAATTTACAGATACCTGTTATTAAAGTCTATAACGTGATGTCAAAATGTATATGTATATGATGAGATTAAGACAACAGATGGCGGGTTCAATTTACTAGATATTAATATACATATTAATAATTAAAATACAAAGTTTGTTATCTCATTTTTGTGTTTCTGTTTTTATATAACAATAATAATAATATTATATACATACCTATCATATTATATAAAGTGGTTTCGCTTCTAGTTGCTGTAACAAGGAAAATAATATATTAAAATATAGAAGTTTAAGAGAATTATTTTTCATTTTCTTATTTAAATCTTTAACACAAAATCAAAATAGTATTGTTCTGCTTTGGTGGATTTCTTTGTTTTGTTTATTTTTATTTAACACAAATAATGAAATACAATTAATAATAACGAAGATTGGATTTAAATTTTCCATTTCTAAGCAGTGTAATTACTTTAATTATATACGAATTTAAAATATGTATCATAATAATATTACAATATTATTTGATAATTAATAATAATCAAATTCGTGTTGAAATTATATTATTTTGAAACAATTTAGGTATAATAGTAAAAGGCAGGCGCGGCTCGTGATGACGTATTTTGGTTTGCAGTACAATGATACGAGTGCCTCGTGTGTTTTCGGTGTTTACTAAGCAAACGTTACAGTTAGTACACGAGAATACACGAAGCACTCGGATCATTGTACTGCAAACCAAAATACGTCATCACGAGCCGCGCCTGGTAAAAGGCCTGTAAGGGAATAATCTAATACATGCGTTAAAGTATCGTCAAGGTGCAAGACCGTTTATTCACAATTTTAACTGCAGATTTTTAAGAGCATGGATAATGAGGTCAATTTTCAATACACATTTAGAGAGATTTAAGTTAAATTTGTTAATAAACCCGTTTTAGGAAGAAAATACTGGTGACTTTGTTTACTGACAGCCTGTATTAACATGGCATTGCCGTGTTTTGCTAACCAAATTTTGAACAGTGACTCATTTGAAACGTCATAATAACATTAATTACTCAATTGGTCAGTGAAGGCTTGTTAGATTGAAACATGTTTTGACGCTATTTTCTGTATTACAGTATTACATAAAAGTTTCATTCAGTTTATGACATACGAGGTGCTGTCCAGAAATTCCCGGAATGTGAAAAAAAAACAATAAATTGTTTTTACAATTTGTTCACTACCATCTCCTTCAAAGTACACTACTCCTTCCGTATGAATACATCGAACCCAGCGACTTGTCTATGATTGGAAGCATCAGTGCTGAACGTATTCGTGTGTTAACGTGTTCAACACTGCCTGCAATTCGGTCTGGATCTCCTCAATTGTCTGAAAATGGCGTCCATTAGCTTTCAGTAATGATTCTGGTACTGAAGTTCGCATACCCTTCGACAGTTTCTTTCAGCTCTTGCATAAGTGAACACGGTGCTGTTTTTGTTCAATGCTGAGTAACCTTGGCACAAACTTCGTAATACGTAATACGTAATACGCCGTATGTTACAAATTTCATGGATTTCTTCTCTTTCGGTCTTGCAGGATAGCATCACGCACTTTTGCCACATTTTGTGGCTTGTTTTGCGTCGATGGACGACAAGAACGCTCATCATAATCAACCAACACACGTCGGTTTGCGTCTGGCCTAAAGTATCCACACCAAACGCTTGTTTAAGCATTTCAGAGTTTGCCCTGCCGTTTCACTAAGTTTGAAGCAGAATTTGATGCGTGTTCTTTGCTCTTCATCAGACATTGAAGTGTCGCCGAATATCCCAAATAAAACTCAACAAAAATAAACACAAAAACTGTTTGTTACCACCTAGCCGAAGTACCGTTTGATGGACGGATTTAATATAGACGTTGCTCACACTATCTAGCGCTACAGAGCTCTACTACCATCGCTTCGCTCGCCACATTAAAATTCCGGGAATTTCTGGGTAGCGCCTCGTATGTACGGAGTATAGCCCTCCTATAGCAGAAAACAAAGTATATTTTTAATCTTCGAAATATTCTTGATCGTTTGGTACATAATTTTGTTCTACAAATTTTCTCAGATAACCATCATTTGTCTTGGACTTCGGCTAGACATTCTCCGCTTGATTTTCCAATTTTTCAATTCAAAATTATCATGTTGTGTTGATCATTTTAATACATTTCTCTGGCAATATTCTAACTATCTCTTAGTAACATTAGTTTGCCTAATCTTCTCTTTAAGGTTGTATGAAATAATCAGGTAGTATTCGCGTCATCAGTTCCATTATTTATGTTTTAACAAATTCGAATCGTGATTTATGTGAATCCCATAGAAATAAAACCACGCAAACAGGACTGTCCTTGATTAAGAAAAGAATTTTATAAGTGAACATCATATATATTATCTTGTGTTGTCATGGACGAGAACAACATTTTTCCTATCGACGAGTGAAGGGGAGTTTTTCGATCAAACTTCTATGAATACACTGCAGTTGATGGACATAGAAATCTGGGCTAAGTATTTTTATTACGGTTTAAAAACTCGAAATAAATAATAACACGATGATCCTGTCACCGCATAACACACATAACAGTATTTTGTTTCCGTGAAGCAGTTCGGTCCGGTTGTCGGTTTATCCTCGTCAATTTAACTGCCTTTTGCATTGGACATTGTCGTATGTGACACATTTTTGATGACCTGTTGTGCTATGGTTCAAGAATGGGTCATTATCGTCTGTCTTGAAGGAAGACTTGTAGCTATTGGTAAATGATCCGTTTGTTTTCTTCATTATAACTACATGGAACTCAAACACCCAACTTATTAATTAACTGTCCGTATCCTTTCCAGATAAGGGTATATGATGGACTGCGAAGTGTTACTTCCTTTGTAATGTCCAAGTATTTAGTCGTGGATTGCATTTTGGCAATGGTTTTAGAGTTTCATTATCGAAGGCTGATGTACGCCCTGATTTGGGTTCATTTTTCAGAATGAAATTTGTCAAGCCAATTATATACTTAACGGTTAGTTTCAGAAGCGTTTTCTCTTTGCTTAAATTCCCATAACATTACTTGTGGAAAATGCACTTTCGATTCGTCCATTCCAAAGCTGAGAAATTGATTATTTAATTCCGATGCGCATACGTTACTAAAACTTATTTATTGCTAATGGGTTTAGTCTGTCGACTTTGATGAATCGGCTGAATAACAAACGCAACATTACAATTTATCACATTCATTCAATATTATTAAAGCTCTTATAGCTATTCATTTGGTGTGTCAAAGGTGTATAGAGATAAAAAATATCATTGATATTTTTGCATCTTTGATGAAAAATCACATACAAGCAGGCTTGTACCTATATGATTTTTCATGGAAAATGCAGCGAATACCGTCAACAAGTTCATTTAATATACATAGTTCTGTGTGCCATTTTGCAGTTTTCATAATTGAAAGTGCCACTATGTGGTTGTCGTTTTGATTTAATTAATAACATAAAAGAAGAAACGAATAAGATATCGAAGGCGATACAATAAAGTTACTGTAATCGATTTTCGAGTTCGTTGGAATAGGTACAGATGTCGAAAATCTGTGGTGATTACTTTCAAAACATTCAAATAAATCTCTTATCATATTAAGATACAACACAAATTACGAAATAAAAAAGACTTGCTTTTTTCCAAACGTATGTAACCGTATTGTATTTAATAATGACAAATTGACACATTTACATTTTAATATATATATCAAGAAATATATAAATACTAAATAGTATTAATCGAAATTCAGAAACTTTAATTTATAAGACTGTTGTCTCTTTATTTGAAAAGATCGTTTAATCGTTTTTATTTTATGCATAAACCATAAGCCTAGGGATGTGTCTTTTCAAAAACATCAACAGTAGTCGGCCATCAGGTTTGCATTAAACCTTCCCTGGTACCTCTGTTCCATTTCTTTTATGACCTGATGGAACCTCTCTCCTTGTTCTTCGCTAATTTGTTCAAGATTTTTGGGAAAAAATCAAGATGGGCATGCAAAGGTGAATTTTGATGCTCATATTGCAACCTAAATCGCGAAAATATGCTGCAAAAGCTAGCATATTGCGAACAATTTTTTTATAATGCTGTAATTTATAATTTCCTAGAAACTTTCCTATCATACTTTCGAAAGCAATCTAGAAGTTTAAAAGTCACTGTTCAAAACCAATTTTCTAATTTAAGGGCCGATGAAGATACGTTAAATTTTGCGTTAGACAAACCGGGAAATTTACTGTTTGTACACTTGCTGATTGCCATACTAAAAGAAAACTAACATAAAATAAGAACTCACGACTATGTTTGCACGAGTACTCTGCTGTACAAGGGATGTACCTTATATACACTATGTGGTTGAGTGAACTCTACAAACAAGTCAGAGTACGCCCAAACAAATTTCAATTTGCACAAGCTACTGTATTTGGGACAAATATTTAATACGATTGCAAATGCAGGGGTATAAAGCTTGTAAACCGTGGCTGAAACTGTAGTTATGTACAGATTTGGCAATATCTTGGTAATACTTTGCTACTAAATTGTGAAAAATTTTTACGTTGAAACAAACGGACTTCGGTTTAGTAAACAGTAAACATTATAAAACACACTAGTTCATGGACCATGGTTCTATTTAAACCGCATATGCACTAAGTAAACCAGTGTAATTTAAGATGCATCGTAGCGTATTTAGAAAAATGTACAGCAATGACCAATTTTAACTTTGAGTAACTTATTTATTTATGAAGGGTTTAATTACATAAACATGAATTATAAATTAATTTACGTTCTGTATATAAATGATTTTCTATATTTGATTTCTTTTTATAATTAATACTATAATTAAATTATCCCCATAATAAAACAGAAATAAGAAAAACACCCTAACAACAATATATAACAATAAATACTATATGCGTATTTCGGCAACTAAGTTGCCATCTTCAGTAGAATAACCTTAAAAACTGAAAAAAAAATTGAAAAAACGAGTGTTAAACGTAGCGTTTTTGGCTAAGGTAAACCTTAGAAGATATGCTCTTCACCAAATCAGGTTTACCTTAGCCAAAAAACGCTATGTTTAACACTCTTTTTTTTAAGTTTTAAGGTTATTCTACTGAAGATGGCAACTTAGTTGCCGAAATACGTATATAGTATTTATTGTTATATATTGTGGTTAGGGTGTTTTTCTTATTTCTGTTTCAGATTACAAGCCACAGTCTCCACCAATTTCGTATCCCAATAATAGTCATTTCCATTATGAGTTGATTCACATTAATAGTGATATTTACAATATGCAGGGTATACCACCCAAATTCGTAGTAGCATCTTTTCGTGTGGAATATATTAGCTTCACTTTGGATTGTCTATTGCATTTGATGTGAAACTTTACATCAAATGCAATCCTAGTCGTTCTCATCAACATGTAGTTATATTGGCCTTTGGCAAATCTAGCTTGTGCAGAATGTTTTTTTCTAAATAAACAGATATGTTGCTCAAAAAGTTGTCAACTTGATGTTTAATATTAATGTTTTCAAATTAAACTCGAATGTTCTAATTGTAATACTAATTACTTGGTTATGTGGCAAGTATAACGATGTCAATTTTGACAACTCTTACTTTATATATATGTACATAACGAGTGTTCATTTGAAAAGTCAATCTAGTAGCATGTGATTTACTGAGAACATTTTGAAGCATGTCGTAAATTAAAATTTACTACTTAACCTACGAAGTCGTATATTTTGACAGTTTCATACATACAAATAAATAACAAATGTGATTGACATTATCAAATGTCATTTGGATTTACGTTTACGGAACAACAAACACATACTAATATATATGCGTCTTATTCTATCAAAATTTCAAAATAACCTAGATTGACTTTCCAAATGAACACACGTTATATAATATATATTGATAAAGCTGTTAAGTAGTTATGGCTTAAATCTAAATATCTTAAATTCGACATGTTTTCAAACGTATCCACTTCCAAGGATTTAAAATTAGAAAATCAGGACTTGAAAATTTTTATACGAAACTATTCTGTTTTAAATGCTGAGTAACACAATTAGTTTATTTAAATACAGATTGAGCCAATAAGTTTGAGGACAAGTTGAATTTTCCGCTGTTTTTTTGTTATTTTAGGTTGGTGAAAGTGACTGTAAATCTTCGAAAAACATATTTCGGCATATTGCATATTGCTGCATATTGCTCGTGTTTGGAAGTGTTTGGTGTCTGCATAAGTTTTTTTGTTAGATTTTATTAGAACTGTTTTTTTCCAAAACAAGCAGGGAAGTTGTGACGAAAGAAAGGTAAAAATTCAGAATAAAACGTTAGAGGTTATATTGTACTTCCTTATTGTCCTTTTATTTGTTATAGACAATATGCCTTTATCAGAGGCGCAAAAGGCATTCATTTTGGAAGCTCATTATCGAAGTGGTGTGCGTAACGAGGATAGAAATGATCATACTCGATACAATCATGTATTCAACAGTTTGAAGAAGCATTTCCTGATTTACATGTTCCATATAAAATGTTTGTCCAGCACAAGGATCGCATTGTTTTGCACTTTGAAAATTATAATTGTGTTTGCAAAACGAAATCAACCGGTCGACCAAAAGTTCTTGTCGAAGAAATTGTAAATGATTTACGACAGAGAATAGAACAAAGTCCAACTAAATCATTGAGAAAAGTAAGTGCTCAATCAGGTAACCTTCATTAAACTTTCATTTAATATTACTACATTAAAGTTAATTTAGTAATTTTAGATGTGTCTTTCAATATCACTAACATCTTTAATTATATTTTACTGTATACCAAATTTGTTCTATTGGTGTGGCTTATTCAACTTGTCGTAGAGCTTTGATAAAGAATCTACATGATGCCATGAACTTTTCCCGAAGAAAATTTGAAAGAAACTATAGAAGACTATATATTTATGTACATTTTATTCCAGAGAGATAATTATAAAGATTTGATATTTTATGTAAAAATTTATTATAATGTGTATTTTGATCCACGACTGTAGGACGTTCGAGCCGGTGATGTTTGCAGTTCCCGCCACTTTAGAAGTTATAGTGGTAGTTGATCTTTTGATTTTATGTTAGATATGCTGATATTTTTCATTTCTGGAGGGAAGAAGAGTTAGAGATTAACTTGCAGTTGAACAGATAGATCGAATTTTTTTTTGTGTCACTGAATAAACTTCTTTTATTCAGTAATATTTTGGATAAATTCGGTTTGTGTTTTTTTGTGTGATGATTATGATGTGTTAAATTAATTCTCGAGTTATTACGAGTCTTTAAACTTGTAATTTTTAATTTATAAGTCCTATCTGAAAAAAATCTCTCATTTTAGTGAAGTGATAATTACATTAATTAATGTATGTATATTTCTCTTAATATTTATGTCTTTAGAAATAATACAATTATATAGAAGAGCTCAGTAAATTCAGTAATTTTAGATTTGTAAAATTGTTGTAATCATATGAATATTAAGAAAATTGCCAGATTTTCTTTTAAAGTTTTTTTTTTAAGAAGCTTTAGAAATTGGAGGGAAACTTGTTTTTGTTTCATGTTCAATGTACGCATGAATTAAATGTAGCTGCGTGCGCATTACAGATAATTTTCTGTTTTGACGTTTGAAATATTTGGGTTAACGTAATTTAAAAGTCTGACAGTTGTTCTAAATATTTAATTTGAATTTTGCTCGCGGTCATTTTGGTGAGTCTTTTTCGCTTCTACTTTCATTTAGTATCAAAGTTTTTCTCACCAGCTGTTTCATTGTATATGTTTCAGTTCGATGTTATACTTTACAACGTCGATTTTTTTCTTTTTTTAAATTTTATGTGGGAGTAAAAAAATTGCGGGAAAAATTTTTGTTTGTTTTCCTAATACCTTTTGTTTTAATTTTTCTTTCCACGTACCCATGAGGGTAAACTCTGAAGATTAAAGAGCTCCAGGAAGGCGTATCAGACTGAGTATAGCAGGGCAAGCTACTGTGCATAGTGAATTAAAATTAAATAAGCAATCAACATCACAATTCACTGCAATATGCACCCCTACAAAGTAACAGCTGTGCAGCAGTTATTACCCATTGATCATAGACTGCGTATTCAATATTGTGAATGGTTTAACAATCACCTGAATAATGATGATACTTTAAATTTAACATTTATGTCTGATGAAGCATGGTTTCATTTGTCAGGTTACATAAATAGTCAGAATTATCGAACATGGGCAATAGATAATCCACACGCCTATGTCGAACATAGTCTGCATCCATTGAAGATAGGCGTATGGGTTGCATTGTCACGACGCAGAATCATTGGACCATATTTATTCAATGACACAATAAATGCTGAACGGTACCTTACAAACATATTACAGCCATTTATAGAGGAATTACATGATGACGAACTTAGGAATGGGTATTTTCAGCAAGATAGCGCACAACCGCGTATAGCTAATACGTCTATGGGGTTTTTGCAACAATTTTACGATGAAAGACTAATCAGTAGAGTAATCTGGCCACCACGATCACCTGATTTGACACCATTAGATTTCTTTTCGTTTGGATATTTAAAAAATAAAATTTTTGAAAATCGCCTACATAATTTGGAAGAATTGCAAGATGCTATTGTTAGAGAAATAAGAAATATCAATGCGAATACTTTGATAGCGTTATTTGAAAATATGAAAAGACGTGTAAATTTGTGTTTAGCAAGTGATGGTGGTCATTTTGAACATTTATTATAATATTGTTTTAAGATAATGTTATGCGGTTTATGTAAGAATAAAAGAAACTTCTTATTTGGGTTTATACTACTTCCCTATTTTTCATATTCAATGTATTTTTATTGTACTAAGTTTTATTTATTTATGTTTTTATCAATAAAAGGTATGCTAGATCATTTTTCCAATTGTGTTATAAAATCTTAGCAGATTAAATATTTTCTTAATATTGTACCTTTAGCACCCCTTTATAAATGTTCATTGAGACGCTTATGAATTTACGACAGGTTGGCCAATTTAAAAGAATTAAAACCTGGCGGGAAATTCAACTTGTCCCCCGTTCTTATTGGCTCACCTTGTACAAATTATTACTAAATTATTGGTTAAAAATGTCAAATTTTACAAATATGAAAAACTGAACAAATATAAAAATCGCGGACAGTAATATTCTTCATATTTAAGTACCTAGATCAGTGACATAGTAGGATTTAACCAGTTTTAATCTGATTAGCGAGTTCTCATGGCTTTTATGGTAGTTTGACTGCCAGTCATTATGTTTATTGGTCTTTCCGTGCAGTTTTCTTCTCTAATTTTTGCATTACAGGCTGCAACTACAAACAGCTCAGTCTTGAGAACAGCCGCGTATTTTTTTAGACTCATTTCTCCTAGAACACAGTTCATAAATACCAGCTTTTGTAACGTGATTAGATTGCGATCCATCTATAAATCAGGCGATGGCACCTCGATTGTTCGTATATCTTCGTTTGGTCTTTAATCGGTATCGAAATGGTGTTGCTTGCTAAAAGCTTGTTCAGTGCCGTTCCAGTAGTACCTACCTGCATGTTCTCCAGTTACATTTTCAAGTCCCAGATTTGATACTCATCATTGACGTTGCAATGTAGAGAATAAAACTATAAATAAAATTCGAATAATCTTAGAATTGTAACGAAAATGTAATGAAATTCCAAATTTTCTAAAAGAAAATATTCTTACTAAAATAGTTCTCAACCGAATATGCAAGTTAATGATTTTAATTTCTTTTTTAATTGATGTAAGTATATTAAGTTAACCTTTAATGCCAATTTCATTGGCACAGTTACCTACCTATATTGATTTTTTATAAGAAGTTGGTTATTTTTATTACAACATGCCTCGTAAAGGTAAACCGTAGACTAAGATTCCAAATTCCTCAGAACCATTTCTATACGACTATATAAAGGTAGGGTCCATGATAGAAAAGACATAAAATGCTTTAATTAATGAGTTTTTAAAGCCCCCCCCCCATGTTATGTTTTCAACTTATAATTCCAAAATAAGTTGGCCAGTTGGATAACAACGTTGACAATACAAACGAATGTTTGATTTCTTTTATTAAATACAAAAATATCTAAGTTTATATAAATGTACTAGTTCTATTAGATTATATTACTTTTAGTCATCAGTTATCATTTTAAGAAATGTATTGGTTGGTGTCCAAAAGATATTTATTTAAAAATATTGAATTATTATTCTATAATCTTAACAAGCAGAATAATATTATCTCAGAATAAATTTAAAAAATTACAAATTTCTTTCGCAATTATTATTTTTCCATATTTTTCAGTGCAAATGTTTTACAACACTTGATATTACTATAAAATGACTTATGTAAATAAATTATTAAAGTCAAGAATATCTGTAAACAATTTCTTTATTTAAATTTAAGATTGTGTGTGTTAATGCGAAATACTTGTGTTAACTTGACAAATAAGGGCTTTCTTTAACGGATTTTAATAAAATTTCAAAACGTTCCAATCTGATTTAAATTGCCCGTTTGCATTTCATCTGATCAAACTTAAAATGTTATGAAATTTTTATTTTTCCATTTTACTCAAAACTATAAAACATATATAAAAGTATTTTGCGGTAAACTCCAGTGACCCCGTAAAAAAATTGGAACATTTTCCTCTACAATAGATTTGTTTCTTGGCGGTGTCCACCTTATCACTGGCTGTATAAATTAGACAAATCTTGTACAGACTTACCTAATTTATTTCGGGGCTTGTTTCTAATTAAATTTTAACATTTTATTAATAAATATTTAAATTTCAATGGTCCCTTTTTACAGTCTATGTCAGGAGGCACATATAAAAATATAACAAAAAAGGAGAAATTAACAAGACAGCATTTACAGACCTGAATATCAGTGGCGGCTCTTTAATGAGAGCAAGTGAGCAATTGCACCCCCTGGAATTATGAAACAAAACAAACCAAGCGGCGACTAACTATGAAAGTACTTATTTATTATGTATATTACGAGTATGTATTCATAGTTATTGACGAGGAACGTGGCACGCTAACAACGTACATGCACTGATCGTCGTCACAGATATAATGAGCAAAGCCCAACTGTTGCTCCGTTAAGCCATTAACATTACATTGAAGGTGGGGAGAACTGTATTTTGCCCTACTTTAATGTCGTATAATACATAGCGTTTGAGCAAGTGGTCCAGTCTGCTCACGGCCGTTGTAAAATGAATTCCGTCTCTGCTTTAGAGAACAACGCGTTTTCGCGGTTAACGTATGATGAAAAAAACGCAGTAAAACATCTTAAACGGCCGATGCCTCAATTAAGTTTAGAAAATAAACAATCTGTTAAAGGTAAAGACATAAGAAAATTCAAAATGGATATTTATCAGAAAAATGACTGGATTTCTAGGACAGTGAATACAATATATGAACACCGAGAAGAAATAATTGAAGCTCTAGAACAAATCGAGGGAGAAGCTAGTTTACAAACCACCATTCATCAAGTTGGTGCCAATTTGCGAATTTTAGAGGAGGAAAATTTTATCTATTGGTCAACTTTCTTTCATAAAATTATGCCACATGTGGACATATTTTTTCTTGTTGGACTCATCAACAACATGGCATATTTTATGAAAGCGTTTAGCTTTAAAGACATAAGCTTCAAATAACACAGAAACTAAAGCCATTGGATCATGTAAAATGTCGTGCATTCGTCAGTTGGATAAAAACAACCACAAGATTTTTCCCAAAAAAACCCCTTTTCTGATGAAGAACATTTTCAAATTGGTGGTTTTGTTAACAAACAAAATTGTCGAATTAGGGGTGAGATAAATCCACGAGTGATTCATGAAAGACCTTACAAAATGTCAATACAGATGCATTAAAAATCAAGAATTATTTAGATAATTTTGAACGCGCTATTGGAAAAATTCGAACCGACTGACACACTGACACAGATAATCAGTTGGTTAAACAAAATGACCCAGAACTGACTCCTCGACCATCAAAGCGGCGAAGAGTAACTGATGGTAGCCAAAGAAGGAGGGAAACTATTGAAGTGTGCGATATTATTTTGCTAGAAATAAAAACTAGATTTCGGTATACTACAGGGCACTTAATATTAGCAAATTTAATTTCTTTTAAACAGTTCTCCTCTTTTCAAAAAAAATTTCCGGAAGATTGCCTTAAAGAAGCAGTCAAATTTTATCCATGCCTCAATGAAAGCAGACTACGAACTGAATTAAGCGTTCTATATTCTAGAGAAGAATTTAGCCAAAATATAGAAGTCGGTGCTGTAGGTCTGCTAGGTCTTCTGCTGGATGGATTAAGCGACACCTTTAATGAAGTTGTTATGCTTTTAAAAATTGTCATTACAATCACAATGACAACGTCCGAAGCGGAGAGCCAGTTTTCACGGCTGAAGAGAATAAAAACTTTCCTGAGAAATGCAATGAAAATGATTAAATGCCCTTATTATGTTAGCTTGTGAAAATGTATAAAAATGTATAAATGATTTCCCAAACTTTAATGAAAAAGTGATAGAACTGTTCTGCAAGTCAAAGACACGTAAAATGGACTTCGTTTATCGTCAGATGTAATTAAACTGTGTAGTGTAATATTTACTATTCCCTCAAAACAAACTCTACAATGAACAGTACCTGTCTGGAACAGTACGTCGGTGAAATTTATAAGGATTGGGTAAGCGTTTTTGTATTACACTTTTTAATTTTGAAATTATGCACTCCCTATGTGAACCACCCCGAACCGCCACTGCTGAATATCAATTAGAGGAACCATGATTTTAATATAGGTGGTATCGATGACGTCATAAGCAATCTTCACTAAGAGTGTAATAAGAACGCCATCTCCTCTAGATCTACCGGTAGATTCAGCATTACGGTCGCAACGTATAACATTATAGTTATCTTGAAAAAGTTCAGCATTAGCAATAGAATCACACAGCCAGGTTTCAGTAAGGCACAGAATATTATAATGCGAAGCAAGGTTTGAGATATATATTTTTTTTTACTACACAAACCTCTCACATTTTGATAACAGAGCTGATGATCTGTTGGGCGGATTTAGTTTTCCACTTGTACTATTTGAAGTTTTCCTTTAATATATTTAATTCCAATCTCGTCTCGCCACTGGCCTTTTGCTTATAAAACTTCCTTTTTTTATAAAACTGCATCTGTATGGGCGTTTCATCAGAGCAGATCCCAATCTTGGAGAATGTAGCGATCAGCTTAAGCAATCGATTATTTCTTAATGCTTTATAAATTAAATCGTCGGAGGGTTGCTGAACTTTACTGGATGAGACAGGTTAGGTTTGGGGGATCATACGAGGGGTGTTTTTTATGTTATCTACCTAGCTATGAAAAAAAGGTGCTATCGTGACAATTCTCTTACGTCAAGTTTCTGTGACATTTTATAGTGTTATCTCCAAGTTTGGCTCGAATAGCTTAACATTTGTTACTTTTACATTCGTTTAAAGAAGAGAAAATGAGTGATTTGAAACTTGAACACAGAAGTGTCATGAAATTTTTATCAAAAGAAGGCGGTAGCCCGAAGAATATTCATGCGAGAATGGTGACAGTGTGTGGAGAAAATAGCTAAGTCCTATTTCCAAATCAAATTTTGGCGTAAGCAGTTTAAATGGGGCAGAGAATCCATTCATGATGACCCAAAGTGTGGAAGACCTCTGGAAGCACGAACTGAAGAAATCATCAAAAAAGTTGACGATTTGGTGTTGACTGACCGCCTAGTTAGAGTTTCAGTTACTGCTAGAGAACTAGAAATATCAGAAACGACTGTTTTTATAATTCTACACGAAGATTTGAGAATGAGCAGTGTCAGCCCGATGGATTCCCAATCTGCTCAGTGCCGAACAAAAATTGTGTAGACGACAAATTTGTGAAGAAAATTTGACGTTTTATCTCAAGATGAAGACACTTCTGAAATAGAATTGTAACTGGGGATGAAACTTAGGTACACCACTGAGACCCTTCCACGAAGCAAGGGTCTATGCAATGGGTTCATAAGGGCTCCCCGCCATCCAAGAAAGCAAAAAACGCAATTTTCTCCGGGAAAAATGATGGCCGGACTTCCTGGGACGCGGAGAGGATTTTCTTAATTGAGTGTATGTAAAAGAGACTATAATAATGGGAAATGTCTACAAAATACATCTAAGAATTTGAACACGGTTATACGCGAAAAAAGAACCCACAATTTTGCTCAGAAAACTCTGCTTCTCCACGATAACTGCAGGGTGCATAAGGCACGAATTGTTCGAGCAGTAATCAATGAATGCGGCTTTGAGGAATTACAACATCCACCTTACAGTCCCGACCTCGCCCCTTGTGACCACTATCTTTTTCTAAAACTTAAAAAACACTTGAGCACGTCGATTTTCATAGAATGACGGCGCGGAAAACTCTGTGGGGTCTTATTTTGCGGAATTACAAAACGAATCTTTTTCGAAGGTATAGCATAATTAAAGAAACGTTGGAATAAGTGTTAATGGTTCTCACGTTGAAAATTTTTTTTGTTTGTTTTCTAACTTGCTTCTTTCATAGCTAGGTATTAGGGCTGGGCGAAGTATCGATACATCGTCCAATACCCGATACCATAACTGGTATCGATTCCCCGATACCTAATATAGCAAAGGTATCGATTCTAAGGTATCGATTCCAAAGTATCGATACCTATCGATACTTTACCGATTCCAGTACTCGCTAAGCCATGTATCGGGTAGCTTACCTTTGTGCATTTTTAAATGTACATAAAGGATGCAATAACTTTTTAAGTAAAGAATTTTTAAGTATATATGCATTATATACAGGGCAATCCAAATTAAGTGTTCACCATTGGTAACTTTGTTATTATTAAAGACACAAGATTGTTTAAATTAGCAAACTAGTAGTACTTTTAACGCTCTTTAAGATGGAAGAATTAAAAAAAACAAATGAGTAGCGTGTTTTCGAGTTTTCCCGAAAAATATGTTTTTTCCAAATGGAAACCCCTGTATATTATATCATTTTCTGTTAGAAATTCAATTTTTAAACAAAAAATCTTATAAGAACTTTTTTACTGGGATTAAAAACACTTGAGTTATAATGTATAAACAAAAAGAGCTAAATAATTTTTATAAACTTTATTTTATACATAAACATATCATTAAAAGATAATAAAAATCACTGATTTTTTCATAGAAGATGTTCAAAAATACCACCTTGTTGTTCAATACATTTTTGAACACGTTTCTGAACTTGTCGAACTGCTTTTAGTATGGTCCTACCATCTATTTGGTTTATCTTTTCACTAACTGCAATTTTTAGGGCGTTTACGTTTTCGTACCTTTGCTTATAAATCTCTGTCTTTAAATAACCCCATAAAAAAAAATCAAGCGGTGTTAAATCTGGCGATCGGGGAGGCCACTGAATAGGACCACTTGTTCCTATCCATGAATTGTTAAAAATAGTATTTAAAATTTGATGAGTACCTCTGTAGTTGTGCGCAGGTGCGCCATCCTGCTGAAAATGCAGATTCTGTCTACTTATGAGATCAATATCGTCTAAGAAATTATTCAAAATTTCAGTCAAAAATTCAATGTACCTTTCACCAGTTAGAGTGCCCTCATAAAAGAAAGGACCAACAATCCTTGAACCAATTAAACCGCACCAAACATTAAAACTGTAACGGACTTGCGGGCGTCTTGGATGTACTAAAAGAAGATTTTCCTTTGACCAGTAATGATGATTTTTTGTATTGTACATTCCAGAATTTGAGAAATTTGATTCATCGGTCCATAAAATATAACGAAAGTTGTTTACATTTTGGCGACAAAAGTTAAGATACCAGTGGCAAAAAAACATTCTTCTCTCTGGATCCCCTGGCAAGAAAACTTGAACTGGTTTGTACTTATAAGGAATGAATTTGTGTTTCTTCAGAATCCTATGCACAGTACCGTGACTCAAATCAGATTCCTTGATAATATCTAGTATGGAATTCTCACGGTTGGCCTCAAAATATGCAAGAACTAGAATTTCCGTGGCCTCGCTTATTATAAAAGTCCTTCTTGTTCTTGTTTTGGCAAAAACACTCTCATTGCCTCTAAATTTTCGGTACAGTCTCAGAAAAAATTGCTCATTTGGTTGTGTTCGGAGGATATAATTCAGCGTAGTGTTCTTTTGCCCTCCTAGAGGATTTTCTGCACACTAAATAAGATTCTAACATATCACACTTTTCTGCATGGGTAAAAATCATTTTTTTTCAAATTAATAACTAGCAAAATGAAATTTATGAGTGAAAGACTAATAAAACTGTACTAATATTTGACGTTTACTAGAAAGAATTAACGTCGTTATCATAGAAACATAGAAATGCACTTGACTTAGCTGTTTTTGTTTATTCACTATAACTCAAGTATTTTTAATCCCAGTAAAAAATTTCTTATAAGATTTTTTTTTTTAAAATTGAATTTCTAACAGAAAATGATATAATATACAGGGGTTTCCATTTGAAAAAAAGATATTTTTCGGGAAAACTCGAAAACGCGCTGCTCTTTTTTTTTTTGAATTCTTCCATCTTAAAGAGCGTTAAAAGTACTACTAGTTTGCTAATTTAAACAATCTTGTATCTTTAATAATAAGAAAGTTACCAATGGTGAACACTTAATTTGGATTGCCCTGTATATTATATAATATATATTTATATTGTGTGTAGCAAATATCCTTATTATGGCATAACTATAATTATTCCAAAAAAAAATCTCAGAATATTGCAAATTTCATACCATAGTTATGGTAGAATCGGTAAATTAATTTTATATCTCTTGAAACCGATATCAAACAATCGACACCTAGAAAACGGGTTATGAATATTGATTTCTAGGTATCGAATTAAGGTATCGATTCCAAAGTATCGATTCCAAGGTATCGATTCCAAGGTATCGATTCCAAGTTATCGATTCCAAAGCATCGATACCTATCGATACTTTACCGATTCCAGTGCTCAGAATCGATACCGTGCACAGACCCGATACATCGCTATGTATCGATACCTCGATTGGTATCGGTACCCGATACCGAAAACGTCGGTATCGCCCAGCCCTACTAGGTATATAACATAAAAAACTCATGTCGATGACATCAATTTACATTGTCGTAAGTACATCACAAATAGTCTTAATATCAGAATCAAACTATCACGGTCCATCATTTCTTGAATTATTTTCTCTGTATTAATGGTAGTAATGCGAAATTGTAAGTAAAAATTACTATTTTTACCTTCGTAACTTTTTGGTACTCTTTCTTCAGTATTCATTCTTGTTTTATTGTTGTAACTTTCTGTATGGTAAACGTGTGTTATAAATGATTTAATATTTATAATGTTCGCAGGTTGGTAATACGAATAGATATTTAATTATACAAGGCGTCCCGTATCGTTATGTTCAAATTTTAGGAGTGTAAGGTATACTTCATTTCAAGTAACAAAAACGCAAAACTTGTATATCAATTTTTATTTGTTTCAAAGTTACAGATCTATGTATGTGATTGTCAGATCATGAAAAAAATGTAATTATAAAGTCAATACAAACTGATTTTATTTAAACGATTGAATAACAGGCCTGTGATTGTTAACGTCGCATAATAAAATGTTATCCTAAAATAAATAAACACGTGTCGTAGTGCATTGGAGATCTACAAAAAAGAGTACTGGAAATTGATTTATGATAAAAAAGGTTCTTACTTATTTTGTAAGTGCTGAACCATGAATATCATACAATAAACAAATGTTCAGATGGCTGTTAACGTTGCATTTTTTAATAAAGGATTACATTACGTTTCAGTTCATACAACAGCTTATTAGCGAGTGGACACGTTTTCTTTATTTAAAATGCCTTACCGATTTTCTTCTCAAGTATGCGGACATGCATTTCGTATATGGCTACTTTAACGCCAGTGCACGTCAAGCAGTTATTGAATACCGACATCGGTTTACCGATAGGCGCATTCCTCATTACAGAACGTTTTTGGAAGTACACAGACAATTTCGGGAATGCGGACTGCGTGATTATCTTTTCGACCGAGGAGTAAATTTGCCAGCAGACTTAGAGGAAGAAGCAGTAGCTATTGTTACAAGGGATTCAACTCTCAGTGTATGTCGAATCGTTAGACAACTAGAAGTGCCACGAACGACAGTTTGGCGAATTTTAAGACGTGACGGCATATATCCATATCACTGTCACAGGGGACACGGTTTGCTTGAGGCAGACCACTATGCTCCTCGTCTAGTTTATTCTACCTGGATTTTAAGACAGTCACGGCTTCATTTTAATTTCTGCAGAACAGTCCTCTGGACAGATGAATCTACGTTCACGAGAAGTGGTGTTACAAATCTGAGAAACCTGCACAGGTGGTCATCAGAAAATTCCAAAGCCAAACGCCCATATAAATTTCAACATGAATTTTCTATTAACGTTTGGGCGGCCCTAATCAATGACATGTTGATTGGTCCTGTCGTTCTTCCTGGGAGGTTAAATGCGGACAATTACCTTCAATTTCTTATTGACGAACTGCCAGGTCTTTTAGACTGAATGTTGGACGAGACAAGTGGTTTCAAATGGATGGGGCACCACCACATTTCGGAATTGCTGTCCGAAATTTGGTTAACGTCAATTATCCAAGACGGATTGATCGAGGTGGTCCTGTTGCATGACCACCCAGATCACCCGATCTTAATCCCCTTGACTTTTATTTATGGGGGTACATGAAAAATTTAGTCTAACGCGAACACGTTTCGAACACAAGGGAAGAGTTGTTGAATCGTATTCACCTGACTGCCGAGCAAATCCGACAAAACAAGTATGAAATTCGGATAAGTACTTCTTCTGTTGGCTTACGGGCACAAGCCTGCATTCAACGAGGAGGTGGACATTTCGAAAATATTATTAATTGAACTTTTTTAAATAAAATCAGTTTTTATTGACTTTAGGATTACATTTTTTCATGATCTGACAATCAAATTCATAGATCTGTAACTTTGAAACAAATAAAAATGGATATGCAAGTTTTGCGTTTTTATTACTTGAAATGAAGTCTACTTTACACTCCTAAAATTTGAACATAACGATACGGGACACTTGTATAAAGATAATATGTTTTTAAAATCGGAAATTTGTTTAAATTTAAAACAGAAATTTGGTACATCTGAAAATTCTAAGGTTTAAAATGCATTTTTGTTTCTATATAAGAATGCATATAACGTTCTATTTATAAATAATGTGGTTATTTTTATACATAATATATCTATATTGGCATTAAGTATTTTTTTTCATAGTAGTCGAAGTAGAGAAAAAGTATAGATACATACAGGGTTATCATATGAAATTTGTGATAAAAGTTATTGTCGATTAATGAATGAAAATTAAAAAATGAATATATTGTAATTACCGATTAAATATTTTAAACAGATTTAAACTTGACATCAATTCTTCGCCCTTTAGCATATGCAAAATTATTTATCATGCGTTGAATAAAATTGGAGATTTTAGACTTAACATTACCTATTTTTGTAAACAGTTTTTCTTGACGTATTTCCTAAAAATATTTTTATTTTTTGAGTGTTCAAAAAGATCGTTCACTCTCTGGCATCATCGGCAATGTGCATAATATAATTAATACGTTACAGCTGTCGAAAAGTAGTTTTAAAATATTGGACGAAAAATTACTGTTATATTTTTTAGACTGATTCCTAGAAAAAGTTAAATAATTATTATATGGTCAGCGAAGCTGAAGCGTTCAATAATTCCAGCTATCAGAGTATTACATACTTCTGAATATATAAAAATATTTGAAGCAATTTCAAACAAAGTTTGACAAACACAAATAGAATACCTACTTAAATACGCTTATAGTAGGCACTATCACAAAAAGCACAAATTAACCCTTACCGATACACACAAATGTAGAAAGTTAAATCTTTGCATATTGTTGAGTAAACTTTTTTATAATGGTATAAAATATCGAAACAATATTGTTAGACAAATCTATTAGAATGTCATGAAGCGAATCAGGTGTTATATTATTATGTTAAGTTTATAAATATACCTAATGTTTCATCCAGAACTGCCCTGCTAAACAGGTAAAAGAAACAAAAACGATATTAACTGGGCTAATGACCCTGAGTAATGTAGATTTTGATATACGCGAACTTCGATCTAATTCGTTAAACGATCGTATGTATTTAAAATAGTGGGGATATCTTACGACACCAGCCCAATCGACAAGTAACGCATACAGACAGAATTTACTGCGTACGGTGGACGATCAAATTTATATTCGTGGGTAATTGCTGTTTTACATTGAAAATAATTAACTAAGTATAATAAATTCTTTTGTTCCTTATACTTTATATTATTTCAGAAAGAAAGGAGGTTCTAATAAATAATGTGTTTATTTTTTATATTTCTACATTGTAATTTTATATTGCTTATCGTATTAGTCGTTCCTGAGAAAAATGTACATATATACGAAAAACTAGTGAATAAATAAGTAAAAATAATTAAGAAATTTAAGACGATACACATAATTTGTTGTAATGCTAAAGAGTTAAAACTTTTGCTCCTTGTTCAAATAACCTGTTCGTAATATATTTCTATATTCATCTTAATATCTACGTCTGGGTTCGATACTGTAAATGTCGCTTTAACATAAACAATTTCAGTAATATTGAAAGCTCGTCTTCGAGATAGTATTTTTTAGAAGATATTGGATGTTTGATAATGATAAATTTCTTCTGATTAGGTAGTGATATTAATTATTACCGTAAACCGAATTTAAAAACGAATATATGATAAATTACCTATAAAAAAAGGGAAAGAAAACAAACAATTATTTAGGAAAGTGTAATAGTAGATAATAATATACCAAGTTTATGGAGTAATATTATAAATACTTGAAAAATATAGAAAATCAGTAAATCAAATATGTACCAATATTATTATCCACAAAAATAGGTGCTATTTTGTGAAAATAGAAATTTGTATATACTAGCTAAGATGGATAATTTATTATTAAATTTATTTTAATAGTTTTAATTTAATAATAAAATTTATTATTTTCTTTCAAAATACTGAAAATAAATTTTTATTATATCTTGACTTCTTGAATATATTTTTCGATAATCAAAATAGTGTAGTGTATAAAAAAACATGCTAAACGCACCTACCGTATATCAGCGACGTGAATTTCTATATAAAAGAGTATTTTATTAGCAGTTGCGAATATAGTAAAACCACAAATGAATGAATAGCGGTAATTTATCTAATTATATAGGCAAAAGGTGTATCAAGTAAGCACCTGCTATTAACTTATTAGAGTATGTTATATAGTATATTATGGACAGAAGGTTGTAAACGGGGAGGTACTTCTTGTACGTAGGGCGTAACAGAGGCCTGACTATCGAGCCATTGTGAGTATCTGGCCAATGGTAGATCGAAGTCTTCGAAGCAGGTCTTTCACGTTCACAGAACTAGCAGTTTTGAACAGAATCTCGGCCTTGCAGGCCGATATTATAACGAACTAAAAGAAAAACTGTGCTGTATGTGTATTTGTATATGTGGTTAATATAGTGAATATGCCTCGTCCATCCCGAGAATCCTATGGTGATCAGAAGCCACCCTATTCCTATATATCATTAACGGCCATGGCTATATGGAGTTCTCCCGAAAAAATGTTACCCTTATCGGAAATATATAAATTTATAACGGATAGATTTCCATATTACCGTAGAAATACGCAAAGGTGGCAAAATTCCTTAAGACACAACTTATCATTTAATGATTGCTTCATAAAAATACCAAGACGACCAGATAGACCAGGTAAAGGCGCTTATTGGGCTTTGCATCCAGCAGCTTTTGATATGTTCGAAAACGGTAGCTTGTTAAGACGAAGGAAAAGATTTAAATTATTAAAAACTGATAAAGAAGTATTAGATAATGAACTAGCTGCTTTAGCCAACATAAATAGATTCTTCTTCGCTCCGACGGATGTTCAAGTAGAGTCCGGATGTGGTGTCCATGTACCGACACCTAGAATACCATCACCAGTGACACCCGTAACTACAGAAACTATTACAAACATCAGGCCGAAGAGATCCTTTACTATCGAAAGTTTAATTTCACCAGATAAGCCGACGGAACAACAAGTTCCGTCAGAGACAATTACGACACATCCAAGTGGATATTTTCAATGGGGGTTGACGCCTTATTGTGAATTAGGTTTGGGTCAATCCTTACTGATGCCACACGGAACCTACTATAACCATTACGGATTACCGCCCACTGAAGATGTTCTGCGAGTTCCGCAGTTAGCATTGCGTTCAGTTTGATCTCAAATTTAGTGCAATAATTTGTAAATATATGTTCGATATGTCTAAGTTTTAAAAACTAAGCTTGCTGAAGTTCATTCAAAGTGGTGTAAGTAATATTTTTGTTTTTTCATAATTTTTAGGTTATAATTTAAAATAGTTAAAATCTTTTACAGAAAATAAAAAAATTCAATTTGCCCTATTAATCTCTTGGAAATGTAAAGTAAATGAAATGTGACTTACACCACGGTTATGTATATTTTTAAGCTCAGGCATTTATCTGAAAATATGAGCAACTTCTTTGGTATATTACAATTTGAAAACATAGACTAAAATGTTGCAAAATTTCTTTCGTATAAAAATATATATACATGCGTTGATTCAATGGTATTGTTCCTGTATATTATTAAGAATTTATATGCATTCTGAAGTACTGGTTAAAAATATTGTTTACAATTTTCTTATTTATTAAATATTTGTTTTCTGTTAAATCATGTTGATACAAACATTTGTAAAAATCGTAATTATTTTATTAAACTATGCAGGACGAAATGCAAATAATGATTTTTTTTTTGTATGCACCTATAGGGAGATTTATTTGTAATTTTATTAAATTTTGTAATTATTTTCTTTGCCAGTACTATACTGAGACATTAAATAGTTTAAATTATAATTTTATGTTATACACCTTCGTATACGTGTAAGTACAATAGGTATATTATCTACAATATAGACGAGAAGAAAATTTGAAAAACCTAAATGTGATATAATTTAAGTTTATATAGGCTTTAGAGAAATATAAGTTATTTATTTTAATAATATTGTTCAACAAAAGTACTCACGCAATCTTTAGATTTATCATTTCTTTGGGTAGATGGATTTTAATGTATACATGTATATACAATATAATATGCAGCGGCACTTTTTACAGAAAGTTTCTTTTAAAATGGTCATCAACAACACGAAAAGATCTTTAAGTGTTGAATTGTATTATGCCCTGAATCACAGCGATTGCGTTTAATAAAAGATACGAGCAATTTTAAACATGCAATATATACGAATGGTATCTACCCAAAATAAATAATATTTCACACGGAAACTGTTCTTATATTAAGTGTGTATATTGTTATATTTCTTTGTAATGATTCTTTTTGTTTCTTTTATCTTTACTTGGCGATCTGTGCTTTTGTATTTTCTAACGCGTATGAATTAAGAAATGGGAAAATTTCTGTTATATGTCGAAACTGTGTAATGAATATAAAACGCTGTACATAATTTTTGTAAATATATAATTAAATATTTTAAATAATAATTATTATGATTATTGTTATACGCTTATACTGCGATGAAACAAGTTCCGAATATTTTATTATAATTTCTTCATTTATTCTCTTATTTTATTTCTATTGTAAAGTATAACTATAAATATATGCAATTGTAAATTGATATGACATGTATTGATTAAAAATAATAAATTACAACTGTTCAAAACTATTCGTTTTATTTAATAATTCAATGAAATAAATGTATAAAAGTGTAAGAACTTAATAAATCAAAGATTATTTGTATTTAACTTGAATAACCATTATAGCATTTACATACCTAGTTCTCCACTATAATACCAGGGCTTTGTCAGGTATATGACTACATCTAAACCAAAATTAAATTGAGAACACATATCGCGCCTTCAATTAAATTCCTATTTAGAATGTCCTGTAATTTTAATTTAAAGTTGGTGACATTGAAAAACATTTGCAGTAAATTTTGATACTTGTCATCTTAATTTCATTCGTTGAAATTTTTGTACTTCTCCCAGTTTTAAAATAACTGTCGCCAATGAAAAAATTAATATTCTTCTTGAAAATAAACATTTCAATGAATATAATATAATTTTATATTAAAATCACAGGTCGCTCCAAATAAGAATGAAATTGAAGGTATGTATAAAAGAGCTATTTTATTTCTTATAATTAGTATTTAAAAAGTTTTTCTGTCACTGTGAGTGTAACACTGCAAATAGTGAGTTACAATGGTTTATAAATAACATACGCACGCTTGAATAGCTAGATTGGGAGATTGCAAAGATTCTAGAAGATAAAAGGCTGTAGATAAAATTCGAACATGATATATGAGCGGCTTGTAAGGCACGCATTCGGGTTTAATACACATAAATTAAAATTAACAACAATAAATAGAATTTAATGAAATAATCATAACGAACGCAGCGCGAATTTTTAATTATAAAAATATGTTCTGCTGTGACATGATTCATATTTCTCTAACCGCTTAATTCATATAAATAATTAGTCGTTTAAATTAATTGTAATGAATAGATATTCGACATTAATAATCGAAACTTTTCCTAATTTATTTCCAGAAAAATAGATTCTTAATGATTTTAATTAAACAATAATACAATACGAGTATTGAAAATAATATTTTATCATAAATACTGAGGAGAATGAAATGAAAATAAAGAATATTTCTTTTATACGTTAACGCATAATGATGAGAAGTCTCGAAATTCCATGTATCTTTTGGATAATATGCTTATCTGGCTTCTTAGAAGGGATGGCTTCTAGTTTTCGCTTAAGTTATCTTCAAACACTGCAAGAATACTTTTAAGTTTGATTGTTATTAATGATGGTGGTTGCTTAAGGAACTCTATATTGTGGAGTGGATTTCCGTCAACATATTTACAATCAGTACCATATTTATACGTCGTTATCTACCAGGCAGTCTAATTTTTTAGATGGAATAGCACTTTATCTTATATTTCCCAAGTGCAGAGAGGAACGGATGGGTATTTTTCTTTGTAGCGCTTATGGCGCTTTACGAAAAAAAAAACTATAACTAAATTTGTATTTTTAGATCCTACTTGAACGAGCACTCAAATATATGGTACATCAAACATTTTAACTAACGCTTTGAAGAAAATTGCTAAGGCTTTATATTAAATTTACTTATTATATAATAATAATGATTTTAATAGTAGTATTAGAAATTATATTGTTACAGTAGTACCTTTTAATATAGGTGACATACGTGAGTTACTATACCGCCTGATTCTGAGCAAATGCAACGGCCTGAATGTACGAATATTTCTCCCGCTCCGAATAAAAATCCCCTGAACGCGTTAAGCCAATCACAAAACAGTCTGTTGCTAAACCCCCTCCTCGCGCCAACTTAATTGGCGCTTGCTATATGTATGACATCGATGTTGACGCGCCTACATCATTCAGGGGAATTGTATTCGAAGCGGGAGAAATATTCATACATTCGGATCGTTGCGTTTACTCAGAATTAGGCGGTATAGTATACATCAATTTTTGCTTCCTCATTAAAGCAGTGTAATGTTTAAAGTTGTTTTGATAAGACCTTCTTTTCTGCTTCCTCGTCAGCATAGCACTTTTAATCGTTTTGGAACTGATGAATGATCGATTTAAAAATGCTGCGAAATCTCTTGCTTTCTTAAATCGCGGTAAGTCTTAACTGTCGCTAAAATCTGGTCATTGTCAGTCGTAGTTGGAGGATTTCTGTCGGTTTTTGAACATTTCTGAACAAAAAGAATAAAATAAGTTATTTTGAATATGAAAGAGGAACTTTTTAACCACGGAATAATGCGGTGCAACTTAATAAACACGTGACAAACACCCATTGAAAAAAAAACGCTGAACTTATTGTACAACCTAATATATCTGAAAAACCCTATGTAGTGGTAAGACTTACTTGTTATTTTAATAAATTTTAATATATGAGACTTGGTTTCTCGGATTCTTGGCCGCGTTTGAGATGTGTCCTGAGAAGGACCGTTGTCTCGACGTTTTAACACACGTCAAGCTTCAGCTAGTGATAAAACTTCAGAAAATGATGAGTACGATCTTGTTGAAACGTCAAGACAACGGTCCTTCTCAAGACATATCTTATGGGTGGCCAAGAATTCGAGAAACCAGACTCTCATTATACGTTTGCAAGAATCTCAAGGGATATATATATATATATATATATATATATATATATATATATATATATATTGAATCGATTCTGCCTTTACTTGATGTAAATCCATATCAAATGATAAAAACACACAACGTTGTATTAGATTTACACTTTATTTAATAATATTTAACAATGACTATATAACAGCTGTTTCACCGTACAACGGTTTCTTCAGATATAACAAGCGGTACTATAAAACATTTTACTTAAACGTAAATATTTTTTATTTTATGACTTAATGGTATTCTCAGAAATTGGAAACCGAAATATTTTTACCCGCCTCTTTTAGTATAAGGGATACATATAGATAATATAAATTATATTATAAGTGACACATATCTAACAAAATATTTCAATCAAAAATAGGAAATAAATTCAACAGAGGGGAGGAATTAAGCTCTGTTTTGTCATTTAATAATTTATTTGAAAATTTTTGTTTATTAATTTGCATTGCTTCTAATAAATCGAGTTTCTTACTTTTCTTTTCTTCGTGTAGGATCTTGAATTTATTATTAAAACTATGGCTTTCTTCAATTAAATGGTTGGAGTATGCTGAATCTGTTTTCCCATAGTTTTCGCATATACGAACATTATTATTCGTTTAGAAATGGGAAAACAGATTCAGCATACTCCAACCATTTAATTGAAGAAAGCCATAGTTTTAATAATAAATTCAAGATCCTACACGAAGAAAAGAAAAGTAAGAAACTCGATTTATTAGAAGCAATGCAAATTAATAAACAAAAATTTTCAAATAAATTATTAAATGACAAAACAGAGCTTAATTCCTCCCCTCTGTTGAATTTATTTCCTATTTTTGATTAAAATATTTTGTTAGATATGTGTCACTTATAATATAATTTATATTATCTATATGTATCCCTTATACTAAAAGAGGCGGGTAAAAATATTTCGGTTTCCAATTTCTGAGAATACCATTAAGTCATAAAATAAAAAATATTTACGTTTAAGTAAAATGTCTTATAGTACCGCTTGTTATATCTGAAGAAACCGTTGTACGGTGAAACAGCTGTTATATAGTCATTGTTAAATATTATTAAATAAAGTGTAAATCTAATACAACGTTGTGTGTTTTTATCATATTATATATATATATATATATATATATATATATATAAATATAATATTTTCGGGACCTTGGTATGATATGGTAAATTCAATCAGTCGGCGATTAAAGGTCTGTTTTACTTCAAAGTACATATATTTAAAAAAACCCTACATGTTTCGGCAATAATGCCTTTATCAAGGATATAAAAAATATAAATAAAGGCATCATTGCCGAAACATGTAGGGTTTTTTTAAATATATGTACTTTGAAGTAAAACAGACCTTTAATCGCCAACTGATTTAATTTACTATATATATATATATATATATATATATATATATATATATATATATATATATATATATATATACAAACAGTTCATATTTCAATATTCCGTAATTACAATTAAAACTCTTTGTTGTAAAGAAAGATAACTTGCACTTTGATTATAGGATGAGCTAAAGTAAAGAAATGGTGAAGAAAATTTAATTTATCCCATGTCTCGTAAACATTTGTGAAAACAGAAAAAAAAATGATGGAAAAATGTCGTTACCTTAAACAGTAGAGTACAAAAATTTGTTGGCGGGATGGATAGTAATACTTATTCCTACAGTGTACATCATACATCACAGTATAAGTAAGGTGAATGTGAGCAATGCTAAATATTATCTCATTTCTAGGGTTTTCATCTTGTAGTGCCAAGCTATATGACAAATCAACTTATCCCATTGAAACCATTGACTGCGTTCTTGTATTATAGGTTATATAAATCTCTCTAGAGCGATTCGAGGTTTTCTTTTTTAAATTTTCTCCTTAGGTCAGCGTTAGCAAGGATTTTCAACACTTCAGGATTTACGTCGTTGTGAAGTCCTGCGTGTTTTGCTGTAAGCCTCTTCATTTCATCTTTTACTGTTGAGACCTTGAGATCCCTGTGTAGGTGGTAATTTGTATAATACCGTAGAACATCCCCAATATTATGTAGGACTTTATAACATCACAAAATATTTCCTTCAAATTTCGCGGAACGAATATTTTGTAGAATACTATTACATTACAGTCCCTTACCACATTAATATTCGTCCTAAATACGTATTTCAACACCTAAGTGGTCATTCACAGTAGGAAAAATAACAATGTTGAAGATGGGACACAGTATAGCTAACACAAAAAATCGCGAAACACTTATAAGATGTCCGTATACACTATTTCTTCGAGAATTCTAAGAACTCGTACATCTTCCTATTCTGGATTTACTAATACGTTTAGTACAAGCAAGTCTAAGACCGACATTGTCTGGAAGGCACTTTTAACATATATGGCAGCTAATAGGAAGGATGATCGTGTTATTTTCAGGGTCGTACTAGATTTTGTTGAATTTCCAAGTAACATACTGTGCATCTTACCGATCCTCAGAAGGTCTGTTTTGGTGACGTTTCAATGGTATCGTTGTTATCTTTTCTTGACAAGAGTCGTGTCTATGTGTCTATGTATATGTATATATATTGTAACGTTTGTCTTTACGGGTTCTTAAATAAAACTAACAATAACTTTAGACACACACACTATATTAATATTTAAAACGTATAACAATATAAAACTAACTATTAACAACAATAAGTACATTTATGTATTCTATATTTATGTAACTATATTTATGTGTACTTCGCGAGACTGTAGGATTCAATGAATGTCCATCCCTTCTTCGACGCGGCTTTTATATTGGTGAATACTCCTTCTAGAGCCTTCACGTAGGCCTCGCGAAAACATCCAGAGGGATGACGCATCTCGCGTCAGCGGATGAGTCATTACATTGCCCCCTTCTTAAAAATGAAGTTTCGTCCCGAAACATGTCATGCTTTGGTCTCCTCAAACGATGACGAAATCGACAGGTAGGGCCTTTGTTACATTGCGACGTCATATCGAAATAACAGTCCACGGTCTTATCTTGCCTGGATGGACAGGAATATTCAAGCTGGTAACTGCATACCAGAATTTCCATACCAGTATGTCGGAAGATTACTTCCAACATGCTCCTTACAATTCTCCAGTCCAGGCGGTCCAATCCACAACCCAATTTTGGAACTGCTAATTTCAGAATGTCTTGCTGTAACATTTGTTCGCGTAAGTGGGTCAGGGCCTCCCATAAGGCTCGATAGGTTGGCTTTAGGCTCGACAGTTCTTTCGTGACCAAATAAAATATGGGCTGTCCTTCATTTATTATTTGGAGACTCTTCCCAATTGCTGGTCCCTGCTGCCTTAGCCTTTCGATTCTGCCAAATCTCTCTTTAAATTCCCAGGCAATTCCTTTGGCCATTCGTAGATCTCGGGCTACGCAATGAGCAAGCGCGTAGTCTGGCGGCACCGTGAACAAATTCTGCTGTTTCTCGATGGTTACCCCAAATCGAGCTTTTCTCGAACCAGAATACTCTTGCATAAAGTCTTCGAAGGTTAGTTCATGGTATTGGCTATCCAATCGGCGCAAGTCAACGGTTTCGTCATTGTCTCCAGAGTATGGGGCTAATCGATTAAAATGTACGACTCTTGGCTTAGTGTGAGGTGTTCGCCTGATGCGGTATATTACATCGTTGATCCGCTTCAACACCTCGTATGGCCCCTCCCAATTCTTTTGAAGTTTTGGAGATAGGCCCCGTCGACGTTGTGGATT
Organism: Melolontha melolontha; assembly: GCA_935421215.2. NCBI lineage: Eukaryota > Metazoa > Arthropoda > Insecta > Coleoptera > Scarabaeidae > Melolontha > Melolontha melolontha. The sequence goes on along the minus strand of OW285244.1, from coordinate 28,347,641 downwards.
ATACAACCAAACCCGATCGCCTTCATGGTAACCACTCTTCTCGGCGTTGATGTCATAGCTCTCTTTCATTCTGTCACTAGCATCTTGGATATTATGTCTGACTTGTTCATGGATATTATCTAGTCGTCGTCTGAGCGTGCTGACATAATCTTCTCCGGCAAGATCACCACCAGGCTTGCTCCCAAACTTTAAATCACAGGGCAATCGGAGTTCCCTCCCGAACAGCACGTTGGCTGGTGATTGGCCTGTTGTCTCTTGAACGGAGGCCCGATACGCCATTAGAAATAATGGTAAATGTTCGTCCCAATCTCTCTGGTGTTCGGAGACCACTTTGGATAAGTGTCTGATCATGGTCTTGTTCATTCGCTCTACCATCCCATCTGATTGTGGATGCAAGGGAGTTGTTCTCGTCTTCCGTATGCCCAAAAGTCCACACATCTTTTCGAATAGACTGGACTCAAAATTTCGCCCTTGATCGGAATGAAGTTCCAAGGGTACACCAAAACGGCTGACGAACTCCTTCACAATCACGTCTGCTACAGTTCCAGCTTCTTGATTTGGTAGAGCATATGCTTCAACCCATTTGGTAAAGTAATCCATGACAACTATTATGTATTTATTTCCTTTGCTGCTTTCTGGAAAAGGACCGGCGGCGTCTATGGCGATCCTTTCAAATGGGTTTCCTACATTGTATTGCCGCATGGGTGCACGTCGACGCCTCTGGGGACCATTGCTTCCGGCGCAATTAGCACACTTTCGGCACCATTCTTTCACATCTCGTGAACAATTCACCCAGTAAAATCTCTGGCGCACCTTCTCCAGTGTTTTATGGACTCCAAAATGTCCCCCAGAAGCACCATTATGGAGTTCTCGCAATACCTCTGGTATTCTTTTCTTGGGAACCACCATTTGCATCTTCCGCTCGCTTCCATCGTGATTTTCGACCTCACGTCTCAGGAGATCGTCTTCTATGGTTAAAGAATCCCATTGTGCCCAGTATGACTTCAATTCTCGTGAATGGAGAGCAATTTCTTGCCAGGTCGGTCTTTGCCCATTTCTTTTCCAAGCCCTGAGGACTGCAAGATCCGGATCAGCTTCTTGATCCGCGCGCAAATTGTCAGGTTGCCATTGGTCATCAACAACGGTGGTTCGAAGAGCGTTGGCCGATTTGTCTTCGATTCTGTTGCAATGTCGACAGTCTTCTGGACAGGGCCTTCTGGAAAGGGCATCTGCATTTTGATGTTTGAGGCCTGCTCTGTGTTCAATGGCAAAGTCGTACTCCTGTAGCCTCTCAATCCATCTAGCTACTTGACCCTCTGGATTCTTAAATTGCAAGAGCCACTTTAAGGCGGCATGATCAGTGCGGATCAGGAACTTCTGCCCATACAGGTACTTGTAAAAGTGCTCAATGGTCTTAACTACTGCCAATAGTTCTCTCCTGGTTACGCAGTAGTTCCTCTCTGGTTTGGACAGGGTCTTGCTGAAGTATCCAATGACCTTTTCTTGTCCATCTTGGATTTGAGAGAGCACGCCACCAATCCCGACGTTACTGGCATCCGTATCCAAAACAAACCTCCCAGATGGCAGCGGATAGTTCAAAACGGGTGCACTGATCAACGTACCTTTTAACAACTCAAAGGCCGCTTGGCATTCGTTGTTCCAAATGAATGCTCGATTTTCTGTTAGGCGAGTAAGTGGTTTTGCAATGTTGGAGAATCCAGGAACGTAGCGTCGATAATATGTGCATAATCCCAAAAAGCTTCTTAGCTGATGTTTGTCTTTGGGTACCGGCCATTTTTCCACAGCTTTTACTTTTTTTGGATCCACAGCAATTCCTTTTCCGGAAACCACATGTCCAAGGTAATTTACCTCCTTGCGGAAAAGGTGACACTTCTTTGGACTTAATCTCAGGTTGGCATCTCGCAACCTCTGGAATACTACTTCCAAATTTTTCATGTGATCTTCAAAGGTCTTCCCTACCACAATCACATCATCGAGATATACCAGGCAGGTATTCCAAGACAATCCCCTCAGTACAGTGTCCATGAGTCGCTCAAAAGTAGCTGGGGCGTTACACAGTCCAAATGGCATGACTGTAAATTGCCAGAGTCCTGTACCTAAACTGAAGGCAGTCTTCTCTTTGTCATTGGGATCCATTCCCACTTGCCAATAACCGCTCTTTAAGTCGAGAGTGGAGAACCATTTTGCTCCTGCCAAGGTGTCTAGCGTATCGTCTATTCTTGGGAGAGGATAGCTGTCCTTTTTGGTCACACTATTCAAACGACGATAGTCCACACAGAATCTGGTAGATCCATCCTTCTTCCTGACAAGGACCACTGGTGAAGCCCATGGACTATTCGATGGTTCAATTACTCCTTGGCCTTCCATATCTTGTATAATTTGCTTGGCTTCCTCACGTTTTGCCAGTGGTAACCTTCTTGGTCCTTGTCGAATTGGACTTGCATCGCCGGTATTTATTTTGTGCATTACAATATTGGTTTTACCTTTCGTACCAGTCTCGGTTTCGAAGACGTCTTCATAATGTTTGATTAAATCCTTAACTTGGCTTTGTTCCTTCTTGTTCAATCCTTGACAGGCGGAGTCGATTATCTTGGACAATTTCTCAGGAACCTGCACGAATCCATTCTTCTTCGCCTCTATGCGATGAACGACGGCCGACACTGGCGAACACCACCCCAGAATAGTACCCTTCTTCAAGGAAACAGGGTAATGGTTCACATTCATTACCCTTATCGGTACAGTCTTCTGAGTCTTAACCAGCATTTTGGCAACTACTATTCCTCGGCCCACCTCGTCATCATCAGCCTTTGGTTCCAACATTGTAACATTTCCGTCCAAATAATCACCTTCCATAAACGCCGTCAAAAATGTCTCACTTCTTGCATCCAGGACAACATTCTCTGCAGTAATTACTTGTACACTCCCACAATTTTTCCCATGAAGAAACAATTCCTCATTATTTATTTTTAAAGTGCCTTCTTTCATGTTTAACTGGAAGCCGTAGGTGTTCATGATGTCTAATCCCAAGATTATCTGTTCTTCTATGTCGGCTACGAGAACACGATGTCGGATTGATGTTGGTCCTATGACAAAATTGACATCTACTTCACCTTCCACAGAAGCTGCTTCTCCAGTAGCTGTCCTTAGTCTCCATTTGCTAGAAAGTAATTCTTTATTCCTGGATATTAAATCGGGTCGTACAATGGTTTTCGTCGATCCAGTATCTAGCAAGCAAGCATAGGTTCTTCTTTCCATAATAGCATCCACATACAGGCCATTGGTTTGATTTTGCAAGGATGCGATTTGGGCAGTCCTTGGGACTTTCGGATTCTCAGCAGATTCTTTCTTGGTCCTTTTATCACATTTATTCTGGATATGACCGTTTCTTCTACAATTCCCGCATGGCCGCGCACTTTTATTTGATTTGATCTGATTTAGGACTTGACTAACCACCTGCTCCATGAACTCCTCATTTTCCTGTTCGTCGACAGAACAGCCACGAGCATTGTTCCGAGAGGCTTGTTTAGCAGTCTCAAACTCAAGTGCGTGCGCCAATGCATCGATCAAGGTTTTCGGTCTTGCCAACCTTAATGCTTGCTGCGTATCAATATCCCGGAGACCATCTATGAATGTCTGGACCGCTAGGTGTTCCATGAAATTATCTGGTGCCATCGGATATGCAAGTCGAACTAGACAAGCAATATCTGCCTCAAATTCCTGAAGATTCTCGCCTTTCTTCTGTGATCGATTCTTCAGTTGGGTATGGTATACTTGCTCCAAATGCGCATGGCCATATCTCATCTCCAAGCGTTTAATGAGTTGAGAATAATCTTTACGTTCCTCAGGAGGCAATGTCTGCAAAATATCACTAGCATCACCCCTCAATGCTATGACTAAAGCAGTCGCCTTCTCGGCAGAAGACCATGCGTTTGCTTCTGCGGCCGCTTCGAATTGCGTCAGGTAAGTTGCCCATGACGTCTTTCCTTCAAAGGTTGGTGGCTTGATTCTGGTCTTTGAAATAGCCACAAGTTCTTCTTTTATTTCGATGGGCCGCGGTGTGACTTCTTTGTTGACCTGCCTGGGATCAGAATGACTCGTGGTAGCGGGTAATTTCATTTCAATCATTATTGCCTCTAAAAGCCTAGAATGTTCTCCAATTTTCTCTTCTACAGCTATGAAAACCTCTTCTTTTAACGCTTCTGATTTTTCCGCTAATCGCTGTTCTAGAACTTTCTCCACTTGTTCCAGACTTTTTTCGAAGTTTCTAGAATTTTCTAGTAATTTCTTTTCCAGATTTTTCTCGAGAATTCTAGCGGTTTCTAGGTTTCTTTCTTCCATCTGTGCTTGTGAATCTATTAAACGCTGTTCCAAAGTTTGCGAATTGTCTATCAATCGTTGTTCCAAACTTTTCACACTATCCAGATTCTTCTGTTCCATTTGTTCTAGAGTTTTTGCTAAGTTTCCAGAAGTTTCCAGGTTCTTCTGCTCCATTTGTTGCATTTGAGTTTGCGAATCTATTAGACGCTGTTCCATATTTTTCGCACTATCCAGATTCTTTTGTTCCATTTGTTCTAGAGATTTTGCTAAATTTCCAGAAGTTTCCAGGTTCTTCTGCTCCATTTGTTGCATTTGAGTTTGTGCATTCTCTATTAATCGTTGTTCCATATTTTTCGCACTATCCAGATTCTTCTGTTCCATTTGTTCTAGAGATTTTGCTAAATTTCCAGAAGTTTCCAGGTTCTTCTGCTCCATTTGTTGCATTTGAGTTTGTGCATTCTCTATTAATCGTTGTTCCATATTTTTCGCACTATCCAGATTCTTCTGTTCCATTTGCTCTAGAGTTTTCGCTAAGTTTCCAGAAGTTTCCAGGCTTTTCTGCTCCATTTGTTCCATTTTCATCAACAGCGAATTCACGTCAGCATCTCCGCCTTGAAAGACATAATTCTCTGGATCCTCGCCTTCTTGGATCAACACATTGCGAAGCCGTTGCTGGAGGATCGACTTTTTGCCAGTTGTATCCTCATCCCTCTCTTCTAATTCTCGTTTTAACTCGGACACTTTCAATTCCGTGAGTTTCATTCTATTAGCCATCACGATATTTAAAATAACGTCTTTCCGCACTGTATATTTATTTAAACGAATACTTAATTAACACTTAATTGTCTACTTAGTTTATTATTTATTAATTAGTCCACACCTGAATACCACTGTAACGTTTGTCTTTACGGGTTCTTAAATAAAACTAACAATAACTTTAGACACACACACTATATTAATATTTAAAACGTATAACAATATAAAACTAACTATTAACAACAATAAGTACATTTATGTATTCTATATTTATGTAACTATATTTATGTGTACTTCGCGAGACTGTAGGATTCAATGAATGTCCATCCCTTCTTCGACGCGGCTTTTATATTGGTGAATACTCCTTCTAGAGCCTTCACGTAGGCCTCGCGAAAACATCCAGAGGGATGACGCATCTCGCGTCAGCGGATGAGTCATTACAATATATATATATATATATATATATATATATATATAGTCTACATGTAACACTAAAATGACATCTCTTGTGCATATATATATATATATATATATATATATATATATATACCGTGAGCTTTTTTTATCACTGAACATAACGCATGAATACTCCTATGTTCAGTTTTAAAATAAATGCATCAATCCATGGAAACGTCAAGCAACCAACATTGGGAGTGTCATCACTTGTAATAAGGCATTTTAGTTGTTAGTGTCAACAATGTGTGAAAATAATTTATTTAACATTTAACACAGTCAATATTAAAATGAATTTTATGATAAATTGAAAAAAAAATTGTTTTTATTTATAATTCTTTAAGTTTTTAATAAATGTTCGAAATGTCCACCTTCACATACCATACAATATGCGAGTCGATTATGAAATTCCTGCAAAGAGTGTGTTAAAAAATCCGTTTTTTTTTAAACTGAATGTAGGCTATGTATAGAGATAAAAGGAATTCATGGTATATATATATATATATATATATATATATATATAACAATTGATAAATTATTGGAGTTTTTCGGCTTTTATATGAAATATTTACAAATATCAAGTTAGTATGTATGTAATTGCAAAGTAAGGGGGGATGTAAACATTGCTGTCTACAAATTACAAAGTTACAAAGCAAATCATACGAAATATGTAGACAGCAATGTTTACATCCCCCCTTACTTTACAATTACATACATACTAACTTGATATTTGTAAATATTTTATATAAAAGCCGAAAAACTCCAATAATTTATCAATTGTTATATTTAATAAACGGCTAAGAAATTATCTAAACACTTATATATATATATATATATATATATATAAGGTAAACTTAATAAGTCGGCGATTAAAGGTCTGGTCTCTCTAAATTTACGGGACCGGTCACTAAACACACGCACGAGCGCACTAACATACAAAACCCTACACTTACGCGGTCACACAAATACAAAATCACACACCCAGAGAGAGACGCAAGCTGCCAGCAGCAACCAACACACAGGTTCATACCCAGAAAGAGACACAAGCTGCTGGCAGCGAACAACACATATTGCAGTGGAATTTGCTTTGAAATTGCTTATTAATTTTTATTCACACTACAGCTTATATTACCGACTATTCAGTCTAGTAGAATCCAGGAACTCCCATCTCATGAATCGTTCCTCGCGGATCGGGTCCAAGTTTTAATTTGAAAATAAAACAATAAACATAAATAAAAGATCTTATTTGTTAATTTCGCAGTTTATTTAAAAAAAAAGTCAAAAAAAAATCCCTCTACAGAGTGTATAGGGTGCTAAAGCATCATCAAACAGTAGCAATGGGGAAACACTCTTTGTGAATAATGACTCGCACACAGAGAAAAACCCCTTGTGACACTCGATCAAACATAAAACTAATAAATACTAGTGAAATTTGTCAAGTTTGACCTCTACTTTAACCCCTGCAAACAAATGTCAAAAACAACTAAGTTTTCGAAACCCGCGAAAATTGAATTTTTGTCGTGCGCAAAAATAACACAACAAGGTCAATCCACACTAAAGAAAACTCCAACCTTGAATTCAAAATGTTCTCGAATATTAATTTAAAAAAAAAACTTCCCTTACAAAAAACATGACAATTTTCTCTAATACCCATATACTACTTTCAAATATAAATTATTACAAAAATACATAAAATTATAATAATGAAAATAATCGTGATATCAAATATATAAACAAAATATTTTTTCAAACTTACATAGATCTATGCACCATTAACAAAATGCTTGAGAGATATCTTATTCATAAGAACATTTTATAAACATCAAAACACTCGCAAAAATCGAATTAAGATTTACATGCACTTCACACAAATGCATAACCGATATTCAACCCGATTTTATAAAACAAAGAATAAAATTGAGTACTTTATTCTTTAATAATCCGATCACTTCAACCGTCAAGATATCTCTAACAAAAATGAAATCTTTAACATCCGCCTGGATATCCCTACCCACTATAAAATCAAAAATATATACAGACAACACATTTTAATAAATACAATATCCGGAAAAGCGGCAAGTTCAATCCTCTGGTCAACCTAAATATACGAGGGTTAATCATAATTTCAAACATTATAAAAATTTTCACTTATAAAATAAAATATATATATAACGATCCCCGTCTGAAATAAATAAACATACAATTGAAATAGATAATTTTTTTTATAAATGTACTACATAACAGAGTTCAATATTGTTCAATCATTTTTCCTTTCTGTCCAAGGAAAAATCTATAGCAATATGTTCACACCTTGCTATCTATTTTTTGGAATACTAAGGCATGACTTATTATTATTATTGGACTGTATCTTTGAATAATTTAAACCATAGCAACTCAATTATTTGACATTTATATTCTGTCATTTATATTTTTTATTCCCTTGACAAAGGCATCATTGCCGAAACATGTAGGGTTGTTTTAAATATATATACTTTGAAGTAATGAACCAGACCTTTAATCGCCGACTTATTAAGTTTACCTTATCATACCAAGGTCACGAAAATATTATATTTTTATATATATATATATACCATATATATATAAGTTTATTAACCAGTCCTTGTATCATTTGATTTGTAGTTGTTGTTGGTTTCAAATTTTTTTATGACATCAGTTTTTTGGTGTGTGTTTTGTAAGTTTCGTTTTATATTTTAACATTTATTTATATTTGTTTTTAAGAGGTTGACGACAAATTAACAACATATTGATTTGATGTTTTAAATTTGACGAATTTTAACATGTTTAGTGCCGTTATATGCTAAATTGTAACTCGTAATTGTAAGTATTTAGTTATTGTTATATTGTTTAATATATTGTGGTTTTGTTAAACAGGTAGACACTCCTGATGAAGTAACCAATGCGTTATGAAATATAGAGTGGAATAAAGGAGTTTTATTTTTACTTGACAGACCGCACACCCGTTAATGAAATTTTTACTTATACAGTACGGTCGATAATACTTAATAGTCTATATATATATATATATATATATATATATATATATATATACATATATATATATATATACACGAGGAATGTCTTTTTAGTGTTACATGTAGCCTCAAAGAGGACGCCAGCAACCAGACGTTAGGTGTAAAAATTAATCTCAATCTTTCGTTAACCGAAATCTAAAGTTTCATCAAGATACGGCAAGTAATTTAGTCATAGTGAATTTTTAAAGTTTATAAGTTCATAAGAAAAATGAAGTAGAGTCGAGAAAATTTTCGCGCAATAATTTTTTACGGAGAGGATTAACTCAATAACAATGTCTTGCTGAATTGGTTTCTGTTTTTTAAGATGAAGCACCACCTTAATCGACGATTTCGCGTTGGTACTGTAAGTTTCAACGTGAATGCACCAGTATCAGCGACGGTCCTAGGACAGGTCCGCCAAGAACAGCAGTCACCCAGAAAAACATCGATGCTGTGCGCCGCCTGATTAAGGAAGATACACATATAACATATCGTTAAATTAAGACATCCATGTATATTTCAAAAACCTCAATCAATACGATCCTACACGATAAACTGAGTGTGAGAAAGTTAGTTTCCCGTTGGATTCCCTATCTTTTAACTGAAGAGGAAAATCGGCTCACGTGCCGAAAAGCTTTGAGTCGGTTCAATAACGGAAACTCGAAAAACGTCTATAGCATCGTGAGAGGCGATGAATTATGAATTTATTTCTATGAATCTGAAAATAAACGTCAGTCCGTTGTTTGGGGGTTTAGAGATGAAGAGAATCAGATAAAAGTTATGTATGTCGAAAAAGATGGTCGCAACTTTTGTCTCAATATCAGGTCATATAGCTACCTACAATAACAGTACAATTCCTTTGCAAGATCGAAGAACGGTTAATGCAGATTGGTACAGAACCGCTTATTTGCTAGAAATAATCGCCGTGCTCCGAGAAACCAACTCACAACGGTCAATCATCCTGTATCACGACAATGTGAGCACACAGCTCGAAAGAAAATTGAGTTTTTCGAGCTGCAAAATATCGAATTATTAGATCATCCTCCGTATAGTCCCGACCTAAATTAACGATTTTTTTTACATTCCCAAACATCAAGAATGGAATGCGTTGTCGACGATTTCAGTTATCGGTAGAAGCAGTAGATGCCTTCAAAACGGCAATTTTGACTGTCCCAACTGAGGACTGGAATAACTGCTTTAGCAATTGGTTTGAATGAATGCAGGAGTGTATCAATTTTTGAGGAAAATATTTTGGAAAGCACTTTGAGTCGATCCACTGTTTATTGTATGACTACATGCAACACTAAACAGACATCCCTCGTATATATTTATATATGTATATATATATATATATATATATATATATATTAAATACTGGTGAATAATAATAATAATATCTCAAGCAGAAATAGGTAAATAATAAAGGTAAGTATAATGTCGACTAAAAATAATTTATTATTTGTTTAATATGAAGTTTTATATGTTAAATAAGGTGGAAGTTTTTATATATCAATCCAAAAACATAATCCAACTATATAAATGGGGTATTTTATATAAGTTATATAAGTATTTTAATGGTTGTTAATAGGATAATAAGATCTGAACTTGAGTCTTACCTATATACTTACTACCGCGTAACTTCAAAGCTGGTATATATGCATAATATCATCTATTTTTAATTGTATTAATTAATATTTTCATTATATCTCATCATTAAATCAAAAGGCCCCGTATGATTTAATTATCACGTCGGATAATATATAAAAAGAAAACAGAAAACTGTAGTAGTTTAAAATTATGAAGCTTAATTTCAAAAACATGTTATAACATACGAAAACGTATAATTATACACGTTAAAAAATGTAAATTAGAATCAAACCACGAGCTATTAGGGCATACATAAATTCGGATAAATTTTGTTTATTAATAGGGGAATAAATTAAGATGATTTTAATAATATTTTATAGACTTTTATGTACACATCTAATTTACATTGTTTAGTATTTAATAATTGATTTCTTAAAAATATGAAAATGAAGCAAGTAATTTGCTAAAATAGCTTAAATGAATTATAAATATGCGAGTAAATAGCTCTATTGTAGCCCTGTAAATAGCACCCTATTTGTAGAAACAGTAACTGACAGTTAGTAACCGTTCGACATGTTTGATAGGTTGTCTCACGAAAATTAGTCATGCACTTATAGTATTTAGTATATTACTGACCAACTGTAATAAATCATTGCCAATTGTTTATAATTGTTCTACGAATAAAACTAAAATTTTATTAATTGTACATGGGGTGAAAAACTTTTCAAAAGCTGGCCACAGTTTAGCCATGGTGAGTTTATAAGTTTTTACAATCATTTGTTGTAAACTATTTGTTGTTCTTGTCTTAATATGAAAAATAATATCGTGGGTTAATTAAACATTATATTTTACGTTCAAAACTATTAAAGAAACTGAAGAAAAGATACATAAATATTGTGATAATTTTGCTCCTTTTCATGAAATAATTTGCAAGTGGTCATATGAGCACAGTCGATCCAATTGATATATAGTAGAATATATTGAGGGCACCTAGGCGTTAGCCCATACCCCACTAGTCAAACTTTATCTTCATTTCTAGATTTTAGGTACTGATCGTCATTAAAGACGAGCTTGATATTTGCTCTTTTTGTTTCAACTTCTCCTACCTTCCAGATTAATTTAATTCGACTCTTCGGCCCTTTTCTTTATTTTTTTAATTTTAATTTTATTTCATTTTTATTTTATTTGTCGTTAATTTTTTTACTCTTTTTCTGTTTCCTTTTCTTCCATATACATAGTTATTTATTTTTCTTCTTTTCTCGCCTTTTATTTTCTTATTATCTTTTCTATCCGTCGGGTACCTCCAATAGCGTTCCGGCTCAGTATCAAACTAAGTTAATCCAATCTAACCATGGTAATTCGGTATCAATATTTCTTTCCATCTGGCATAAATGACTTTAGCAAGAACTGTAAATTGCGCATCATTATTAGGCAAGTCTTACTTCAGCATACTTCTCGCACTGAAACAGAACATACACAGTTTGAAGTCTCTGAGATTTCTAGGGAATTAACTTCTTAAGAAAGGAACCATATCCCCATATTAAGAAACTGGTTAACTCGTACGAGTAGGGGAGAGGAAGGTTCTTTAACCCGAGTTCAGGGATCCAGTCATATGTAACCCTACCTTTTGGTGCTTTGTCCCACCTGCTTTCCTTATCAACATACATCCTCTTCTTTAATTGCTCCTCCATTAATTCACTGCTACACGCTATAGATATGCAAAAAATTAGCGCGTCAAACAAAAGTTCTAAAGTGAGTTAAAGAATTTTAACAGATTAAGACAAGTTGGCAAATAGTGCATCTACGGATTCATTGAGTGAGTAAAAAGAGTATTTTACGTATGTCTATGTTGCATTAGTAGATGTCGAACGACCGTTCTCCAAATATAAGAACATATTTTCACCACTGTTGAACATCACTTTCTGAGACAAGTGTAGAAACATACCTAATGCTGCAAAGTTTTTAAGGATCGTCTCCAGTTCGTGATATTGATGATCATGGTTAAAGACGGCAGACTGTGTGCCCGGTGCAGGGTGACATGAATCATGTCACCATGTGTACTAAATATTATTTTTAATACCACTTTTTCTTTAGAATAAATGTTTCGTTCATTGTTAGAAATACAAAATAATGTTTTTTTTTTATTTTGATTTAGAACTGTAAAATATATGTTCAAATTCTGTTATCTCTTTGATAAATGCATGTTAAATATATGTTTTTCTGCTCCGATATGTAAACAAAGCGAGAGGAATGAATGAGCCATAAATTTTTTCCTGTAAGAGGAATACTTTCTTTGTATTATTGGCAATAACAGATGCACCTGCAAAACATATTTATATTATAGTATCCAAAATAATATTTAGTACACATGCTGACATGATTCATGTCACCATGCACCGGGCACACAGTCTGCCGTCTTTAAATTCATGGTGCATCAAGCTGGTTAAGATGGTAAGTATTGCACGCAGTGTTATAATTACTTGTAGCAGTAATTGCATTTATTACTAGTTGCTAGTATTATTTTTATTAAATTTGTTACGATGCGTACCTACGCCTACGCCATGCAGCGCTTTCCTGACAGCCTTAGCTATCAGTATCACATACAACTGAATAAAAATATAAATTAAAATAAAAAAAGCAATTTTTAAGAAATGAAATCTGATAAACACACAAAGTACTTAAATACGCCTATAATAGACACCATCATAAAATAGTTAAAGTAATCCTCCCCACCGACACAAATAAACACATAGATATAGTAAGAAGGTTTCATTAATTCTTACAAAATAATTGAGTAAACTGACAAGAGTATAATATACCGAAATAAAATTTAATAAAACACATCAAGTGTTGTTATTTACATCAAGTTTATAAATATATGTTCTGTCAAGAATCGTCTTTTACATTCATTAACAAACAAAACAAAAACGAAACATATTGTTAACGCACTGTTAACCTAGACCTTTAAATCGCATAGATTTTGTTATACGCGAACTTCGGTCTAATTTGCTAAACAATTGAATGTATTTAAAATAGTGGGGTCACTCTACGATACTAGTCCTGTCGATTAACAGCATATATATGTAGATGGAATTGATTACGTGAATTATATTCATGCGTAATTGTTATTTTACATTGAACATAATTAACTGTACTAAATTATTACAGAAATGACTAGGCCATTCGTCAAATGACATAAGTGAACCACTAATTTTCAGAAAAAAAATATATGTAACAAAGTCTACTTTTTGTCACTCAACGGAACTTCTAATTTATTTTTGTAAGGGTATTTCTTAATATTGTATTAATTGTAGGCTGCAATTATTTTCTAATAAGACTGCAGAGGTTTCATTGATCATTCATCCTTCACATACGAACAGTTGATCTATTCCCGAAAGAACCAAAGAATCTTGCAATTACATATTATGACATTTCTTCCATCGAACTTTACTGTCAGTTCAACACCTTTTGAATTGTCTTCTCAGATTTGTTAGATGTGCATAAGCAATTCTACAATTTCAAAAGAACTCAATTTTTTGCCTACCCGTGCATTTCTTCATTCATTCAGAACTGATTTCCTTATATTTTTGTGTCAAAGGCGCTTCTTCTCTTCTTCTTCTTCTTCTCTGTTTGGGGTGGACGCCACCACGTCCAGGCACTTGAGCACACTGCTCTTTGTACTGTCCCCAATAGATCTCTCAATTCCACTCTGTTAGTCTTGTGTCCTCGATAAAAGCCACTATCCTCCTCAGGGGAAGTTTGAGTACACTCGAAGGATCCAATAGATCTCTCCCGAAATATTTCTGTCTGAGTTCCTTCAGTTCCTCACACGTGCATATTACATGAAGGCTAGTTTCCTCCTGTTTTTCACATCTCCTACACCAGGGCTCGCTAACCAAGCCCATGGTGTACAAATGCTTTCTTAAAGGACAATGTCCGGTTATTAACCCGGTAATTATTTTAATTTCTTTTTAGCTACTATGAATTAGGTTGGCTGAAAACTTCCCGTCCAGCCCCCGTAGTAGTGTTTTGGTATGGAGTTGACTTTCCGTTAACCACCATTTATATTTATGTTCTTTTTCTAGCCATAACCAGATCTCCCTTTTAGCGGAATCCTTAGTGATTCCACATACAGGTTCTGGTCCTATGATGTTCTTATTATGACCTTCTTTGGCCAGTTTGTCGGCTATCTCATTGCCTTTAATTCCCTCATGCCATGGCACCCATATCAGCGACACTGTATTGTCTTGTGCCAGGTTATTGAGGACCTGTTTACAATATTTCACCAGCTTAGACCTGGCAGATGGGTTCATAATGGCTTTAATAGCCGCCTGACTATCAGTCATTATGTTAATTTTTTTGCTTGCGTAGCCGGCTTCCCGAATTTCATCGGCGCAGGCTGCGACTGCTAACAATTCGGCCTGGAAAACCATAGCATGTTTCCCTAGACATATCGATATCTTCCTTCCAGGGCACATTCCGTATATGCCTGCACCTGCCCCCTGACTAGATTGTGATCCATCAGCGTACCAGGTGCCGGCACCACAATCGATCGAGCGACTTTTTGCCTGTTCCCTGGTCGGTATAAGTATGTTCAGCTTAGCTGTAAACATAATTTCAGGTGCCATACTGTCCACCGGCATTTGAAATATCGGCTCTTCCAGTATAGTTCCTGTGATATCTGTATGGCTCCCTACAACCTTATTAGGACACCATACGTCATTGGCCTTCAGCCTCAGTATCGCAGCCATTGCCTCCGCCTTTATAAATAGTTCCAGCGGAGGGAGACCCACGATGGCCTCCATGGAAGCGGTGCCCGTGTTGTTCATAGCTCCCGTGATTCCCAACAGGGCCTGTCGCTGGAGAGTCGTGAGGAGCCCCACCGACGATGTCCGCTCCGTCCTCCTCCACCAGACAACTGCCCCATAGGTCTTATACGGAGCGAGTGTTCCGTTTGATGATTTTATAATTAGGCAAAAATATTAGCGTCAGTACAATGTAAGGCTATAAATATACTCAACTTGACTAAGATCTGAATAAGATGAGTACTTTCGTAGAGTGGATGTTTATCTGTGTGAAAGTAATACTTCTAATTTGTTTTCTATTATTAATACATATGTGTAATATGCAGATAAGTTATTTACCATATTTCTTTTTTTAACGTGGAAACTATAATATTATAAGCCATGTTTGCATAAAAAAATATACGAGGTGCTATTCAGAAATTTCCGATATTAGAATGTGGCACGCAAAAGGATGGTAATACAGCTCTATAACGCTAGATGGCGTAAGCTACGTCTATACGAAATCAGTCTGTTAAACGGTACTTTGCTAGGTGGTGACAAACAGTTTTTGTGTTTATATTTGTTGAGTTCTGTTTGAGTTATTGTGCGACACCACAATGTCTGATGTGACAGAGTAAAGAACGTGCACAAATTTCTGCTTCAAGGTAAAACGGCAGTGGAAACCCTGAAAATGCTTAAACAGGTGTTTGGTGAGGATGCTTTAGGCCAAACGCAAAGTTATGTAAGGTACAGCCGTTTTAAGAATGAACGGCTGTCGGTTGATGATAATGAGCTTTCCAGTCGTCCATTGACGGAAAAGACGCCACATAATGTTTTTACCACATTTGGGTGATGCTGTCCTGCAAGACCTAAGGAGAACATTTCATAATATTTGTAACATGCGGCGTATTGCTGCGAAGTTTGTGTCAAGGTTACTCAGCATTGAATGAAAACGGCATCATGTTCATGTGTACACAGAGCTGAAAGACTGCCGAAAGGGATGCGATCGAAGACGGTAGTACTACTCTACTCTCCCTACTCCCCAGATATTGCTCCTTGTGACTTCATCCTGTTTCCGAAGTTGAAACTGAAGCTCAAAGGATGCCGTTTTGATACGATTGAGGAAATCTAGAACTTCCAGCACTGCCTCCAGTCATGGGCAAGTCGTTGGTATCGGTGTATTCATGTGGAAGGAGAGTACTTTGAAGTAATAAATCAGTTGTAAGAACAATTTAATGTTTTTTTTTCACATTCCGGGAGTTTCTGGGTAGCACATCGTGGATGGCAATCAGTGAAATATGTGTAGAATTTGAATTTTGGAGTTATTTTTACTTTCACATGAGTTTTGCTAGTTATTTTTATTGTCGAATTTAATCATAAACAATTGCTCACATTGCAAACGTTTCCGACTTACTGGAATTTTCATAACTATAGACCCGTCTATAGACGTTATATTTTCGCACTACAAAAATAATAATTTAAAATATAAATGTAAATTTGTCCAGATCATTCGACTAATTACAAACTTATTATAATCATATCAAGCCTTCCTCAAAATCCGAATTTGTTATTTTCATTGCTCATTGAGAATCTTGAAAGCATTCATGCACCTGTAACGAATTTCTGTTTGCTGATCAAATTCAAATTTTATTAAAACGTTTTTATGTTCAACAAAACGAAATCCGCTTTATACAAAAATATTTTTTAAGGCGAAACTCTCAAATATCGTGAACAATTTCACAGAATTTCACATCACTAATTACGTTTGATTTTGGAAAAATCAAGTTAAATCGAAAGATGTACCATTTTGTATTCAGTAGCCTATTTATCTCCACAATTATGATTATTTCAAAAAATGCAATCAGTTCCTTATATTAATCTTTTTCAAATAGGCTAATTTTTTCATTGATCGAGACTAATTGGACGAATGCTAATAACATTGTATTGTTATTGATGTACGAGTATTTTAAATTTGTGTAGTTATATTGCACTTGTTTCGTGTTTGGTGTCTTTGCTAAAATTACGAGTACATAACGCATAAAATATTGATTGAGAATGCACGAGCTTACAGCATTGATTGAGGAATATAAGTACCTACGTTTCATATAAGGTCAATTTGGTTCGGTTTGCTAAATTCTAAATTAATGCTAAAATAATATTACTTAACTTTGTAATTGCAGTTAGAATTATAACTTTGTTGAAACTGATTCTATTTTTTACCGAATTTCACATTTCACTATGTAAACAAGCACATGTAAAGCAGTAAAATAGTCGTAATTAGTTACAAGTAATTATAGGAGTCAGTATGAACAATTTTACATAATATAGACATATGTATACGTGTAACAAATTATTTACAAACATGCATATTTATGTATTGAGTGATAACTACTAAATTAAGTAATTATTCATAATTACTTGTTACAACATTAATTTTCTCTCTTAGATGTTCAGCTACACAGTTATGTGTGTTCTTGGAATTATAATTTCTATTTTATTAAAATTAGTTTGAAGACTGTTTGTATTAATATTATATCTATAATATAGTAAAGACGTAATAATAGAGCTTCCCGCAGCATTATAGTCGTATGTTTCAATACAATAATACTGGATGTCCTTGAAATAAAAAGAAATCGTATGAAAAATAGAAAGATGCAATTAAATAGAATATGAATCGAAAATATTGTGAGTCAATTACAACGCGAACCCTAAAATTAAAAACCCCCTAAAAATTGTGTCATGTTCCGCCTATGAATTTAAAATGTATATGAACAATAAATGACGTGCCTTCAAAAACCTTCCTCATTAGAAACGGCCATGCTCATTCAAAATTATACGTTTGTGACAGACCATTGTCAAAAAGCATGGCCGTCTTTAATGAGGAAAGTTTTTGAAGGCAAGTTATGTACTTCTGTCGAAGTTACGAACATACCGTATGTTTGCATACGTAACAGCTATCGATGTTATCAAAACTATAACATCCTGTATGCTAAGTTGTATGCTGTATGCTGTGTTACATTAATTTACAAACCCATTTAAAAAAAATTATATTTATAAAAACGCTAGAAAATAACTTTGTGTCTAAGTTTTGTCACGGTAAGTGTTCGGTAACCTGGTACGAATTTTTAAAGGTAATATATTAAAAGAACATGTAAGATGTGTGCTTTACGGGCATTTAACGTCCTATTTGGTAACAATCTATCTTTAATAGAAAAATTTGTATCGAACATACGTAAAGATCGACAGTTGAACGATGCTTAAAGCGAAATGGACAATAACAAAACTATTATTTTTGCTATTGTTGTTCAACTTTAAGGTATCGTCTTTTATAATATAATCCATCGCACAGTGGCGTGACAAAATTTTTTTAAGTATCTTTGTCATTTCTTTTCTCGGTTTCAATAGGGAATTTCGGGAAAATATTTTGGGTATATATTCTATATAATTTAATCTTTCCATTTTTCATACGTTGTCTTTGTTAGACCTTCGTCAAAATTAATTTAATGTCGTATTGTTGTGTAATTGAATAGTTTTTGAATTTGTAAATTTGCGCAAAGATTGTATTAATTATTTATAATAGAAAATAGAGAAAGCGAGCATGTCTAGCAGATGCTTTTGTTGGAGTTCAACAGATAAGTTACGTGACCGGAACTCGCTAGAACAATTGTGTCGTTTCTAGAGAAAAACGTAATTGGGGAGAGTACGGTACAGAAATGGTTTTCTCGAATTAAAGAGGGCCATTTTGACATAAAAGATTCTCAACGTTCAGAAGATCATCGGATTTTGATGACGATCATCTGAACGCTTTCATTAATAATGATCCACGCCAATCAACTCAGGAATTGATCATTATAATGGATTGTAATCAATCGACCATAATACGACATTAGCAGTCTATGGCGAATAAAAAACTGCGTGTTTGATTGACACATGTTTTAAGCGAAAACAAGAATCGGCGTGTAAACATTTGTGCCTCTTTACTAGTTAGTTATCGTCTAGCTGTCCCACATTGGTACTGGTGACAAAAAATGTTATCAAAAAAAAAAAAAAATAATGGCTTAGGCCTAACAAAAAAGCAACTCCACAAGCAAAATGTGATATTTTTCCGTGTTAAAAGCTGTAGGAAATCGTTTCTGGGGTATATAACCATCGCCGTTGAGATTTACTGTCAACAACTCCGTCAACATAAGTCCGCAATTCAAGAAAACCACCGCAAAAATATTATCAAGTCATTTTTTAGCACGGTAACGCTTACCTTCATACTGCTAATATGACAAAAGGGCTATTTAAGAACTTAGTAATTACATATTTGCCTTATTCTTTTGATGTCGCTCCATCAGAATTCAAACGACCTTCGAGGAATCTCCTTTAATAACACTGTCTCGCTTTAAAATTTGCTTCTCAACTTCTTCACTTCCAAATCACCGGGGATTCCTTCAGAAGTGAAATCGAAAAATTACCAGATCGCTAGGAGACGATCGTAAATAATGCAAGGGAATATATTCTTAATTAACGAAGACAATTTGAAATATACTTGAGCGGGTAAAACCTCACTGTTTGTATAAAACAAGAAGATTTTTAGTAATATCAAAAATATTATTGTGTGAAAATTGCTATCTAGACATTGTGCAGTGAATTGTACTTTTGTATTGTTGTTTTAATTTTTGCTTATTGACTTATGTTCACAATCCACAGTAGCTCCGCCGAACTAGACTCAATCGGGTGGGCACCTTCCTTGAGCTTCCTAATCGTCAGGGTTATTCTCACGAATATCGTGGTATAAAAGAGAAATAATACTAATTAAACTCAAGAAATAAAACTAACATTAACACCACAAACATTTAATTTACATCAAAAAAAAAAAAAAAAAAACTACTTTATCAAGTATAAAGCAGAATTGTGACTAAATTTCGCCGCAATATAGAGAAAAAACTCTTGTAAAATATGACTGTACAAGAGAAGAAAAAAACTCTAAACTGAATTCCGAACAAAAGTCTAAATAAATATAAACAAACTTTATTAGCTGTCATCAATTACTTTATTCCCTCAAAAAAATCAAACGTCAAAAATAGAACTTTCTCTATTTTTCGCACGCAACCAAAATTAAACAAGCGCAAGACAAGCTTGTAACAAATAAATTTTCCCCCCTTCCTACTATATTACGATAACTTAAATGAACAAAAACTATATTAAAAAAAAACCAGTCTAATACGTTTTGTTAATATTTTAAATGATTACAAAAAATATTACAAATTAAATTTGTAAATTTAAGAAGCTTCAAATTTCAATAGAATTATAACTACAAATATATCTATATAAATATCATACTAAAAATACATACATTTTAGTTTTGTACACGTTACGCCACAAAAACTATTATCCGAGAGATTCCAGATAGGGCAATTTATTCAAATTACAAGTTTAAAAGACTTGTAATAACCCGTAATTGAATTTTAATCACATCAAAACACTACAAAATTACCAAACGAAGTTATCCAAACTACATTGAACAAAATTAAGTTCTGTTCAACATTAATAAAAAAAGACCACCTATCTGTTAAAGGACTATCAAATCTCTAAAGCATGATGAAGCCACAGGAAACAGCAAGACATCCCTACCTAACATAAATAAATCAACATAATAATAATATATATATATCTGTATTATTATGACTTCCAGCTTGGCGCGGACTTCGAACATCTAAATAGGCTCGTGTAATCTACAGACAAAAATACATATTACAATAAATTATTATAAAAATTTTTAATTTTAAAAGTTATCTCCCTGGAATAAAATTTTACAAATAAATACAATAATTTTCCTATCTTCCACTGCATCATGTATTTCGTCATGATAGACTCGTCAGTGCGTGATGCTTGGATGTACAAAGTTTACCTCACCAATTCTCTTACTCTTGGAGTTATAAAAGACAGCATTGAACGCCCAATCAACCAGCGCCATCCTCATGACAAGTGTAAGACTTAGCAAGTAGTTTCTGTTCGACGGAAACCCCTTGCTAAGTCTGAATAGTTGAAGAATAGCTGAAAATATTAAATAAGCATGAAATCAGTATATCTGTACTGAAATTAGGCGTACATACAAAACTAGTTTTATTTGTTCGGTAAACATGTATGAGATGGTACCATAATTTATTTAGAAACACCGCTGCTGAAAAGTGTAATTTTTCAAACAAATTCAGTCCAAAAGCGATTGGTTTATAAAAATGGAGAAACACGCATTGCGAACAGTGATAAAACATTTTTATTCAGCGAATTGTACAGCTGCCCAGATCAAAGTGGAATCAAATGACTCTTATAGACACTGCATGATCGTTAAAAATGCTTATTTTTGGATCAATAAGTTTAAACGTGGTCGGACATACATTAAAATGAAACGCGCTCTGAACCAACAATTGAAATTCCTCGGGCGATAGCGTTGATAAAGTTCCTGGGACTATTATCACAATGCATGAGTTTGTTGAAGCTATTCGTATTTCAACTGAAAGAGTGTGTACTAACCTGCAAGAAAAATTGCATATAAAAAAACTAAATGCATAATAGATGCCGCGAATGTTGACTATTGGCTAAAAACACATGTGAAAGGACATTTTAATGTAGTTATGGCGATGTTTAACTTTAATCCTCGAGGCTTTTTGCATTATTTTATAACCGTGGAACATATAACATGGATAGACTTTTCTACACCCGAGTCGAACAGTCATAGCTGTGAACTATTACTGGTAAAAATGCACCAAAGAAGCCGAAGACCGATTTATCGGCTGCGAAAGTTATCGTTACTCATTTTTTTCGGATTCCAAAAGAATTACTTTGATTGACTACCTGGGCTAGAGAAAATAATAACAAGGGCTTATTATGCTCTATTGGTGGACTAATTGAAAGAAGAGATGTAAAATTCACACGAATCGACTATTCTTCTGATTTGCACCTGTACAATGTCTTCTTGTTTGAAAACTCAAAAATTAATAAAGACGAGAAGAAATTTTCCGTTGTCGTCAATGCATATTTTGCAGACTAAGAGAAACTACTTCGTATTTCGCTTTTCTATTTTTCACTTATTTTTGTTAAAAAAAACTTGTCGTTTTAGAACTCTTATATCTTTTATTTAATATCTGATTACATGTTGAAATTTACTAGTTTTTTCAACGATAAAAATATAGCAAATTTTATTTAGTTCTAGCTGAAAAACGCTAAGAAGCTGAGGATAGAAAACTCAGAAACAAAGGCACATGAAAAATGTTTTAAAGTTTTAAGGGAATATAACACTAAAGGAAAATTTTCTAACTCGAAACAAAGCATTGATAAACGGTTTCAAATGTCTCTACATAAAATTAAACGAAATTTAAAATTCTAAAATACCTTAAATTTCCATTCATCCTTAAATGTATGCTTTATGGATGACATAGTGAAATAAGCACTTGAAGACATATGATTGAAATCTCCAACAGGAGGAGTTTGACGATTGATTTGTTGAGGGTGGATTGTTAGATTTTGAAAGCAAAAGATATTTGGTAGTTTCCATGAAAATATTAATGATATGGTGTTTAAGAATTAGATTAGTATAACTTTAGACAAATTACTAGGTAACACTAATAGTGATGAAATGCAAAAGATACAACTATATCATCTTAAAGGATATGCAGAATTGAAAACAGCCAACAGCAAAACATACTTTCAGCTTAAATAGACCAGTTTGACTTGACCTAATTAAGCAATATCGAGACAATTATAATATATAATGTTGAAATTTTTGTGATTCACACAATTATCTGAACTGTGATTTGAGGATTCTAGAAGATTATTTGTTAATAGAAGCATTCTATTTGAATTTCATTTGTCCAGAATAGTGTATCGTTAGCTATTTCTTTGAATGGTAAATCTGTGAATAAACGATCATGAATGTTTTTGGTTTCCGTTTGCATGAACATTGACCCATCAAGTTGTATATTTCTCATTAAGTGCGCTAACTTTCAAAACTAACTTTTACTTTGGCGATTTTTATTTACCATAGGTTAAATAAATAGCAGTGAGGCGGCTTTATTATGGTCTTCTTTCTCATTCATTTCAAATATGCTTTCTGTCAATAACAGCAAAAAGTTTTGGGGATATGATTTGCTTTCCATTTTAGTTTTATTAAAATATTTAATTTATTATTGATTCCAGCGAATTTAATTTATGTTTTGTATATTCTAAAAATTAGTGATATTCATTCTTAGAGTTTTATTTCTGTAGGTCCTAGTGAAATAAGTTTATGTAATGGCATTATTTTTCTCTTCAATAATTTCGCCTTTTTGTTCGTTTGTCCTAGAATCTTATCACTTTAGTTTTTCGGTTTTTTTAGGTTTTCCGCCAGGTTTTCTTTATTTGGAAGGTTTTCAGTACTATCTTTTTTCTAATCACCTGTTTCAATCAAATTAACGAAGATATTGCTTGCGTGAAACATTCTGGAACGCTTTGTATAAATAGTATGGTGCTTATTAATTACTGTATATAATTGCTGGTTATGTCTTTCTTTGGTCTCAAAGATACTTATAAAAATGACACGATTCAATGCAATCATTTTAATCAAGTAACAAATAAGCTTAACGCGGTATAATTCAATAAAATCCCAACAGAACAATTACGCCGGGATGTATTACGTCTCGATGTAAATATCAGGGTGATTTTGCCAGTCGCGTCGACGCGTCTCGTTGCCGCTCTCGTTGATTTGCTCGATTTTTATCTAAAATAATGCAACTTGTAACGTATTAATTTATCATAATGTATCTCTCTCTAGGTAAAAGAAGTGTTACAAGATTTATAATGACATAAAATGAATTCGACTACAGATGCAGTAACCACATATAAGAGAACTAATGACCAGAGAGTGGTCAATAATATGTTATGCCATTAACTAAATTACTGCAGAGTGGCTTCGTGCTTTAGGTATATTCTTGTGGACAGGGCGTGTTCGGTATAACAACAAATACAACACTATTCATTATATTTTTAAATATAGTTCTAGCTTACATAATGCATAGATTTTTATATCCGTATATATAAAGAGTAAATATATAAAAGGACTGCTTTTTAATTATGTGTAATTTAAGTAAATTGTGTGATTTAATACTGACTGACTATTAATAATGACTGACTATTCCTATATTGAAAAGGATGTATCTAGTTAAAAAAATAAATGAATCCAATTAGTTATATGGTTATTGACATGCACAACAGTTACATACATTTTCCATTTTGACAGTATTGTTTACATTTTTTCATTCGCTGAATAAGTGTTGTATTATGAATATGAAATATCCAAGCTTTTATGATGGTTG
>OW285244.1:27668391-27723156 GCA_935421215.2 Melolontha melolontha | reverse complement strand
TTATAGACCAAACTATTAAAAACAGAGTACACCAAATATACAACACTGCAGACACCAATAAAAATTTGAACAATGACACAACATATATCACAATTCCATATGTTCCACAACTATCGGAAAAAATTAAACACACTTTAAAAAAATATGATATAGCTACAACATATAAACTTAGTAATACTAATAAACATTTATTTTCAAAACTTAAACCTAAAATAGAAAAAAATCGAGAAACACATGTCGTATATAAAATACCATGTCGCGATTGCGATAGTTACTACATAGGCCAAACGAAACAATATTTATACAAAAGAATACAAGCCCACAAATACTCTAGAACAGACAAAACTGCATTGTCTACACACAAACTACAACGCGATCACCATTTCGATTTTGAAAACACACAGATAATTGATAAAGAACAACACACAGTGAAAAGACAAATTAAAGAAATGATCAGTATTAAACAGGAAAAAAATTCAATTAACAACAGAAATGATATAAAAAATCTTAGCAGTATATACTATAATTTAATTTTGTAACGATCTACAATTTACCATCATATTATATTTTTTTTTTTTTGTTATATACCTTATGTTATCTAAATATCATTTAAATATCATATACTTTTGCTTATCATGATGACTGTTCCGTGTTTTGATTCCTGTCTAGTTGTCCGAGCAGGTTTTCGTGGTTTTCCTTCTCGTTTTGAGCGAATGCCGACAACTTTGTATCTTAAGTCGCTCCACGGGCGCATACGTAATAATAACTCATGTCTTGCTTTTCCCTGCTTATCCCTGTTTTCAGTTTTTTGCTGATGTGGTCCTCTACTGGGTTGCAGCCTAGCATATGCGCTACAAAACTCTAGGGGGGTCTGCCCGTTGGGCAGTCAGGTGCCATTCCGCCTTTCCAGCAAGAGTGAGGAACCATGCTACGCGGCGCTATCTCGTCGCCGCGCAATGCACACACCACTAGGACCGGTCCTGGGCGACAACCTGGCTAGGTTGCCGTTAACAGCACACACACGTTCGACGTGTGTGCTATGCCCCCGCTTCGGCGGAAAACGTTAAGATGGCATAAGTGTGACCATCGTCGACCGAGGTAGCCACTAAGAGTGTTCCCTTAGTTGCGATGAGCAACCCCGTGCAGGGTGCGCTTCGCCTGTCTGCGCCTTGCCTCGTTGGGGCGGGGGTCAGACCGTCGAAGTACTGCACGGAATTGTAAAGAAGTTGTCGGGAAAGGGTTGGCGGCCCTACGCAACGGCTGGTTATCCGTCCTCTCTAAATTCATGCGACCGATCACTAAACACACGCACGAACGCACCGACGTACAAAACCCTACACTTACGCTCTCAAACAAAACCACACACCCATAGAGAGACGCAAGCTGCCAGCAACAACCAACACACAAGTTCATACCCAGAAGGAGACACAAATTGCTAGCAGCGAACAACACATATTTTCACACCTTGTTATCTATTTTTTGGAATACTAAGGCATGATTTATTATTATTACTAGAATGTATCTTTGAATAATTCAAACCATAGCAACTTAATTACTTGACATTTATATCCTGTCATTCATATTTTGTATTCTCTTGAAAAAGGCGTATACAGCCGAAACATGTAGAGTTTTTTTAAATACATATATTTTGAAGTAATATACAGACCTTTAATCGCCTACTGATTAGGTTTACCATATATATATATATATATATATATATATATATATATATATATATATATATATATATATATAGAGAGAGAGGGAGAGAGAGAGAGAGATTATTTCTTAGCCGTTCATTTAATATATCATTTCATAAATTCTTGGATTTTTCGGCTTTTTATACTAAATATTTTAAATATATTCAAATTAGTATGTTATTATCCCAAAAAATATTACTTATATCTTGTATATATGTATATATATATATATATATATATATATATATATCTTAATCATAATCCTATAGAATAGGAAAAATATTGAAGCAAGGCAGTCAAAAAATAACGAGCACCTCGTTACAAATGTAACACATATGCAAAAAATTCTTAGATATATTTTATTAGTAAGCTTATCATACAAGAGTATGTTAACCGTAACTTGATATATTAATTGTGAGAGACGGTGAGAACCTGTAATGGTTCCAAGAATTGATGTAATGCCCTGAGAGAATTTCGTGTAATAATTGATAAACTAGCGTTACAACTGTAGAAAAAAAATGCATTGAAAATGTAACTCAAGAGTAATATAAATAATTAAAAAGTAGTTAAAGATGACTAGCAAATTTAATACTAAATTTGTTTTTTTTAACAGCTGTTTTTCTAATGACATGTAAGGCATTTAAAAGATTTGAAAGTAGGTCGTTCACGATGGTGCGGTGTTTTGTATGCTCGCCTAAAGAAGGATTAGATCGTCGCTCGGCTCGAAACTAACTCAGGGATGAAGTAAAATAGCCATCGTAACTTCGTTTAACTTCTGCCCATCTTCTACTCTTCTACACAATCAACATAAAGGAATTGCTGGGAAATTATGCGATCCACTCATGCACAATTGATAGTTAAAGTTTCCTTGAAGAATGCAAAATATTTACACCTGTTTAATTTAGAAATCATCTTTGCCGTTGACATACAACCCCGTACAAACACACTTCTGCCTCTATTTGAATAGCGCATTGCACATTTTTGGGAAGATACCTATTCCATGCAACACCTCACGTAAATTTTGTTTTGGATTGCTTTGACCGGGAAAAAATGGATTTCTACAAACTGCGTCACTCTTTTACATGTTTCAGTTCATTCGTTACGGTATGTGTTTCTTATTCAATTTTAAATTTTCACAAATATAAATTAAGTGTTTACGACACGCGTAAATACGTATGCAGGTTGTCCTACAAATAAAGGAACAACGTATCAAAAATGGAAAGATGCAAATATATAGAATATAAATCCAAAATATCGTCAATTACAACGAGAACCCCAAAATTAAAAACTCCCTGAAAATTGTATTACGTGACGCCTATTAATTCAAAATATTCAGAATGTGTATAAATAATAAATACCTCTATTGAAGTTACATACACACACATACGCTACGGCGTATGTTCCATACGTAACAGCTTGTCGATGTTATAAAAACTATAACGTTGTATGTCTAAGGTATTTTGTTAAGTTTCGTTCTGGCGATTTCTTCATTCAAAGGTTTTGGCCGCCCAATTGAAGTGAATGACGAAATCTAAGCAATAATCCGTGCGGATCGTCATAGCACAGCACGTGAGATTACAGAGAACCTTAATAAATCTTATACATGCATTGAAAAGCATAGAAAAATATATTTATGGATTCCTCGTGGATTTAAAGAAATGCACTTAGCACAACACACTTACATCCGTTAATTGCATTTGCATTTTTTACGAAACGCAATGAACAGTATCCACTTTTAAAACGATTGATAATGAACGATGAAAATGGATTATTTATAACAATGTTATCATAAAACGATTTTAAAACAAGTAAGAGAAACCAATGCCAAGGATATCCAAAGTTGATGTTCATGAAACGAGGATTATGTTACTAGTTTGGTGGAATTACATAGGAATTGTCTACTTTGAAATGTTACCAAGCAATCAAACGATCATTTCTATGTATATATGAACAGCTAACCAAGCTGCCAGGAAGATAGCAAAAGGTCATTGGTAAAATATGGACATTACATTACTAAACAGAAATATTCTATTCACGGTTCATACAAAAATTGTCTTTTATTTTCTTTCGCTGCTTAGTAACTATTCTTTTTTGCAATACAGACGCTGTAGCCGCGTAAAATTTCCCTTCATTGTACAGACAGAATAATCTCTATCTCAAATTTCTTTTACTGAATTAAAATAGAGTTGTGCCTTTTAGACGGGCACTATTGCATTTCATTGGATTAAATAATTAATTAATAAATAGCAAAAAGTACTTATTTATTCGTTTGTTATATTATTCTAGTTACCGTTGAGTGGAGGCGGAAGGATTGCCCAATACTGTATTAGAATAAATATGGATTTCAAATTAGTTAAAACTTTACGAGCAAAACACTTATTTTAATTTTTCACTGTTCAAATTATTACCTTCTTACATTTTCTTAATATTTCTTTTTTGGTTACTAACGTAATACACATTATCCTAAAACTTCGAGAAGTCAATTCGTCATTCGGCCACCTCTTTTGAAATGCATGTGCACTCAGAGAATTACTCTAATGTTTTATTCTATGTGTCTAAATCATGCACTTTTATTTCTAGGGATTCCCCAACGTATCGTTAAATGTCTTTTTATATTTTCTTTCCGTTTTCGTTTCCTTTTAAAACTTATATGCGGTAACATTTTAGTCTTTCAATGTGGCACAGGCAAAAAAAAATTAAAAAGAAACTAGCGCAGCCAAAACTAAATTTTAAATATTCTGGTTAGTAGTAATAATAGTTCATTAAAAAGTTGAAGTAAGGAAGGACTTGTTATTTCAAATGTATGTACAAAGTTAACACTTAAATTTCATTTATTTTAAGACAGAGGTTGAATAAAGCTAGAATTATTTAATTTTTTATTTTTCGATTTTAAATTTTCGCTTGTGATTAGAAGCTTCTTTTTGTATTAAACTTCTTTCTTGCACTCGTAAAGGAAAATTAATTCTCTTTTCACTAATGTTAATTTCCGTTTGGATCCATGTATAACCTCTTCATTTGTCTAATATTTCCATTCCGAATTATTGTTCAATTGCCTTGTTCCGAAAACGATCTTTAAACAAATAAACCAAATGAGTAAAGATATATTGGTACTATTCCTAGAGTTCGAAGAAGCCATTGACTAGGTGAACAGACAGAAAATGTGGGAAAGATTGAGAGAATATGGAATATTAAACAAATACGAGGGTGATTTGTAAAATAAGTTCCGATTGGTTATTAAAAAAAACCAGCAACACATGAAGAGGTTTTTATTATATACAACTTCAAGCTACCACTTTCAAATATTTTTATACGTAGTTGCCATTTAGATTAAGACATTTGTCGTAGCCATGAACGAGCTTTTTAATGCCCTTTTCATAGAACTCCACCATCTATGAATTAAGCCATGCTGTAACACTGCCCTTCAGTGTTTATTGTAGTCCATCGTGACATAAAGTCTAAAAGAAGGACCCCTTTCTTGTCCTAAAAGACATGACATGAAAGATTATGACTTTTCTCACAAAAAAGTTTGACGGCACTTTAAAGGTATCCTCGTAAGCGAGTTAGAGCGACACCACCGCATTAACTGTCTTTTCAACTCAATTTTGACATGAGCGACCAAAGTTTCATCACCTGTTACGATATGCCTGAGGAAATTTTCACCTTCAAAATAGTAACGTGTCAGAAAAGTTAGTGCCGATCCCATTATGTTTATTTTATGGTCTCCGGTAAGAAGCTTTGGCACCTATCGTGAAAAAAATTTGTGGATAACCTAAATGTTCAGTAACAACCTCGTACAAAATTGTACGCGAAATTTGAGGAAAAAAGGCACTCAGTTCTGTGATTATGAATAGCCAATGTACACGAATTTTTTCTTCGACATTACTAAAGTTCGTTTGTCACAACAGTTAGTCTTCCACCCCGTTCTTCATCGTGGATATTTGTTCGACCTTCTCGAAAGATACGGCATCATTTTCTAATGATACTGTCCCTCATCTTCATCATAAACAGAACAAAGTTCAGGATGAATCTCAGCAGCCTATTCTTTGCACACAGAAATTGGATAACAACACACAATTCGCAGTCGGTGGGATTTTCAATTGCAGCAGCCATTTTGAACGACAAAAATAGTACGAAATAATGTCCGAATGATTCTCTCACTAGCACTGCCAGACTCGCAGTGAGTTGGACTGCACCGCAGCGCTGCGATAGCACCGTATCCCAACTCCTCTGCTACGGGACTTACTTTACGAATCGCCCTTGTATATTAAAGCAATATACGAAAATAGTCGCACCATATATGAAGGCGAGTTAACCGAAGAAATAAAAATTTAAAGTAGAGTTCGTAAAGGATATCCCTTGTTTTCTCATCATATGACTCATAATAATAGATGGGCTCATACGTAAAACAATAAATAATAAAGCACGCATTAATTGGAAGCTTTTCAATAAACTTGAGGGCACTCAGAAAATAAATAAATTGGTTAATTTAGCTTGCTAAAACGAAATTGATAACAAGGGAAATAAACGAAGGACGAGAATTATTTTCACAAAGAAATAATATTGAAGAAAGCACACACTGAAATATCTGGGAGAATGATAGATGTGATAACAAAGAAAATCTGACAATCGAAAGTAACCATCATTTCCCTCAGAAAAATTTGAGTACCATCGTAGTAGCAAAAACACCAAACTTAAATTATTCAACGCAAATATGATGAGAGTGTTAATGTATTGCGGCGAGAGAGGGATAGAAAATAAGTAAATCATTAAGAAGTTATAAATATTTGAGGTATTTTTTTGCAAGAGAAAATGAGAAGTGAACAACTATGGCAAATTACAAAAACTAAAGAAGAATAGAAGAATAGAAAAGAGCCATAAATGGCAATGATCAGCACATACATTAAGGAAAGGACAGAGAAACCCTAAGATACACATGAAAGAAATGTATGTACAAAATTAACAAAACAAGACTACTTACACAACGAGATAAAACGGCAAGTAGAAAATAGAAAGGAAGTGGAAAACGTTTGATAAGAAAATATCTGAACAAGATTAAAAGCTGGGCTATCGAGCATAATCAAGTTACGAATTCCAGACACGTAATATTAATCATGTCGTGTTGTAGACTAGTGAGGAGATTCTTGAGCACTTCTTACTTCCTACTGGTGCTACGAAAACACAAGAAAAGTCTTAAAGAAAGTGATAAGGGCGGGAATTATTATTTAGCTGAAGTAACAAAATACTTTGTAACTATAAGCTCATGTCAAAAATTAATACTACGAGGGGAGTTTTTTATGCTATCTACCTAGCTATAGAAACAATATGCTATCCTGACAATTTTCTTATGTCAAGTTTCTGTCACATTTTATAGTGTGATCTCCAAGTTAGGTTCGAATCGGTTGAGATTTGTTACTTTTACATTCGTTTAAAGAAGAGAAAGTGAGTGATTTGAACACAGAAGCGTCATGAAATTTTTATCAACAGAAGGTAGTAAGCCCGAAGAATATTCATGAGAGAGTGGTAGCAGTGTATGAAGAAAATAGCCCGTCTTATTTCCAAGTCAAATTTTGGTGTAGCCAGTTAAAATGGGACAGAGAATTCATTCTTGATTACCCAAACTGTGGAAGACCTCTGGAAGCATGAATTGAAGAAATCATCAACAAAGTCGAAGATTTGGTGTTGACTGACCGCCTAGTAAAAGTTTCAGTTATTGCGAGAGAAATAGGAATATCAGAAACGAGTGTTTCTGAAATTCTACACGAAGATTGGGGAATGAGCAAAGAGTCTGCACGATAAATTCCCAAGCTGCTTAGTTCCAAACAAAAATTGTGTAGACGACAAATTTATGAAGAGAATTTGATTGTTTTATCTCAGACATATTGATATCTTCCTTCTAGGGCACATTCCGCATATGCCTGCACCTGCCTCCTGACTAGATTGTGATCCATCAGTGTACCAGGTGCCGGCACCACAATCGCTCGAGCGACTTTTTACCTGTTCCCTGCCCAGTATAAATATGTTCAGTTTATATGTAAACATAATCATCTCAGGTGCCATACTGCCCGCCGGCATTTGAAATATCGGCTCTTCCAGTATAGTTCCTGTAATATCTGTATGGTCCTCTACAACCTTATTAGGACACCATACGTCATTGGCCTTCAGCCTCAGGATCGCAGCCATCGCCTCCGCCTTTACAAATAGTTCCAGCAGAGGCAGACCCACGATGGAGGCGGTTCCCGTGCTGTTCATAACTCCCGTGATTCGCAACAGAGCCTGTCGCTGGAGAGTCGTGAGGAGCCCCACCGACGATGCCCGCTCCGTTCTCCTCCACCAGACAACTACTCCATAGGCAATCGTTGGTCTTACTACTGCTGTGTATAAGCAGTGTACCACATTTGATTTTAGCCCCAGGTCTTGCCAACAGCTCTTCTGCATCTCCAGAAGAGCTGTATTTCAATTTGTACATTATGATTATCATCCTCCACGTCTCAATCACTTACATTCTCTGTTG
This sequence comes from Melolontha melolontha, assembly GCA_935421215.2. NCBI lineage: Eukaryota > Metazoa > Arthropoda > Insecta > Coleoptera > Scarabaeidae > Melolontha > Melolontha melolontha. Next base: position 27,714,945 of record OW285244.1, on the reverse strand, counting down.
AATGTAGATTTCTTCTAAAACTTCCAAATTCTTCTGCTTTCAATTGCACATATTCAATTTTCAATTATTTTCTTCTATTTGTTATTTGTCATCGGAGCTAGGTAACCTGCCCATTTTCTTCATGTTATCTATTTGATGAAGCTTTTGTTCTTTGTTTTATTATTATGTTTGCTATTCTTACCATCTATTGTGATTTCAAAAATTCTTGGAATCCTTTTCATTTTCTGTTAGTTTGTTAGCTAGTTGTTTTATTAACGTAAACGTATTTCATAATAGATATATGTAATATATAGGACGCGAATTTTCCTGTTTCTTGTACTTGCTTAAAAAGCCAATGTTCTATTAGTAATTTACATATCGTATAAGCAAACGTGTTAATATTCTGATTTGTAACAAAAGACTCTAAGATTAATCTGTAAGATATCACAGTTATTTAAAGTATTTGGTGAACAATGGCCCTAACATAGATTCCTAGTGAATTCTGAAGACTGACTAATAATAACGAGAACAATCAATGTACGTTTCAAATGAACATGTAGTACTTAGAAAATCTACATTCACCTCAAATTAAATTCCCTATAAATTAAATATTACGTATTCACTTGTGATCTAATTTTTCACAAGCGCACTTTTTGTGTTATAAGGAATTTACCAATTTATATGTATAAGAAAAAGAAAAGAGGAAATAATAGAATAATTTATTAAATTCCATCGACAGTGCCCTTTCAATTTATCACTTACGGTCATTTTACGTTTGTAATGCAGATTACGGAGTGAATAAAAAGAATGCGAATACAAGAAAACGATAGAAAATCGAATAAGAGAGAGGGTGGTCAGTATTATCTATCCCCCATGAGTGGGAAAATGCCGAAAGAGGCAGTTATTTAACGAAATTTTCTCGAGCGGGAAAATGTAATCAGCATCTATTGATTCAAAGTCATGAAACACATAGACAGACAAATATATATATATATATATATATATATATATATATATATATATATATATATTGTGTGAGTATGTGTATAAAAAATCTTTATTCCAATTGTCAAATAAAAGGCTTGTTAAGGTACATACATGTACATATATGTCATTTTCCTGACAATTTATACCATTAGTTCGAATAAAGTAATAATAACGAAGGGAAAAAAAGAAAACGCCAACACTAAATAAATCAAGTAATAAATTTGCAATATTCTTTAAGTGCATCCTCTCTCTGCGTCCATTCAAAGGTTTTTACGACATGGAATACTTTTAGGTGTTGCCTTCGACACATTTTTACGACTTTGTATTGCGGAAAGTGTCATAAATAAAATTAAAACTGTTTGCGTTAACTTTAAATAAGAATTAAAACGAAATAGGAAAATTTATTTTATACTACATTTTAAAGTAAATTAAGTATTATTACTAGATTTTCGAGAGTAAAAACATAGAAGCTTTCGATTATATATTTTTATGTCTCAAGATTCATTTATTAAACTACCAGTTTTATAATAGTATAACTACTTGATTTTTTCAAAATATTTTTGGCCCACTAAAATATAAATCATACGTTTGGTGATTAAATGCTTTATTAACACATTACGAATAAAATCCATTACAAAAGAGCGAAATCTAAGCCAAAAGAAAACATAAATAAACAACTTTGGAAACAGAGAACTATAAATTGGAACTAAAAGTATTAATTTAATGATGTCAAAATAAAGAAAAAATACTCAAAAGCTTTTATTCCCACCACAAGCCCTAATTACGTCTGCCATTTCATCAGACATGCTCCTGATCAAAGCGGCAAATTCCTTTTGAAGAATTTGATTCTATTGTGCAGTTAAGGCTTCTTCTAACCTGTCCAACGTCGAAAACTCCGCATGGTTACGGTGAGTTCGCTGTCCCAACATGTTCCATAGGATTCAAGTCAGAGCTGCGTGGTGACCATGGCAACAACGAAATGCTAACCTCTTCTAAGTAAGCCTGCGTGACCCTTGCAATGTGTGGACCGGCATTATGTTCAATTAAACGAAAATTTTCGCCAAAAAATGGCGCAAAAGGCATTACATGTTCCTCCAAACATTATTGAATATACCGGTCGGCACTAATTGTCTCACCCCGGATCCTCACAAGCTCTGTATTATCAGTCAACGAAATGCCCGCCCACATCATTACACCACCTTCACCGTATGTCACTCATGGCGACAAGCAGATTTCAGCAAAGCACTCTGTCCTTCTCCACGCCCTATCGCGATTGTCTGATGTATATAGGGCGAATCTGGACTCATCAGTAAAGATCACAGCAGAATTATTCATGACCTCAATCAGCATGATAGAGTGCAAATTGCAGACACTGTCTCCGATGCCCTGTAGTTAAAAGAGGACCTATTACAGGTCTTCTATGCCTCAACCCTTCACTTAAGCATCTGTGAACTGTATACACTGACACTATGTTGTTGTGACGGCGTTCAACCTTTGTACAATAGCAGATGCTGTCACCGTGCGATCACGTAATACCTGTGTTCGAAGAAACTTGGATGTGATTTGTTACTCTTCGCCTACCTTATCTGCACATTTCTGTGTACTCTCCTGTTTCCCGAAAGACCCATGTGTCTTTTTTGTTTTCATTTTTCCAAAGCAACAATTACTCAACAAATTGAACGTGTTACTAAACCAATAACTTTCGAAAAACGCAATAAGGCAACTTTCTTTGCAACACACTCGTTGCAACCATACTGACGAAACTCTTATCTGCTATGATGTTTCGTTTTGGACAGAGGGTATAACTTGGATCTGAAAATGTCCCTCAGCGCTATGATTAGAGAAGTAGCCTTCTCGACCGATGACCATGCGTTTGCTTCTGGGGCTGCTTCGAATCGCGTCAGGTAAGGCGCCTATGACATTTTTCCATCAGGTTGGTGGCTTGATTCTGGTCTTTGAGATAGCTGCAGCTTCTTCTTTTATTTCGATAGCCCGCAGCATAACTTGTTCGTTGACATGCTTGAGATCAGAATGACTCATGGTCACAGGTAATTTCATCATTATTCCTCCTTATTGCCTCTAAAAGTCTAGAGTGTTCTCCGACGAAACTCTTATCTGCTATGATGTTTCGTTTTGGACAGAGGGTGTAACTTGGATCTGATAATGTCAGTGCACGATTTATTAATTTGATACCAATTGATTCATTGGTGAGAATGCGCTCGATGGCATTGTGTACTGCATGTTTATTTTTTTACAGCAATATGTAATTGATTGTTTGCAAAAACCTCTGCGCAAAATACTTGTTCTTGATTTCAACCTTCATGGTAGAATTTTACGTACGTATAAAGTGTGAAATTAATTCGTTGTTGTGGGTGTATTTTAGTTGTACAATATAGTTCCAAACGAACTATAATCGTTTTATGTAAAGCTTGCCGTGAAAAATGTAATATTCGAAAATAATTGAAATATTTAAAAAAATAGCAAGTAATTATGTTTTATGCAAACATTTCAGAATTAAAACTATTCTTAGAACTTACCTAATGTATTAATTTAACGAATCATTGTGTACGTAAATTTTAAACTTATAATTCTATTTAATTACAACTTCGTAATAATTTCAAATAATAAATTAGACACGTTCTTTATCAACATTTATCACTTTGAATTAGGTACTAAGTTTTCCAAAAATTAATACGGCTACAAAAAAAACATAAATTCTCGATGATAAAGTTAGCAGAAGAAAGTGCAGGTTATTAAGTTGTTATAAATTCTAAGAATAATGTTTTTGCTTAAATGGGCAAATACTAGATAACGATCAGTCGTTAAAATGAGGAAGCAATGGAGTAAAAGATATATTATGACAACTGGGGTACATTATGTATTATTCACCATCAACCCTCAGAATTACCTGGGCAACCAGAGCGCAACTCCACTATGATGCATGTAGACATAATAAACAACACAAAAAATTATCAGATAATTGTAGATTTTTTTCTCCTTTTGGATTCAGAAAGTGTAATAAATATACACAGGGTATAGATAAGGAAGGATAGTTTATTACTAGATGCACATAACTTTACTTTTAGTTTATTTCTTTGTATCAAAACGCACGTGTTGTTACAGTATTCCAGGTACTAAGTGGATAAATGTAGGTTTTTATGTTTATATGTAAATACGTCACGCGGAACTAAATACCAAATAATTAATTGCAAAATAAGGATGCATCATTGTATTAAGCTGCGACATGAATTTATTGTTCTTATGTCAATTTATTTTAAATTCATATTTAATATTTTTTAGCATTTTTATACCGTTATAAAAAATAATTTCTTAATTTTCCAAAGTATTTAAGAAATCGCGATTCAATGCATTCAAATTATTTATTTTCAGGATTATTTGTTCCCCTTTTTATACACTACTCAAAAAAATTAAGACACCAACATTCCAGATATTGGTGGTTTCTGTAAATACTAACAGAATTTCAATTATTTTCAATATAAGTATGTGTGGAATATATACGTGAACAAAATTAAGTAACAACCTAATACAGCAGCAGTTGATAAAATAATAATTACACGAATGTATTGACGCAAAAAGAAAATCAAAATTGAAACATTTCGAACAGACAACAAATTCAAATCTGGCAATTCCAATGAATTTGAACATTTTAATAGCGAGTGACTCCTCCACCAGTTTCAATAATGGCATTACAGGTACGCGGCATACTTCGTATTAGACATCTAATTATGTCTTGGGGGACACGATCCTATTCCTTAATAAGAGCCTGCTCAAGTTATTCTAATGCTTCTGGTGAGCCTATATGCTTTTTTATTGCTTCTTCAAGATGCTCAATGGATTTAAATCCGGACCTGAGCGATGAATGCGGTAAAATAGTTATATTATGTTCTTGAAAATATTCAGTAACTATCCTTACAGCGTAAGGACGCACGTTATCATGCATAAGTCTGCAATAACAGCACATGCTTGAGGTTTTACATGCACCTCAAGAATTTCGTCGATATATCGCCGTGCAGTTAGGAAACCTCTCACAACAGCAAGTGGAGTACAGCCAATTAGTGAAATTCCTGCCCAGACCATTACGTAACCGCCACCAAAAAGTAAACATTCCTGGATATATAAGGGTAAAAGTTATTCATTAGGTCTTCATCTCCATCATTCATCCATAATTTGAATCTCGAAACATCTGAGAACATTAATCGTTCCTAGTAACGCAACTGACAGCGCTAATGTACCTGTGCATGAAACATCCTGGCCTGCCGATGATTTCCGTTCAACTTTGTTTTCTTTTTCTTTTGCTGGCTATCTAGATCGTCAATTTAACGTTGTCGATTTCTTATCGTGTGGTCACTTATTTGAATATTCGAGCTCTGGAAAGGTCGTTTTGAAGAGCACTAGCGGTTTTTGTACAATTTCGAAGGGCTTGAGGTCTCAGAAATCGATCGTCTATTAGGGTTGTTGCGCGATATCGACCTTGTTCTGGTCTTCTTGTGGCGATGCCACTTTATTGGTATCTCTTTCAGAGTCTCCAAACCACAGACTTACAAACGAGGAGCTGTTGAGCAACACATCGGTGGGCCAACAGCGTTACTGCTCTTGACACTTCTACCGAATTTAGGCCTTCTCATGTCTCGTTTGACAATGGACGTGTAGTATTTTCTATTTTAACATTAAAATCAAACTTCTAACTATAAATAAAAAGAATTTCTTTCTGTAGCAACACTTTGACTTTTTCACAAGGTAAAATTACGTTGTTTATACAAACCACGGACAATTGATACAAAACTAGGATACCGTGACAGTTGCATACTTGATTAATAGAATACATTACTATCTTAATCATAGCTAGCCTCCTAAGAAAGTTATAAGTTCTTAAAAAAGTGACCCCTCAATTATTTTGATTAGTTTATATCCTTAAATTTGTAATAATTTATTATATTTAGCAATCGTCGATTGAAAGTACTTGAAATGGTTAACGAAGTAGATATTTCAACCGAGCCAGAGGTCGTGGGTTCGATTCCTACTTGAAGGCGAATTTTTTCTATGAAAAATTCGAATAAAATAGCGTCGTAAAGTGTAGAAGGAATATTTACAATTACATTACTTCGCGAAAACGCAATTAATTTGTACAACTGCCGTACTACTGGCAAGATATATTCATCTGTTCCTTTGATGTAACTCAAAGCATCCCCATAAAAGTTTCTAATTCACGCCTCAACAGCTCAGTGGTCGAGCAATGTTCCGGCAAGCCAGAGGTCGTGGGTTCGATTCCTACTTGAGGGCGAATTTTTTCGATGAAAAATTCTAATAAAATAGCGTCGTAAAATGTAGAAAGAATATTTACAATATTGTAGTGGATTTATAATAAAATTTTTGAAACTAAAAATTTAGTACTTAGTTCTTATCGTTATAATGAAGTTTCAGCAAGTATCTACTTCGTTAACAAACGATATGTATTAATTTCAATATTGATTTATTATAGTCTTGATAGAGATATGTATCTTATGAATCACATATTACTTATGAATTTTGCGTATTTTGTGGGTTTATAAATTATTTATATTTTGTTCAGAAATTAGGTAAATATCGAGGTGGCTATGCAAAATTATATTCAAGCAATTGCGGTTGGTTGTCATTAGGTTGTCAAAAGCATGAAAAGTGAGTTTAAGGGTAAATATGGGTAGGGGCAAGCTGATTGATGAAAAACTTCGATCTATTATAGTTAGATTATGTAAAAGTGGCAAATCAAACGCAGAAATAGGTGAATTATCTTTATCACGATAAAATGTAAGAAACATAGTGCGTCTGTATGAAACGAGTAATTCAGTTACACCAAAGGCTCGATATAAAAGAAAATCTAAAATCACAGACATTAACAGAAGAGCATTTCAAAAAATAATTCGGGAAAATAGACGTGCTAACTACTGATAACTCAACATATTATGGAGTGAAGCAATTGCAAACATGTTTCAAGATCGAGATGCCATAAAGAAACTCAAAATTTGGGATTTGGTCGTACAAGATTTGGGTATTTTGTTATTCTACGAGTGAAAAATTTACAAAAAAAATATTTATTTCTTTAGGCTAAAAAAACCATTACTGACAGCAAAACAAAAAAAAAAGTTTGAAATGGGCTAAAGAACATAAAAATTGGCTTCCTGAGCAGTGGAATCGAATTCACTTGGAGTGGTGAATCTCGAATCGAAGTTTCTGTGGATAATTGTCGAAGCAGAGACATTCGAGAGAAACACAAAGCGATCATCCAGAATGCTTAAAAAGGAAGGTAATATTTCCAGCTTCTGTTATGGTATGAGGCTCAAATGTCTGCAAAAAGTGAAAACTACACTTTATTGACGGGATCGTCAATACAGAAAAATATTTAGATATTTTAACAGATTCGTTATTACCAACTATGAAAGATTCTTTGGACACTGGAGAGGATTTTATTTTCCAACAGAACGGCGCAGGTAGTTATACGTCAAAAAGAGCTTCCAAATGGTTCTCAGACAATAATATCCCACTCTTAGAGTGGGTGTCCAGTGTTCCTGATTTGTCACCAATAGAAACATTGTGGCACAACATGAAAAAACTGTTGCGGGCCAGTCCTGCAAGAACAATCCCAGAATTTAAAAAAAAATTGTAAAAAATTTGGGATGAATTTTCATCTCAAGATTATCAGAACTTCATTGACACGATGCGAAGAAGAATTGAGGCCGTAATTAAAAATAAAGGTGATGTTATGCAGTGATGAGTGATACTGATGAGTAAAGACGGCAGACTATGTGCCAGACAGATAAGAATCATTTCACCATGTGTACTAAATATTGTTTTGGATACTATAATATAAATATGTTTTGAAGGTGCATCTGTTATTGCCAATAATACCACTTTTTCTTTAGAATAAATGTTTCGTTCATTGTTAGAAATACAAAATAATGTTTTTTTTTTATTTTGATTTAGAACTGTAAAATATATGTTCAAATTCTGTTATCTCTTTGATAAATGCATCTATGGAAATATTTAGGAAACTAAATATAAACTATAACTATAACTACTAAATATATGTTTTTCTGCTCCGATATGTAAACAAAGCGAGAGGAATGAAAAATAATATTTAGTACAGATGGTGAAATGATTCTTGTCACCATGCACCGGGCACATAGTCTGCCGTCTTTAGATGACTTACAATTTAATTAAGATAAAAATTATTTTTATTGTTTCTTTCAATTTTGTTGTTCTTTTCAAAATTATTAAAGTTATGTTAAAATATTCAATTAATTGTAGTATGTAGTAAAAAAAAATTTCTTTGAATTTTAATCACTAATATCTGTTTAAGTGAAATTTTTGCGAGCGGGCCAACTGATCTGGGATAGAGTTCGTACAAAGTACCGCAATATACTACTATTTTGGGTACAGGCGAGCGCCGTAAATTTACAAATAAATAAAATGCATATAAGTTTTATCGGATATGTTGAATATAAGCAAATATTAACAAAATAATTTTTATTTATCCTAATACATAATATCCATTCGATGTTTTGGCTTACGCCATTAATTTTCATCCATATGAACCAAATCAACACTTCTGTCTCAAATTCATTACTTATAAAATAGAATTGTATTTAAAGTAAACTCCTTAAAATTATGTTTATATCCTAAATATTCTAAATTTTATAACATTTTTTATTCATTAGCTAAAATTAACTATATTTATTCAAATGAATTTTAATAAAACGTCAAGAACAGCATGGTTATGAATGAAATTTTCCGTGATATCAATCATTCATCTCATGATATGTAGGTTATGTATTTATTCAAAGAACCAAAATATTCAACAACAAATCGTGCCATTCTGAATATAGAACGCATAAAATCTACTTATTTGCTATAAAAGCTTATTTGATATAGTAGAACCATGGCAAATTTAAAATGATCAAACCTCCTTCAAATAATATTTTAAGATGCACGAATTGGCACTAATAGAAGACCGGAATAAAATTCAGCCTGCATATTGTAAAACCTAGCACAACCTATGATGTTCATTCGTTAAGAAAAAGAATTGATAAATCTTACTCATGTTTCACGACAGTGTTTTAACATTATTTTATTTAGGCTTATATTTAGATGCTGTGTAAAATTTTGACAATTTCATCTGCTTTTATTTACTTTCAATAAATGCTTTTTTTCTATGTCTGAGTTTGATCTTAAGCAACTATATCTATACAACATTTTTCTAGTGTATTTTAATAAAAAAATTACTTGAAATTTTTAATTAATTCCAAAACAATAACAAACAATTTGCTATATTACTTTCAAGAAGAATATAATAAATACTTTAAAAGCTGCATTTATATTTATCAGAGCTTGATTTAGTTTCTCTCTTTCAAAAAAGTTCAAGACATTCAACACAAGTTGCTGGGACTGTGAATTCAAAGGTTTTCCAGGCATATCTGTAATAAATGTAAATTCTTAACCTAAGACCAATAAATAACTTAGTGATAAGAATACTTACTGAAAATGTATTAAAAACAGTTCTTTTTGTTATGAAAAGGTCAATTATTTGCTAGATAGAAAGAAAATTAATTAGAAAAGCAACAAAACGAAAATAAACCAAAGTAAGACGTCAAATGTCAAAATTTAGTTATTCGACTATCGTAGTACATGAGTCTTATGGCGGGCGGATGGCCGTATGTTATCTTTGTCTATCTTATTGGTCTTACGGCGAAGACAATCCCACATTTTCGTTTCAGTTTTATCCTTGTTTAATCATTGGGCTTTGAATGAAATGAGAATACATACATTGCAGGTACCTATGTTCGTGATAACGCCACGTAACTAATGACGTGAGTCAAAACACCGAATGGATACATACTAGAAGTGTTTACATACATCAGAGTAATAAAAGAAAGGATGAATTTACTAAAATTTTACAATCATAATTACAAAAGTGGATTTATATTATCAAAATTTAAAAAAAAATTATTCGCTACACTCTTGCATTATTTATCAATTTACAAATTAATTTATGATCAATTACAATAATTTTGTTATTATTACATATTACTATTATAGTTTCATCGCTACGCTACGACTGCTCCTTTTGTCAATATTAGTCATTTTTTTGTCAGCAGTTATGTTTCTTTGTTCTAATGAAAAGAATATTTTCATACGAACTTAAATTTTTTTCTAAAATTTTGAGACATTCTGGAACACTAGGTAGATCTTGGTGTTGTTGTATTTACTTTTGAAATGTTTTGCAACTGACACTATTGTTGAATATTAATGTTTCCTGTGGGCGAAATTTCATTTCGCACTCAAACAGTTGAACACATGGGTAACATAAACTGTAATCACTTTTATATTCACACAGTTTTGTTATTTGATTTATTTCTTGATATTCATCTTCTGCAGTGGATATGAAGGACCAACATAATTCACAAGCTATAACCGCCATTTTGGGTCCAAAATGTACTTCTCTTCTAACACAAGTTCTTTACCTATTGCGGTATTTTATATATCTAGTGACTTTAGACAATAACGACATACAGCGAACTACTTTTGAACCGTTCCATGTGAAAGGGCAGGACCGCGTAATACTTTCTGATCTTCTTTTCAGTTAGTTTTAATTATTTTTCCATGCAAAAAAGGAGTATTTTATCAAACATGAAATTCATTTTTCCTCCATATTAATTTTTTTTTGTAACTTTGCTGGAGCTATCAAACGTCAAAAACCTATTAATCTCGATGATGCTAGCGCCCTCCATCGAAAAGTCACGGTACCATCAAACGGACTTGTATTAAAGGGGTCGCACTTAAGAATAGTGGCATAGTATTTGCTACTTATTTAAAACAATTGCTATATTTTTAACCCATTGAGGCTAAAATATGACTATATATTGACTCTAGGAGAAAATTCAATTAATTGTTACAGAGAAGAAAGTCAACCGGAACACATACAGATTTGAGACAAACTTCGTTTTAGTTTTGTAACTGTTTCTAGTTCGAAATAATTCATACATTTTTTATTACACACACACACACACACACACAGACACACACACATATATACATACGTAGTTAGAGTTTTTATTAATAATTAATGTAGATAATAAGAATAATACATGGCATATACGTACAATTAGATAATATCTCTACACAAACGTGTATACATGTGTATATATAACCAAGAGATAAGCCTAATTGTACTTAACCTAAATGGCTGGCATGCGTAAATATAACGACGTTCTTATTCCAGCTAGTTAGTAAAATTTGTATGTTCTAAACTTAATATTATGTGAATCTCCCGTTGATGTAACCGGCTAGAGGCTTTTATTAAATCATTTGCATTTGTGAGTTACATCTAATAACAATTCATACGAGATTACAGGCGGAATCACGATGTTTTTGCCTATGTATGTAAATTGTACCCCGAATTTCCCGGGGTAAGTGAAATGTTGTAAGTAGGTGGTTCTGTGAAATGTCTTTGAGTGTCTAGATAAACGCGTGTGCGCATACCTATTTTAAATACACGAAAATCAAATTTTGAGTTTAATCGGTATGTTCTGAATTAATTAAGCCTACGTGTATTATAAGATGTACACCCTAACGTTAGGGGAATAACAGATATTTAAATCTGATACTAATTAATTGTCGACAATAACTGTTATACAGTGAATAATCGATTTTCTTGAAAAAGTTATGCAAATATTCATACGTATATGTCGGAATTAGGGGACGCACTTATGCTTTTAATATGCATTATGTTTATGCTAATTTATGTTAAATATTAGTCACTTGCTTTGACGTGTTGACCAAAAATATGGGACATAAATTTTTCCTTGTTGCTTGAATTACATAATTTAAAAAAATTAATTCTTGTGAATATGTAAGAACGATAGTTTTATAAATAAAAGAGATCTGTGAAAAGCTTCCAAGGAATATAAAATATAAATGACAGTATACTAATTAATATACTGTCACTTATAAAATAACCTTATAATTCAACACAAATGAAAACCTTTGATTTTACTTACAGCACAATTTTAATACGAACGCTCGAAGGAATATTTTATATTCCTTGAAAAAGGCATCATTTGCCGAAACATGTAGGATTGTTTTAAATATATACATTTTGAAGTAAAACCAGACCTTAAATCGCCAACAAATTGAATTTACTATATATATATATATATATATATATATATATATATATATATATATATATATGTATATTTATATAAAGATAATTATTTCTTGACCTTTGTACAATATGATGATTTAGATATTCGGCGATTGAAAGTTTCTTTTACATTAATATGTATATATTTAAAATAAGTTCTTACATGTTTCGGTAAGTATTACCTTTGTCAAAGAATTATAAATGACAGATACTAATTTCAAAGTCATATAAGTGATGTAGCCATGGTGAGAGATAGAAATTCATAAATACATTAAATTCAATTAATAATAATTCATGACATAACAAAAGTTTGATATCAATTATAAAGAGAATGGTAAGTCATGAGTTATTATTACATTTGCGCCCGTAGAGCGACTTAAGATACAAAGCTGTCGGCATTCGCCTTGGACGAGAAGGAAAACCACAAAAACCTACTCGGACAGCCAGTCAGGGGTCTAAATACTGAACTGCCAACATGATAAGCAAATTTACAGAAATTTAAATAACATATGATATATAATTATATAACAGCAACATATATTATTATGGTAAATTGCAGATCGTTACATTATTAGGTTATAATATACTGCTTAGATTTTTTATATCACTTCTGTTATTAATTGAATTTTTTTCCTGTTTAATATTAATCATTTCTTTAGTTTACCATTCATCAATTATTTGTGTATTTTCAATGTCGAAATGGTGATCGCGTTGCAGTTTATGTGTAAATAAAGCAGTTTTGTTTGTTTTGGAGTATTTGTGGACTTGTATTCTTTTGTATAAATATTGTTTGGTTTGAACCATGTGTAGTGACCTATGTGGTAACTGTCGCAGTTAGATGTACCACAATTATCAGAGAAAATAAAATATACTTTTAAAGAATATTGAATTGAATTTATTTATGAATTTGTATCTCTCACCACGACTACATCACTTATATAACTTTGACATTAATATCTGTCATTTATAATTAGAGTGGACCAATTCGGAGCGAAAGCAGGGGCGTATTTTGTATCGGCACCAGTGTCTCTATCTTTATGTCTAAATTTCTAAGTTCTGCTTTTCTAATTTACGGTCACAATCCTGGTAATATAAGGCCTTGTAATGTTTCCCAATATTTATCTAAAGCTGGTACACGTCTTTTGTGGCTCATTAATTGATAGCGGAGTATAAGATGAAAACAGTTCGGATCTTGGTAATATAAATTATACTTGTTTTTTAATATATTTTTTTTTAAATTCGTTTTTTCCAAAAACAAATCCAATTCATTCAAGCAAAAATTCTTCTCTCAAATTGTTTCAATAACTCACTATGGCAACCCAACAGCTTTTTCTCTTTTTAAGCTCATTGGTCGCTTTAGTTATACATAATTTTCCAAAATATTTGACATTTATACTACAATTTTGATCCTTGATTAATATTATGAACTTATTGGTTTACAATTAAATTTTCCTTCACACATAACCTTTGACATTACCAAACATTAACAATAGTATACAAAATTAACTAAATTTACATAGTTCTATAATTTTGGTAAATGTAAGACAGTCATATACTTTTGAAATTTAATTATAGATTTGACACTCTAAATTAAGAAAACAATACAAATATAATAGACTTCCACCTTCTAAGAAATCCCAATAACAGAAATGTAACAAATTAAAACTAGTGTTTTCAATAAGTTTATTAACATTTTTATTATATTTACCTTCTCTCCCTCATAAAAAATGATTTGTGGAAAGAATTGTAATAAATTATTTTTGAATTAATTGTTATAGTTAATCCTCTGTTTATTTTATTTTGTTTATTTAATTTTTTTTTTAAGAAAAATAAAAGTAAATTATAAGCCTATAGAATATTTATGTAACATGTGTTGCCTAATCATTATAATATATGTATCGGTTTAAATATTTAAATTTCCTTTATAGTGTATCATTGTAGTATATTAACATTATTTATATTATTTTGTTTAAGATGAATCTTCTATTTTGTCTTATATTATGTATCAAAGTTTAAAAACATTTGTATTATTTTGTTATCATTTGAATCAGAACTATCTAGGTAATAAGCATTATTGTAATCAATTATATATATAAACCATTTAACCAAATCAAATTTTCAACGCCGCGTGCATAGCGCAAGACATAAAGACATAAAGACTGGTGCCGATACAAAATACGCCTCTGCTTTCGCTCCGAATTGGTCCACTCTATTTATAATTCTTTGACAAAGGTAACTACCGAAACATGTGAGAGCTTACTTTAAATATATACATATTAATGTAAAGCAGACCTTAATTTGCCGAATATCTAAATCAACTATATATATATATATATATATTGTTGTAGGGCAATTAACCCACATATCAAATTCTTCTTCTTATAAGATAACAGATCCGAGAATGTTATATCTGAAAAATAATGTATTGTGAGATTATTGAATAGCTAAATTTTTGTATATTAATGTAAAACCATAGTTGGATTTAGAAATATTGATATCGATAAACATTGTAAATTATATTCAATCCATTTTTATTTCTCGCTCTTTATTTAAATATCTTTACATTTTTCCGCGAAGATCTAGGTTTTCTAAATCTGATTATAGTTATATCTTTGTTATTCATATATTTCTTTTAATATTGTAATATCTTGTATTGTTCCTTGGATAATATCATTTCTAAATTTGTAATTTGGAATACGTGAGTAGATTTTATCAGCATGACGTTTAGCTGTCAGAATTATTTTCATTACTAAATTATATATTTTATTTACAAAAGTATCATTCAAAATTATTATTTATTTGAATTTGTCATAGTTGTCTTTAATATAATTTTCGAGATCATTGTACAAATTCCTAAGAAAATCTGATTTATGGAAATACAAATTTGTCTTATGGGAGCCGGGACAACGAAAAACAATATTATTGATTGAGAAGTTGTTTTTTGCATGCAGTTGAATAATTAAGTGTTATTTTTGAATTCCTCTACGAAATTATTCTCATAATAACTTATAAGAACGTTTTAATTACCAGAAAGTGGATAATTTATAATTATTTGACATATTTACCTTGCGAGAAGATTTTCTTCGTGTGTGGAAATCAAGGAAACCTAATAATCTTCACTATTTTGATTCCTTCTATATATTAATCTATCTTCGTTTATACAGTCTTATTAAAGAAGCTACTGGATTTATCTTTTGGAAATTTTGGACAAGATACATTCATCTAGAAAACGTATATACACATAACCATGCTGTTTACTTCATGCAAGAGGACCATTTGCGATTCTACAACAAGATTATCTACCAGACGTTCGAAATAAGGATATCGTAACCTGCCATTGCTGTATATGTTGGTTTTCTACGGAACATTTTACATGTTAGAAGACACGTGATTTGACATTTCCATTTGTACTTAAAGTGACAGGTATTTTGTAAAGATTGTTTACCTTAATTATATTAAAGATATAACTTTTCTCGAGATCAGATACCAAATTTCTAAATTTACTCACGACATTTCAAAGTATCTATACAACTTTAATATATTATATCTTGTTTTATAATTGGAAAAGGACATCAGTTGATTTCTAAAATATATTATAATTATTATTGACCTAGTCGTTTTATTGTATGTACTCTTGTGTAGCTTTCTGTACGTCCGGAACCTACCTTTGACCCAGAGATAAGCAGTATTCATCTCAGATTATCTTTCATATATGCATTGAGCTAGCATAATACAGGGTATCCTTTCTAAATTTATTTATATTTATCATTAACATATTTTCTTGTACCACGTCAGCGCTATATCATTAATTGGCGGCCCAACTTAGGGGCTGTTCACCGTATTATATCATTAATTGGCGGCCAACTTAGGGGCTGTTGTCCGTATTATATCAATATATATATGTATATCATCATAATCTATAAATTAATTGGTAAAATAGCTAATTTGCAAAAACAAATGCGTTAAACTCGGGATTTTAACAATTTATTTATTTTAACAAAAAAACAATGATTTTATGACTTGATTAAATGTTCAAACCATCACAATCATAATTTTATTGAACATTAAATCCACTAATGAATAATTTTACATTTTGTACTACATACGGACCGAACACGAAATGCCTAAGAGAGAAGACAGCGACACGTGCCCTATTCCACCACGCCGGCAGGACAGGCATATGAAAGGAACGCACACATCAGCGCAACGTAGTCTCGTAACGTAGTCTCTGTGTCATAATATATACAAGGTGATAAAAAAAAAATGGAGCATTATTTTTAACTGAAAATACTACACCCAAAATAATGACAAATGAAAAAAAAATGTGATAAAAGTTGTAAACTAACAGAGATATTCACATTTATGCGAGCAACAGAGTCGTCCTCAAAAATCATCCATTGAAAATTAGAGACCTTGTAGATAATATCTGGATTTCATTTGGATTGATCCAATCATTTTGAATGACCATTTGAGCCTCAGATCTGCCTCGTCTCGATTGGTTCCTCAATCCCTAAATTTTACAGAGGAAATGTCTGTACATAGATGATATCTGACTACTAGTCTGTTACAAAATACATCATTCGACGATAAAACATGGTTCTATGCTTGTGATCCTGGTCAATCCAGTGAATATCATACTGCTTTTAAACTTATTCAATATTTTGAAAATGAACGAAATCGAAAATTCTTAACATAAGCTCTATTTTATGCAGTTTTGATATTTTGAAAAATTGTGCATTTAATCTTTCCTATTTATTTTAGGTAATTTAATTATTTTATTTTTATTTCGAAGACATTAACCCTTGTTTAATAATAAAATTCACTAAAAATATATGGAAAGTATAAGAAATTTTTTTTTATGTGATGTATTAACATATACATACACAATTTTTATCTCCTCTCATATTTGTTATAATAAATATTTCAGCACCTCTACTAGTATTAGATTTAATCAGCAATAAAGATATGAAATGAAAGATTTCGAAGAAAAAATTAATTAATGATAATTTATTCAGAAAGTTTTTTTTCCTACTTCTACCTGCTCACACCTATGTAATCTAATAAGATGCAGTAGCTTTGTCTTGTTAAAAAATGTTTTCGGAAACATAAAAACTTCCTATTTTGACTCTTTTCTAATATAACAAATTGTCGCTACTGTCACTTTTATATTTAAATAATTTAATGAAAAACGATAATAAATTTAAATATTTATTAATTTCTAAGAGGGCATAATGAAATTCTTAAGTAATTTTAAAGTAAAAATTTGTAGAACTACATAATTATATCGAAAATAGGATCGACAAAAAAGTAATAAAAAGAAAATCTATACTATTTTTAACAAGGTCTACCTGCTCCGCAAGTTTATTAATTCCACTAAAAAAACCGAGTTGACTCAACCCCGCATGTAGCACCTCAATCACTGCCACATCACTTGAAAAATCGAAGCCGCCGACGACTTCTTAGTGAATCTAAAAAATAGTAATTCCGTACGATAGAGAAGAAAAGAAATACTTACTACCACTACTTGCTGGTTTCTGTGGTTTATTCATAATTTTTATACTACTGATGTACGGCATATATTACGATATTTATTTATACATTTTCAGTTAATAAGGTTATAAAATCTAATATAATAATACAATATAAGGAACCGTAATCGTTCTTTTGCAAATTTCTAAACATTAACATTATAAAATGGTCAGTTTCATTAATTTCTACAACAAAATTTATTGAGAATATTAAAGTAATTAGGAGGAGGAATTGATTGGAAATTGTGGAATGAAACAACTACACTACCGGTCAAAAATATTTTGGCACCCTCGAAATCATAGCATTAGCACAAATAATTAAAAATACAAGCAACAATGTGAAAATATATACTTCCTCCTATTTTTTTATAACAGCGACACAAAATGGGGAATTCTAGCTATTAGTTTAACCAATGTTGCCGATGCTATTTGTGTCCATGCCTCTTGTAGCTTACTCCAGATATCAGTCGCAGATGTTGGTGCTAATTTCTGCACCTTTCACAGTAGCTCGATTGGATTTAAATCGAGGCTCCATTCCATAACTTATTCTTCCATCTTCTTCCAGTTACTTTAAATATTCTTGAATAATTTTGCAAGAATATTTCGGGTCATTACCTTGTTGGAATACAAAATTATGACCCGAAATTCTGGTTCCACAAGGTATTGCGTTGACTTTCAAATGATGTATATATTCCTCCTTTTTTTAAATTCGATCGATTTTAACAATATCACCAACGAATGTACCACCAAAACATCCCCAAATCATTATCGAACCACCGCCATGTTTAACGATAAGCGTAATATATTCTTCAAAGCTACACCTTCGTGAACCGAAACTCTTAAATTTAGAGTCATCAATCCACAACACTTTATTCCAGTTTTCTACTGTCCAGTGTTGATGTTCACGAGCCCAATTTCTTTTGTTTTGTGAACGTGGCAGCCGCTTATTTATCGTTATTCGTCTATGAAGACCGGCTTTCTGTAAGCGACGTTGTAAAGTAGACACGCTTACTGGATTCTGACGAGTTGTACTTACGAGGGTCACCTTTTATATTTTTACAAAATCTGGGAAGTAAACAAAATTTTTGGGAACAAACAATTTTATTGTTTTTCACAATATTCGCCTTTATGGTCTATACACTTTTGCATGCATACGAACCAGTTCTCAAA
Organism: Melolontha melolontha; assembly: GCA_935421215.2. Lineage (NCBI taxonomy): Eukaryota > Metazoa > Arthropoda > Insecta > Coleoptera > Scarabaeidae > Melolontha > Melolontha melolontha. Next base: position 27,696,084 of record OW285244.1, on the reverse strand, counting down.
ACATTTTTTCCACTCTGAAGGTTGTATCTCAGAAACATGGTTTTCAAAGGCATAGACTGCTTCTTGAAGAATTGAAAATCGCTGTCTACGCATTTTTTGTTTCACAATTGGGAACAAAAGAAATCATTCGACGACAAGTCAGATGAATATGGACAATGAGACATTATTTCAACACTTTTCTCCTTCAAATAGTCAATCGTTAGACGTGCTGTATGGGAACTCGCATTGTCGTGTTGAAGAATAATGCGACGTTTTTGGTTGTTCTTCCTGATTTCGTCTCTAACTTTTGGCAAACAAATTACTGTATACCATTCAACGTTAACAGTTTTTCGATCCTCTAAAGGAATTGTTGCGATGTGTCCTGTACAGCCACAGAAACAAGCGATCATTTTCTTGGAAGTGCTCAATGCACGAACAACTTTTGTGAGGTTCGATTCGTCTTGGGACACCCATACAGTAGATTGTTGCTTGGTTTCCGGCTCATACGCATATATCCATGTTTCGTCACCTGTGACGATGTTGTATACAGATTTTGCTTTTCCTACGTCGAATTTCTTGCGCATCACTTTACTCCAATTGGCACGAGTTGCTTTCTGTGCTTCGGTCAAGTTATATGGAATCCATCTGGAACATATTTTTTTTACAGATAAATGTTCATGTAAAATCGAATGAATTGCAGTCTGCGATATGCCAAGAGATGTTTCTACCTCACTGTAAGCCACATGTCAATCGTGTTCTATCATTTTCCGCACAGCATCGATGTTTTTTGGAATCACAACGTGTACATGATTCATCACTCACTGGGGCACGACCATGACGAAATTCTGTACACCACTTGTAAACTGTCTTCTCTGATGGTGCTTCATTACCAAAAGTTGACAGAAGCGATATAATGCATTCTTGTGGAGTTAGGCCTATTTTTATAATCGTAAAAAACAACGATAACCTTCACGAGTAATCTCCATTATTTTACAAACTCACTGTCTTAAAACTGTCACTGTCTAAGCTATCGCGGATTCCTCATTGACAAATGTCAAACTTTAAGAATAGTGATTACTAGAGCAGACCAATTTCCGTGCGCGCCATGTACGCCGATGTTAGGATGATTGTGTTGCATCAGAACTAATAAAAAGCATTCAGTATGTGTTTGGTACTTGCTTAGGCTGCATGTAAGTGTAAGCATACGTAATAAAATGTCGTCGACACATAAATCGAGAAAACGACAGTTGCCAGACGAAGTGAACAAGTTTATTATGGATTTCCCGGACTTAATATACGATGGCTCAAAAATTAAATGTTTAGTGTGCAATACATATTGCAGTGGAATTTACTTTGAATTGCTTTATTTAATTTTAATTCCCACTACAGCTTATATCGCCGGCTATTCAGTCTAGTAGAATCCTTGAGCTTACGTCTCTGGGTCGATCCTCTCGGATACCGGTATATTAAAAATTAAAACACAAGGTGTCATATAATTTATACACACATTTTTCCTTTACACTAATATATATATTTAAAAAATAAAAAAGAAAAAAATCCCTCTACAAAGTGTATAGGGTGCTAATGCGTCATTAAACAGTAGCAATGAGGAAACACTCTTTGTGAACATTGACTCGCACACAGAGAAAAACCTCTTCTGAAACACGAACAAATATAAAACTAATAAATATTAGTGAAATCTGTCAAGTTTAACCTCTACTGTGACCCCTTCAAACAAATATCAAAAACAAATTAGTTTTCAAAACTCACGCTAGTTGAAATATTTATTCATGCATCAAATAACATGATAAGATCAGTCCCCACTACAATTCCTCCAACCTTAAATTCAAAAAAAAATGTTCTCGAAGTATAATATTAAGAAAAACAACTTCCCTTAAAAAAAAACATGACAAGCTTTCGCTAATATCCATATACTACTTTCAAACACATTATTATTACAATAAATACAAAATTTATAGCACTGAAAATAATCCTAATATCTAATAAATAAATAAAATAATTTTTATCAACTTACATTAAGTTTTTTGTGTGATTTTAAAATACACGAGAGGCATCTTTTTCCACAAGATTTCAAATAAATATGAAAAACTTCGCAAAAATCGAATTAAGATTTACTTGCACCTTACATTAAATGCAAAACAAAATACAGACCGATTTTATATAACACAAAGAACAAAATTGATTATTTTATTCTTTAAACTGAACACTTTAACAGTCAAGATACCTCTCAAACAAAAATGAAAAATTCTTCATATCCGCCTGGCTATCCCTACCATCTATCAAATCAAAATATACAGACAATACATCTTATCAAATACAATATCCGAAAAAGCGGCAAATTCAATTCCTTGGTCCACCTAAACATACGAGGGCTAATCATAATTTCATACATTAAATATTTTATTTATACAACATTAGATATATCGATCCCCATCTGAAATAAATAAATATACAAGTGAAATAGCTAATTTTTTTATAAACTGTCCCTAGTACAGAGTTCACTAATAGTTCAATCTTTTTCCTTACTTGTCCATGGAAAATCCATGACATAATTCCCCGAAATTATCCGAGAACAAAGTCAGAACATCACTGAGCTTTATTCAAGGATAATCTTCAGCACAGCACTCGAGACAGTACCGCACCCTGTCTTGGTTCCCCGCACTAACTTGATGCATTGTTTTTGAACAGGATCATCCTCGTTCTGATGCTGTAGTGTGGTAGACAATTTCAACTTTTCCATATACATTCTGTATATAATTTTTAAATATATATAAATGTCTTATTTGACTTAAAACATTTTATCTTTTATGTCGTTTTACTTGACATAATTCATCTTAATGTCATATTGCTTGACATTTTATATAGTTAATGTCATTTTGCTTGACATTTTCGAATGGATTTCGTTACAAACATCACAGACGAAGGAACACGCCGAAGCAGCAGTCATCCCCGTCGAATCTTCGAGCACACTCTCGATCACATGGACATGAATGTTTCCAACGAATTTTCATAAATAAAAGAAAAACATAGCATCAAAATCTCATATACCAAATCATCATCATAATAAACAAATTCATAACACCATTTATTTCCAAGCAATAATAATAATAATAATAATAATAATAATCAACAATAATATCATGAGCTCAATTTCTTCCTATATTTATATAGTTTTAATTTTTTTTCAACGCAATTCCCTTTATCAATAATTTTTTTATACGCAGATAAATTTTTATTAATTATGTCAACAATAAATTTTATTTTATAACTCATTCTGTATATATATCCATTTGCTTAATCCAATTTATTACCAGGTCAGTTAAATCAGCACATCGTAAACCATCCTATTCAAATATTTTTATTCATTAACCTTTTTTCACATGCCAATAATTCTTTTTCTATATATTCATAAATACCATAATTTTATTTCAATAATATATATATATATATCTATCTCAATTATCATAATAACTTTTTTCATATATCGACGAAATTCTATTTAAATATACCGACGAAAATTTTTTCTATAAATACCTTTTCATTTTCAATATCATATTTCATATATTTATTTCATATATTACCGACGAAAATTTTTTCATATTCAATATCATATACTTTTTATCCCGACGAAATTCAGTAAACACTTTTTTATTTTCTTCTTCTACATCCTCTTCTTATACTAATAATCTAATCCTAATTATCTATTACGTTAAATCCATTTCAGTATCATTTATCAAATCCTATTTACTTTTCCAAATTTTTATTTATATATCCTTTTGTTACAATACATTCCAATTAGTTATTTCAAAAGCAAAAATCCTTATATCTCGCATATTCCTCTAAATAGTTTACAACAAAATTTATTATTAAGTTGGGCCTATTCAAAAATATCCGACAGTAAATCATTTGTAGTTTCATTTTTACTTTTACCTTACTATAAAATGTGGGTCTATTTAATTTAAATTTAGTACCCCTATACTTCCTAATTTTCAGAGTATCATATTCTAACTTTTTATTATTGACATGGGTCTGATTTATGTTATTTAAAAAACAGTTGATTTTAAAATTAGCATTACGGGAATTTTTACGTTTACTTTCTATATAATTATTCAAATTATATTTATAAATGATATTTCTAGAAATCAATTTCTTTTTAATTTTATTTCGTCTATCGTTAATATTATTAACGCCAATTGCTTGTTTAATTAATTTATTGCTCATTTTATCGTGAATACTTTCTTTCATCCTACATTCTAATTTAGCATTTGTTTTAATTATATTGAATTCTATTTTCTCATTAGTTTCAAACTTAATTTTATTTAATGTAATTTCTTCGCTTACCCTGATTTGATTATTTCTTCTTCCTATTTCTGTATCCATATCATTTCCTTCTTCCTGTGGCATAGATTCCTCCCCAAGCACGTCCTTTAAACTTTCTTTTGTAATTGTTGATTCGTTTTCTTCTTGTTGCATTATTATCGATTCCTTTTCTTCTTGTTCCATTATTATTGATTCCTGTTCTGTTATTGCTTGTTTTTCCTCGACGTGTGCTATTTTACTTTCGCTTATTGTGTTTTCCTTGTTTATATGATTGTTACTGCTATTTATTGGTACTTTTTTATCCATTTTCTTTATTATCTCTTCTATTTTACTCTCCATATCCTCTTGTCGTTGTATCATTCCCATTTGTTGTTGTTCTATCCTATTCATCCTCATTTCCATCTCCTTATGATTTTGTTGCATCATATTCATCATAGCATGCATCATATCCATCATCTGTTGACTGTCTACCTCGTCGTCTCCCTCTTCATGTATGTAACCAGCGTTACCCATTCTTTGAATTAAATTTTCCATTATATTTTCCATATTTGAATTATATCGTTTTATTTCTTCCAATTATACATTTGACTCGCCAAAATTGTAATATCGGTCCCACGTTGGATTGCGCCAATTGTGCAGTGGAATTTACTTTGAATTGCTTTATTTAATTTTAATTCCCACTACAGCTTATATCGCCGGCTATTCAGTCTAGTAGAATCCTTGAGCTTACGTCTCTGGGTCGATCCTCTCGGATACCGGTATATTAAAAATTAAAACACAAGGTGTCAGATAATTTATACACACATTTTTCCTTTACACTAATATATATATTTAAAAAATAAAAAAGAAAAAAATCCCTCTACAAAGTGTATAGGGTGCTAATGCGTCATTAAACAGTAGCAATGAGGAAACACTCTTTGTGAACATTGACTCGCACACAGAGAAAAACCTCTTCTGAAACACGAACAAATATAAAACTAATAAATATTAGTGAAATCTGTCAAGTTTAACCTCTACTGTGACCCCTTCAAACAAATATCAAAAACAAATTAGTTTTCAAAACTCACGCTAGTTGAAATATTTATTCATGCATCAAATAACATGATAAGATCAGTCCCCACTACAATTCCTCCAACCTTAAATTCAAAAAAAAATGTTCTCGAAGTATAATATTAAGAAAAACAACTTCCCTTAAAAAAAAAACATGACAAGCTTTCGCTAATATCCATATACTACTTTCAAATACATTATTATTACAATAAATACAAAATTTATAGCACTGAAAATAATCCTAATATCTAATAAATAAATAAAATAATTTTTATCAACTTACATTAAGTTTTTTGTGTGATTTTAAAATACACGAGAGGCATCTTTTTCCACAAGATTTCAAATAAATATGAAAAACTTCGCAAAAATCGAATTAAGATTTACTTGCACCTTACATTAAATGCAAAACAAAATACAGACCGATTTTATATAACACAAAGAACAAAATTGATTATTTTATTCTTTAAACTGAACACTTTAACAGTCAAGATACCTCTCAAACAAAAATGAAAAATTCTTCATATCCGCCTGGCTATCCCTACCATCTATCAAATCAAAATATACAGACAATACATCTTATCAAATACAATATCCGAAAAAGCGGCAAATTCAATTCCTTGGTCCACCTAAACATACGAGGGCTAATCATAATTTCATACATTAAATATTTTATTTATACAACATTAGATATATCGATCCCCATCTGAAATAAATAAATATACAAGTGAAATAGCTAATTTTTTTATAAACTGTCCCTAGTACAGAGTTCACTAATAGTTCAATCTTTTTCCTTACTTGTCCATGGAAAATCCATGACAATATGTAATATTTGTCAAAAACACATTGTAAAGAACACGTAAACAGTTCGAAGCACAATAATAACAAAATTAATTGACAACAGTTTATACATGAACTATGTGTAACTATGATTGTGTGTACACTGCCGTTTCCCTTGTTAAGTAATGATTCATTTATTTCATTTTTGAATAAATACGCGAATCAAACATTACCGAGCACGACAACGTTACGAAGGAATTTACCATCGGTGCGTAAACAGGTTGAAAATAAAATCAAAGCCGAACTCAAAAATAAAAAACTGTGGTTATGTGTGGACGAAACAACTGACAGCAAAAAACAATCTGTAGTTAATGTGACGGCGCCTAATATGGAACCACATCAACCAACGTCTTCATATTTATTACCATCCAGACGACTAGAACAATGTAATGCCGAAAAATTTCAGAGGTGCTATTAGAAACTTTGGAAAAATTTAAACTTTCGAAAGACCAAGTATTAATGTTTATGACCGATGGTGCTGCAACCATCTGTTCTGTAGGCCGGTCTCTTAGAAAATATTGTCCTAACTTGTTACATATTACTTGTAAACTCCATGCTCTACACCTTGTGGCAGAACAGGTTCGTAGATGTTATCCAGAGGTAGATGCTTTAATATCGAGTACAAAGGCAGTATTCCTGAAATCTCCAAAACGTATTCGGAAATTTCACGAATTGTGTCCCAATACCCCTGAGCCACCACAGCCGATTCTGACATGTTGAGGTACATGGTTACGGGCGGGGTTTTACTATCATGAACATTTTGAAAAAATTAAGGACGTGGTTTTATCATTCGATCCGAAAGAAAGTGCAGCTATCGATACAAGCCAGAAAAAATTTGAAGATGCCCAGATTAAAATGGATTTACAAAGTATTCGAGAGAATTACTTGGGACTAGAAGAAGCAATAACAAAATTAGAAAATTCGTCGCTGTCGTTAGAGGAATCACTGCAAATCGTTAAAGATGTTCACGCACAACTGTGTGCTGTAGAAGACGCAAAAAGTGAAAGTGTTCTAATTAAATTTGAAAGTGTTTTAGACAGAAATGCAGATTTTGACACCTTAACACGTATTTGTGAGGGCACGTCTACGGATGCGTTAAGTTGCTTAACAAAGTATTTTGATTATGCGAATATAACATCACGAGATGTAGAACGCTCGTTTTCCGAATATGACCATATTTTTTCCTCACGGCGGACATGTTTTTCAGAAATAATCTTAGAAACGCACCTGATGTTGAAAATATACAAACGAGTTTCTCCAGTTTGTCAATCCTTGGAAGACGCTTAAAACGGTAAAGTGTTTTTTTAAATCCTCTGTCGTGCACACAATCATTTCATACATTTTTCCATTTTATTTATAGATACATATAACGCTGCTATAATATGTACTATTATTATTTTTCGTGTGGTTATGCATATTACTTTAATAGCAGAAAACCAAATGTATATTTAATTATTTCTGATATATATCAGTAACAAGCTGATGTTGCGTCCCTATTCTATCGCACATTCTAATATATTACGAATTACACTCCCATACCGGCGCTCATGGCGCGCACGGAAATTGGTCTGCTCTAGTGATTACGTATGTCAAAAGCAACAGCTAGTGGTCGATTGTAAAAATATAAAAAGTGTCCCTCGTTTTTCGACTGCTATTTTCGGTGCTGTTTTTCGTCTGTTTTGTTTGCTGGTAACTACTATGGCAAGATCTTTGGTAGATGTTGTCGCTCCTTGTCCTCCCACTTCTTTTCTTATAAAGAAAACTCCTACTTTCACGATATTTTTTATATTGTAATCCACGGTAGAATTATTTAAACTTAGTTGTTTAGAAATTGCACGATTACTTTTGCCAGTATTATGATGTGCTATTAGAAGTGCACATGTTTCAACGTTTAACTCTTTCGTTTTTGGCATTTATGACAATTGTATTCCACTATGTCATAAATCACAAATCATAATGCTGTTAGTATGAATATGGAAACGAACTAAGTAAAAATGGTCGGATACTTTTTATCCTAAAACTTGTTTCTGACATCATTACCTAGATTCCAGTATTTAAATCATGAAATTCCACTTTACAAAGAAACAAGAATTATCAGATTGTTGCGGTAGATAGGGTAAATAATGTTATAATAATTACTTCATTAAATTTAAAGTGCGTATGTATCTGAGAAGTATTTAGCAGTAATAAAATGTACTTATTCAATATAATACAAATAGTGCGAAAAAACAAGGGTGACCAAATACTTTTGAACGGTGGTGTATGTACATGATTGATAATTATTTGTTTTTTATATTAACTTAAAGCTTTTGTTACATTGGTAATAGTTGCCAATCAATATAAGAAAAAATTACTGACCTAGTTACATAAAAATTCAAAATTAACATCTACTCCTAATCGATTATATCGCCCATAATTCAATATTCTGTTTCACAATATATTTTTTATATTTCCTAGTATTAGAATTAATATATAATCTAATAACAAATAACGTTTACTTTCGCTTTAATCCGGTCATCTGCTGTACATACTCCGGGTGTTAAAAATCTTCGATGACGCATAACATCCGCGCGCAAGTCACTAAAAGATTTTGAGAAGAATCATTTTATCGTGGTCTGTACTTATTTGTGCATTGGACGAGGACAGTTGGACGACGTTTATCCAGTAGATATTCGTCTCGCAATTGAATTTATAATTAATTGCTTGCAGGTATTGACGTCTTTAAGAAACTACATCTTGTGACCCGTAATTACCATAATGATTGGAATTCTACTTTCCCCGAAAGTGGAATTTCAAAGCTATGTAAAGCTCAACATTTTTGTTGCTTGATTGTCATCTCCCAACAATATTTCGGTGACGTGATAGCAACTAGTCTCAAGACAACAGATAACGTTATCTGAGCTGGGGAAATGAACATTGTGTTCGAGTAATATATTTTATATGGAAGTTATAATTATTTTGTTACTTTAAGAAGAAATCACAACTTTAGAATGACTATTCATTGTCCAGCTTAATACATGGATATTTGATAGCAACTATTGTTGGCACCAAAAAAAAAAAAGGTTCACCTTTCAATTCTATACACTTAAACTAGCGATATTCAAAGTTTTTTCCGCCTTCCGAAAAATATAATCTTTGAAACTGCAAAATAACCCTCTGTTCCAGAGATGACCTTCTCAATTTGATGCGAATCTCCACCTGTTAAACCATTTCTTCCGATTCGAGAATAAATAGAATGGCGGCCAGATCAGGCGAATATGGAGGATGAAACAGAAATTCCAAATTTAATTCGACCAATTTAGCAGTTAAACTTTCAGGCGATTGGGCCGATATATCACCTTGGTGTAACAACGCTTTTTCATTAACAAATGTGTTCGTTTTTTTCCGTAAATCAGTGCTGAAAAGGTTCACGTAATTAGCATAATACAGTCTTGAGCTCATTCTTCCCTTTTTCAAATAATGGATATAGATTATGCCGTGCAAATTCCATCTTTCCGGCACTTTTGCTGCTTCCTCTTCTTTTTTGGTGCTCCCTCGCTAACGAAAGTCCATTCCTTCGATTGTTCGGTTATTTCCAACATGAAATCATGAATGCTACCTAGAAAGTCGCGGAATTTTAATGTGACGCGCGAAGGGGTTTTAGTACAGCGCCATAGCGCCAGATGGTGTGAGCTACGTCTACACTAAGTCAATCCGTTAGACGGTACTTTTCTGGGTGGTGACAAACAGTTTTTGTGTTTATATTTGTTGAGTTGAGTCAAATTTTGCTTCAAACTTGGTAAAATGGCACGACAATGCACCAACCTACACATCACTTGTTGTGCGTCAGTTTCTAGCCTTATCGAAGACGGCGATGCTACTTCACCCTCCCTATTCCCCAGACCTTGCCTCTTGTGACTTATCTCTGTTCGAAGTTGAAACTGAATGTCAAGGGGCACCGTTTTGAGACAATTGAGGAGATTCAGACCGAATCGCAGGCGGTGTTAAACACGTTAACATGCGAAGACTTCGAGCATAGCTTCCAGTCATGGACAAGTCGCTGGTATCGATGTATTCATACGGAAGGAAAGTACTTTGAAGAGGATGGTATTGAATAAGTTGTAAGAACAATTTATTGTGTTTTTTTTCTAACATATCTAAATACTGAGGAGTAATTTGGCACACCTTCAATCGGCGATCTTTAAATCAGTAGCATGGATTTTGTTAAATATGCTCTGTAATCACTGTAAACGAATATCCTGGGTGCTCAGCAACATTCTTGCTCATATCACTATAACGAAATGCGGGCAACCACTTTTGAACAAATCCGCATGAAGAGGTCATACTTTTTCAATCAAAGTAGCCTTTACTTGATGGAAATTCATAATTGATGAAATAAAAATGAAAAAAACAATATCACTTAAATTTTCACTTTATGGAGTTATAATACAACCATCTGAGGAAAACACTGTGTGTCGAAACAGTTGTTATGGTATTTTACCAATAAAGTGGAAATTTAAGTGATATTGTTTTTTTCATTTTTATTTCTCAGGCAATACTTTCCTTCTTTTAGTTTTTTCTTTGGTTTCGTTAATGATTTACTACTCAAAAAGTAGTGCTTCTTTTTATCAACACACGAAATTTCTTCTTTTCGAGATTTACAATAAACCAGGAACTTATTTGCTTTCGAAGAGTGTAAAACAATAATTATTTTATATATCTACTTTAAACTTTGTCAGTTAGTAGCCAAAACGTATTAATCTTGATGATTCTAGCACATTCCAGCACCCTGGAATGGCAATATTCCTTTTAAAGCGATAGTTAGTTGACTTGTATGTTTTGAAGATGGTGATATGAATTTTTAAGGTGATAATAGTCCTGCAACATCAAAAAAAGGGTAAATTCTCGAGAAAGAATCATTTAAAACAAACATTGAGAAAATAACATATTAACCATAAGTACATCATATTCTGCATTAGAAATTAGGTATGTTTAAGTTTCTAACAATGTGAGAATCGCGTTTAATGAATTTTAGTTTAAAAAATTAAATCGAATTAATTTTTACGATTTGGCGTCACCACTATCCTCAATAATCTCAAATTAGAAATAGTGAGGTAGTAGTCTTCCAACGGATTACACACAAATATACACACTTAGTTGTTATATAGGGACAAAGAAAAAATTGGGTGAAAGATACATATGAGTAGCGACTTCATGCAAAAAATCGCGGTCCAATATTCACGTAGTAACTAGAAAAATATTTTTCCTTATTCGAGTGCTGCCCTGTCCAGTTAATATACGGGCTGCAATACGGAAATCCACCGCTACATGCAACGCTTGGTTTACTTTTAGTATGGATATAGTCTTCGCTGTGGCTAGATGTATTCGCAATGGCATCCTACACGAATATTGAATATGCAGATATGATTTTAATTTATGGCGAAACAGGACAAAATAGTTTTGCAGCCAAAAAATTGTACGCAGAACGTTTCCCAAATCAACGTCTTCCTTCGACTAAGACAATTGCGAGAGCCGTGTATCGCCTTCGGAATACAGGATCAAGTTTCGAAGGTCATAGCCCTCAAAGATAACGCAGAGTGCAACAAGCAGAAGAGGATATTTTAAATATCGTGGTAGCGGATCCCGGCGTAAGTACGACAACCCTAGCACGAGAAGCAAATGTGTCTCAAATTACTAATTTACTTCATCCATATTATATCCAACGCGTGCAAAGGCTAACGGAATTTGGATTTTCCCCACCGAGTTGCCTTCTGTGAGTGGTTTCATCATAGCGAAGTTCATCAGCCAGACCTTACATCGCTCTGACATTGAAAATTCCGCCGACCTGCAAAATCGCATTTTTGTTGCAGCTCAATGCATTCGAGCTCATGGTGGGTATTTCGAACACTTTTTGCAAATTATTTTATTATGTTTCGCCTACATCGGTATTTGTCAGTTCCAGCACAAATTTAAAGAAAAGAAAAAGAATGTAGATAACTGCATACAAATAATTAAAAGTCAGGTATTTGAGATTAACAACACACATCCATCGCATGGGCACGCTACATAATAATTTGAAGGACCATATGTGCGGCTGCACATGTGGTCTTTTTATTGCGATGCCGACTATATTGAATAGTTTGGTAAAAAAAACAACAAAACATTCATAGCGTCTAGGAATTTTATTGTGATTTCTTTCAGGTCTATGAACTTGTATGATCAACAATATTTTCGTAAATAAAAGATAAACAAAGATATGGATCGACTTTAACTATATTTTGGCCCTAAAATTTGGAAATTTTTGATAAATTATAAATAAATTTCTTTTTTTGATTTTCAGTTAGACATTTATTCGTATTCTTCAGATTTGCATAGCTTAAGCGCTATTCAGAGATAACCCTGTTTTAACACTACTTTTATGAATAAATCGAAAGCAGCAGTTACTCATAAATGGAATGAAAACTTCCACACATTTTATTCACCATCGGAACGGTGTAACTTTGACTTATTCTCAAATATTGAGTTTTTCCTTGCTAAAAAAATAAATATCAAGTTAGATGAAACGGTTTTACTACCACGAACCAGTATTTTGTTTATTTCAAAGTTTTCAAATAAATAAAATGACTTGATATTAGCTGTTTCATATGTTTCGGTAAGACACCTTACCATTGTCAGAGACTAGATGACTGGTCAATTTCTAGTAATATTTTATAAAATGCAATCATTAAATGATAGTTTAAGACATAAAGCATAATCTTTGAAAAGTAAAAAGACCCTTTCATCTTTAGTCTCGTTACTACCAAACATAGACTATCTCTTACTTGAACGAGATTTCTTTCCCTTGGGGCCAAAAGATAATTATCATCCTTCGTCATAAATCGATATTGAATTTCGATATTCGAACAAACCAGTTATATGTCGTTCTAATAACAATTCCGGATATAATTTTAAGATAGCAAATTTTCATAAACCCTATTCTGATTTCTTGCTAGTGCTTTATACGGTTATTGATTTATCTGTATTTTTAATAATATAAAATATTATTAAAAATCTGGTGTGAAGAACACAAACACAAACACACCAGATTTTTAATAATATTTTATATTATTAAAAATACCTTTGTATTATACAAAACTGGTGGGGTTTACCTACTCATGTATGTTTCAATTATTCTGATTTATCTGTTCCTATGATTTATTCTGTAAAATCATTCCGGAAAATAAGAAGGGGCAAGCTAAAAAGAAAGTGGTTAGATGCATGAAACATTGGCAAATAAAAGCAGACTAGATAACTGGTCATCTTGTCTCTTTAATAATGGTAAGGTGTCCTACCGAAACATATATTAGAGAAATCTAATAAAGTAGTTAAACAGCTAATATCAAATGATTTCATTTATTCAAATATTCAACATGTTTCACCAGCAGAAAAAGTCAATAATTTCAGAGTTTATTATACAAAAAGAGATATATGGGCATTTCTGTAGTACTCATATTGGTTTTTAGGTATATAAGAGTACAAATGATTATAGCAAGTGTTCATTTGAAAAGTCAATCTAGTAGCATGTGATTTACTCAGAACATTTTGAAGTATGTCGTAAATTAAAATTTACTACTTAACCTACGAAGTCGTATATTTTGACAGTTTCATGCATACAAATAAATAACAAATAATAGGTATTTATTGAAAACTATAACAAATGTTGAAAATGTTGTCCTTCAAGATCAATGCACTTTAAAATCCTCCGTTCAAAATTTCTGATGATATTCTGCAACATTACTGGATTGATATTAATTTCCATGCATTTCTGTTCGATTCTCTGTAGCATATCATTCAAATTCAATATAGGTGTTCGAAATATGTTATTTTTTAGATAAGGCCACAAAAAGAAGTCGCAAGGGGTTAAATCGCATGAACGTGCAGGCCAGGCAATTTCAGTATTTCGACTAATTATACGCTCATCAAAAAATTCTCTTAAATAATCCAAGGATTCTGCAGTACAGTGACAAGTTGCTCCGTCTTGTTGGAAATATGCATTTTGAAGTTCATCATCATGCAACTGATTGACAAATGGTTGTAAAATTTCTGTACGGTACCTTTGAGCATTTAACGTTCCCTGAAAAAATAATGGTCCAATGATTCGCCTTTGGCTTATCGCTGCCCAAACACCAATTTTCTCTGGATGTAGCGATTCTTCATTAATTACATGTGGATTTTCACTACTCCAAATTCTTGTATTTTCTTAATTTAGGTATCCCGTTTTATAAAACCATGCTTCATCAGTAAAGATGACTCTTTGCGAAAGTTCTCCATTATTGTTCATATTTACAAACCAATTACAAAACTGTGGTCTACGTGGGTAATCAATTTCTAACAATTCTTGTACTGCTGTGACACGGTATGGATAAAATTGCATATCTTTTTTTAATAACTTGTGAGTTGTACCAACAGAAAGGTTTATTTGTTGACTCAAATGTCGAACAGATGTTTGTGGTTCATTTTCCATTATTTCTTCAACACGATTGACAACTTGAGGTGTACGTTTCTTAACTGCTCCGCTGCCTGATTTTCTTAAGAGACTACCAGTTTCAGAAAAAAGTTTTAAAGTTCTATCCAAAGTATTCTTAAATTGTATATAATCTATTACAAAATGTGGAAACTCAACTTGAAATTCTACCATGCAATCTTGAACAGAATAAACCCATAAACCATCAATTTTATTACCACTTCGAAAATAAGCCTGGACTAAAAAAAATTTATGTTCTAAAGTGAAAGCCATTTTAAAACTGAGAAGCAATTTATTTAAACCAGAATCGACGGACGATTATTTTATGCACTAAGTGATATTTGTGATTCACATTATCAAATGTCATTTGGATTTCGTTTACGGAACAACAAACACATACTTAATATATTTGCGTATTATTCTATCAAAATTTCAAAATAACCTAGATTGACTTTTCAAATGAACACACGTTATGTGTTTTAGTGTATTTTACACACTTAAATTTTTCATAATCATTTATACATATATTCAAAATATAATGTATATATATATATACGTACTTCTTTAGTTCTAATGATAAATCTACGTTTTATGTAAAGAAGTACCATTATATCCATAAATTTAGGGACATCCGTAACGACGAATCCCAATTTAAAATGTGTACACATGTAAAAAGGGGGAAAAAGAGAAATGGAAATGCGGTAATTTATCTTATTGTCTTACATCGTAGTTTATGTAATCGGTATTTCTGATGATGTTCACATAAATGATAAGGTAGGCAAGGGTTTCCTCTCTTTTACGATACACACTACATTGACATGGAAGAACTTCACTCTATATACGGCCTCTTTCTCCTTTTCTTACACTGATAGTATTGTGATTTCTCCTGATTTCTTCTGATTTAGTTTTATTGCCGTATTTACATTTCTGCTCTCAACTTCGAGTGCCTTTCCCCTTTTCGACACAATCTGCACTTTACTACCTCCTTTAAAGAGGGCGCGCAATCCGCTTTAAATCTCAAGTGTCTAATACACATACATATTTTAATACAGTCGGCATCTTTTTTAACTGTTGGTAATTCGAAATTACCGCCAAAAATTATACATCGGAGGCGTATAAAAGTTACCCTTTTATTTTCTTAGATTCGGGTGTTATTGTGTGTGAAATTAACGAAGTACGTAACCCTTTTGAAAAGATAGACGCTTCGGTTCGTTTAAGATCGTTGGTATCATTTGCTTGGTAATTTTTGTTAATTGAGAATCCATTTCATGGTACATAAGTACGTATTTTTTTATTGGCGCGAGGAAATAATTAAAAAATTTGTGTTTTTTTAAAATTTACTTTATTACATCTTAATATTAATTTGAATATAAATATATATTAAGTATTCTCGGCTGTTGTTGCAGATACTTCTTGGTGAAACATTTTAACTTCATACAGTAAATAATAAAAATAAATTAAAACACTTGGCTTGTTTCACTATGAGATTTATTTAAATACTCTAACAATTGTTTCGGCTGTTATGCCATTCTCAAAGAGATCTATAAATCTAACTTAAAGACTATCGCACTTGTTCTTATATGTTGTCTGTTCTTGTGTGTAGTGGGGGTGGTATTATATTGTGTATTACGGTGTCTATAAAGGGTGTATTGGCATATTCTATCTGTGTGTTGGTGATTAATAGATTTTGTTTTTTCGCTATTTTTATTTCTAATATTTCTAGGAGGTCCAATCTCTTGCTTTTTGTGATATTGTGTATTAATTCGCAGTTATCTATATCGGGGAAGTGGTTGAGTTCTATACAGTGTTCGGCAAAGCCTGTGTTTTTCTCACTATATAAAATTGACTTTTTGTGTTCTTTAACTCTGTTTTTAATGGCTCGTCCACTTTGGCCGATATAGATAGCTTCACAGTCTTTACATTTTAATTTATAAACACCTGATTGGTCCATTTTATCTCTTTTATCTTTGTTGTTGCTAATCATTGTTCCTAAATTTGTTTTATTTACCCAGCTTATTTTGATATCTAATCCTTTTACTATTCTGTTTATTTTATTAGTGAGTTGTGGTATGTATGTAATTTTGTGCCATCTTTGTATATTTTCTGTTATTTTCGGGTATAGGTATTTGTTCTTATTATTTTGTATTTCTTTACGTTTTAACAGTTTATCTACGATTTTAGGGTCATATCCATTATTTCTTGCGATTAATTTAATTGTGTTTATTTCTGTATTAAAATCTGTCTTGCTTAATGGTGTGTTTGTGGCTCTATGTATATAACTATTGAATGTTGACATTTTTATTTTCATCGATTGTTTCGCATTTGCATGTAATATGTTGTCTGTAAAAGTGGGTTTTCTGTAGATTTCGAATGTAAGCTTATTATTATGTCTGTTTATTGTAATGTCTAGAAAGTTTATTTTCTTGTCTTTTTCTGTTTCTTTTGTAAATTGTATCTTGTGGTTTATAGAATTTATTACTATTTAGAACTATTCAAGAAAAACACGGTATTAATTCAACAAGTCCATTTCTGGGCCAGATATGTAGACGACGTAATTTGCATATGGAAGGGTACAGATAGGCAATTAACGGAGTTCCTAAAAGTAATAAATTCTATAAACCACAAGATACAATTTACAAAAGAAACAGAAAAAGACAAGAAAATAAACTTTCTAGACATTACAATAAACAGACATAATAATAAGCTTACATTCGAAATCTACAGAAAACCCACTTTTACAGACAACATATTACATGCAAATGCGAAACAATCGATGAAAATAAAAATGTCAACATTCAATAGTTATATACATAGAGCCACAAACACACCATTAAGCAAGACAGATTTTAATACAGAAATAAACACAATTAAATTAATCGCAAGAAATAATGGATATGACCCTAAAATCGTAGATAAACTGTTAAAACGTAAAGAAATACAAAATAATAAGAACAAATACCTATACCCGAAAATAACAGAAAATATACAAAGATGGCACAAAATTACATACATACCACAACTCACTAATAAAATAAACAGAATAGTAAAAGGATTAGATATCAAAATAAGCTGGGTAAATAAAACAAATTTAGGAACAATGATTAGCAACAACAAAGATAAAAGAGATAAAATGGACCAATCAGGTGTTTATAAATTAAAATGTAAAGACTGTGAAGCTATCTATATCGGCCAAAGTGGACGAGCCATTAAAAACAGAGTTAAAGAACACAAAAAGTCAATTTTATATAGTGAGAAAAATACAGGCTTTGCCGAACACTGTATAGAACTCAACCACTTCCCCGATATAGATAACTGCGAATTAATACACAATATCACAAAAAGCAAGAGATTGGACCTCCTAGAAATATTAGAAATAAAAATAGCGAAAAAACAAAATCTATTAATCACCAACACACAGATAGAATATGCCAATACACCCTTTATAGACACCGTAATACACAATATAATACCACCCCCACTACACACAAGAACAGACAACATATAAGAACAAGTGCGATAGTCTTTAAGTTAGATTTATAGATCTCTTTGAGAATGGCATAACAGCCGAAACAATTGTTAGAGTATTTAAATAAATCTCATAGTGAAACAAGCCAAGTGTTTTAATTTATTTTTATTATTTACTGTATATATTAAGTTATCAAGTGTCAATTTCTAGTAATAATTTATAAAATGCAAACATTAAATGACAGTTTAAGATAAAAAGGATAATCTTTAAAAAGTAAAAAGACCCTTCCATCTTTAGTCTCTTTACTAGCAAACATTAGACTATAATCTCTTACTTGAACGAGATTTCTTTCGCTTGGAGCCGAAAGATAAATATCATCCATCGTCATATATCGATATTGAATTTCGGTATTCGAACAAACCAGTTATATTTCGTTCTAATATCAATTCCGGATATAATTTCAAGATAGCGAATTTTCAAAAACTCTATATTCTAATTTCTTGCTCGTGGATTGGTCTTTTCTAAACGATTAGGTTAATGCAGGCTTAGCTGTTGAAAAATTTTACAATGTGCTTTATACAGATATTGATTCATCCGTTCCTATGATTTATTCCGGCAAATAAGAACGGGCAGGCTAAAAAAAAGTTGTTGGATGCGTGAAATATTGGCAAACAAAAGCAAACAGAAATACTGCAGATTTTGCAACCAGTGTATGAGGAAATCCGAAATATGAGCGGTTTAAACAGTTCAAAAATGGACGCAAAAAAACGCAAACATGAGTACCATATACAGCAGATTTCTTTAAAGCATCATTCCTATCCATATATTACAAAACCAGATGTATTTCTGCTGCCTTTTTGTCTAACCGACACATTTTATGTCACGTCTCCTCAAACTCCAACATTTACCCGAACGTATGAAATATTCTGTTAGTAAAAGCTGTCTACATTTAGTCAGCTATCACTTTTGTCAGAGAGAGATATCACTGTCACCCACTTATCAGCAATGTGTGGTGAAGTTACTGCCTACCTATCGAAGCAATACGCTTGCTATATAACGGCAAAACAGTGGATGTGGTAAGAATGTCAGATAACAGGAGCAAGAGTCCTGTTGATCGAGGGTTCAAGTCCCGGAACCGGCGTGCGAGGGATCGTTTTTTTTTCGAGATCAATATTCCCTTCAGTTACCCTTAAATGTTGAGAAAGTGAAAGTCAAATCAAGATTTCTACCCTCACCGATTAAATATGGAAAATTATGCTGGATTATGTCCTATGACGCATTGTAAGAATTGGTTCCTTTTTTCGGGTTTTTCGGTTTAAATTTCTCGCATACTCTAATTAATTTCATCAATAACGTGTCGGATTTCCTACTTGCGGATAAGCCTTGGATTATTAAAGAATTGCACAAAAAGAAGTCGCACGGTGTTAAATCACAAGATCCTGTTGGTATTTTTCGTAACCAAGAAATTGTTAGTCCAATAAAATCGAGTGTTGGCCGAGCTGTCCATGTCCTTTTAAAAGTCAATGTCATTCAGTAGGAGTTAAAAAACACGGTTATCATGTCATAGTAAGAATCGTCATTCACAATTTTAACAAATCCAGTACCATTCATACTTCCAAGTATTAGATAGATGGCGCTCTATTAAGCTGCCTGCTTAAAATTTACACGATATAGTAACTTCTTCAGAGTCCAAATGAGACAGTTTTGTTTGTCGAGTTGAAAATTACTGAAGAATATTTTTCGGCCAAATTGAGAATTCGATGCTCAATTCAAGAAGTCGATGCTCTAGAATTTGCAGCAACACTTTAGTTAGCCATGGCGATTCTTGCAGCACCTTGTTCCACATTGATACTCGTGAGGTCTTACATCCATTACCAGTTCAGTTTCATCAAACTTTGTAATCATTATTCGCACGGTTAAGTTACTTAATGCCCTAAATTTATAACGCGTTTTAAAAATAAAACCGTGGTGAAGAATAATAAATCTAACAAATTATTGAAGTTTCCAACCGTAGAACAAAAGAGCAGTACTAAATTAAAATTCACCACTGAATTTCAGCTACCCTTTCTTTCTCTAAGTCTTTAAGTTGGACACCAAGTCCAGACACTTGAGCAAAATGTTCTTTGTACCACTCCCAATAGATCTCTGAATTGCACTCCTGTTACTCCTGTGCCCTCGGTAAAAGCCACCATTCTCCTCAGGGGAAATTTGAATACCCTTGTAGAATCCAATAAATTTTTATCGAAATATATATGAATTCCTTCAGTTCCTTGCAAATACATATTACATGAAGGCTAATTTAATCCGGTTTCTCACATCTCCTACACCAAGGCTCACCAACCAAGTCCACGCCGTACAGATGCTTTCTTAAAGCACAATCCCTGGTTATAAAGCCGGTGATTCTTGTAGTGTCTTATTTTAAAGTTTAACTTCGGTTCTCTTTCTAGCCATAACGAGATCCCTTCTGGCAGAATCCTTAGCGAATCTACATACAGGTTCTGATCCTATTAAGAAGTTTTTCTTTGAGCCCTCCATGGCCAGTTCATCCGCCATCTTATTGCCTTTAATCTCCTCATGTCCTAGCACCCATATCAATGACACAGTATAGTCTTGTACTAACCTGTTCAGAATTTACTTACAATATTTAACCAGTTTCGACTTGGTAATTGAATTCATAATATCTTAATAGTCGCCTCAACTACCAGTCAGTACGTTGTTTTTACATCCAGTTTCCCGAATTTTCTCGGCGTAAACTGCAACTGGAAACAACTTGGCTTGGGAAAACCGTTATTTTCCCAGACTCAGTAGCTACCCTTTAATAGTCAATATACCCTAACAATTTTTTATAAGTAGAATATGTTTATCACTATTTCTATAATTTATATGTCTAACTACTGCCCTATATGTACATATATACAATGCAGTTAATAAATCAATAATTATAAAAAAGCGTACAGAAACCGTATTTTACTTTATAAAACCTAAAACGTTTTAATTAAATAAGAAACAAAAATTATAGAAATTCTCGATATTTTCGAAATATATGCAAATCATTGGGATGCGAATGGACGAACTACTTCCGGTTTCGAATTTTTATGCTCTGCATACTTAAATAGAGGGCGTCGTTAAAAATAATTGAATGCCAACAGATTGCTCATTGTTGTGTTCCTCACTTTGTATAATATGGAGCGAACGTCGAATTTACTTCGGGGGGGTTGACTATTGTGTCATATAAAAGTGAGTGACAGGAGGATATGAAATGTAAATTACCACTAGCGGCAAGCAGCTTTATATAAGTGAGTTCAAATCGTATGAAAATTGACTAATATAATTAATACTAATATTATTACTATTATACAATGCCAATTGATAATAGCAAAGATATAGAACATTTCTTTATCTTTCTGGACTTTGAACAAATGTGAAGATGTACAGACGTATTCAAAAAAGGCGCAAACAAACTATTTCATATATTAAGCTAGTTATAATGTAATAATAATATTAATTGCTAATTTTTTCAATTACAGACCAAAAAAATAGTAATATTATTAGTAAAAAATTACATTACAATTCAAATTTGTCCTACTGTGAAAATTCATATAGAAAGCTCGTTTCGGGATTAGGTAAAGAAGAACAAAAGGAGAAAAGGCAGGATAGTCTATGAACACGAAACTTAAGAGAAAAAGTCAAGGACTATCGTTAAATTAATACCTTATTCAGAGTACACAACATTAATATTCGCCAATAAGAAGCTGAAACTTGGAGAAAGGCATTCTAATTTGTTAACGATGAAGGAAAAAAACATTTTTCATATATATATATATATATATATATATATATATATATATATATATATGTGTTTAGATAATTTCTTAGCCGTTCATTAAATATAACATTTGATAAATTATTGGAGTTTTTCGGCTTTATTTATATGAAATATTTACAAATATTAAATTAGAATGTATGTAATTGCAGAGTAAGTGGGGATGTAAACATTGCTGTCTACAAATTACAAAGCAAATCATACGAAATTTTTTATTTGAAAAATATGGTCTACGTTGGGACACGAACCCAAGTCTACAGCTATCCGGGCTGCCGCCTTAACCACTAGGCCACAATAGACCCAGGTTCAAGCCATATAGAAATGCATTATAAAGTAACAGTGTTAATGAATCAGATGTCAGTTATTGAATGTAGATGTCAAGCTGAAAGCAGAAGTCAGTTTTGAAAGCTCATGTCAGTTTTGATAGCAGATGTCAGTTAGTGAAAGCAAATGTCAGTTATTGAAAGCAGATGTCTGTTTTGAAAGCAGGTGTCAGTTATGAAAGCAAACGTCAGATTAGAAAGCAGATGCCTATTTTGAAATTAGATGTGAGTTACTGAAAGTAGATGTCAGTATTTTGAGAGCAGATGTCAGATTTGAATGTTAATGTTAAGGTTAATGGTTAAGGCGGCAGCCCGGATAGCTGTAGACTTGGGTTCGTGTCCCAACGTAGACCATATTTTTCAAATAAAAAATTTCGTATGATTTGCTTTGTAATTTGTAGACAGCAATGTTTACATCCCCACTTACTCTGCAATTACATACATTCTAATTTAATATTTGTAAATATTTCATATAAATAAAGCCGAAAAACTCCAATAATTTATCAAATGTTATATTTAATGAACGGCTAAGAAATTATCTAAACACTCATATAGCTATGGAGTAATAATTAGCATTTTCAAACATTCAAATCTGACATCTGCTCTCAAAATACTGACATCTACTTTCAGTAACTCACATCTAATTTCAAAATAGGCATCTGCTTTCTAATCTGACGTTTGCTTTCATAACTGACACCTGCTTTCAAAACAGACATCTGCCTTCAATAACTGACATTTGCTTTCACTAACTGACATCTGCTATCAAAACTGACATGAGCTTTCAAAACTGACTTCTGCTTTCAGCTTGACATCTACATTCAATAACTGACATCTGATTCAATAACACTGTTACTTTATAATGCATTTCTATATGGCTTGAACCTGGGTCTATTGTGGCCTAGTGGTTAAGGCGGCAGCCCGGATAGCTGTAGACTTGGGTTCGTGTCCCAACGTAGACCATATTTTTCAAATAAAAAATTTCGTATGATTTGCTTTGTAATTTGTAGACAGCAATGTTTACATCCCCACTTACTCTGCAATTACATACATTCTAATTTAATATTTGTAAATATTTCATATAAATAAAGCCGAAAAACTCCAATAATTTATCAAATGTTATATTTAATGAACGGCTAAGAAATTATCTAAACACTCATATAGCTATGGAGTAATAATTAGCATTTTCAAACATTCAAATCTGACATCTGCTCTCAAAATACTGACATCTACTTTCAGTAACTCACATCTAATTTCAAAATAGACATCTGCTTTCTAATCTGACGTTTGCTTTCATAACTGACACCTGCTTTCAAAACAGACATCTGCTTTCAATAACTGACATTTGCTTTCACTAACTGACATCTGCTATCAAAACTGACATGAGCTTTCAAAACTGACTTCTGCTTTCAGCTTGACATCTACATTCAATAACTGACATCTGATTCAATAACACTGTTACTTTATAATGCATTTCTATATGGCTTGAACCTGGGTCTATTGTGGCCTAGTGGTTAAGGCGGCAGCCCGGATAGCTGTAGACTTGGGTTCGTGTCCCAACGTAGACCATATTTTTCAAATAAAAAATTTCGTATGATTTGCTTTGTAATTTGTAGACAGCAATGTTTACATCCCCACTTACTCTGCAATTACATACATTCTAATTTAATATTTGTAAATATTTCATATAAATAAAGCCGAAAAACTCCAATAATTTATCAAATGTTACATATATATATATATATATATATATTAAAAATAATAGACTTTTTATTGGTTTAGCGACCTTTTATTGAATTATGATGATTTATTCTACGACGTTTCGACTTTTATTATTTTTCAGTCTTTTTCAAGTATCTAGAAACAAGAATTAATACAATGAGAATATGAGAATTGTGTTTGTTTTTGTGAGATTGAATTAACAATTAAATTAACAATTAAAATTAAAATTAGATTAAAGACTGAATTACCAATTAGATTAACAATTAGAGTTAAAATTTAAAATTAGATTAATAATGAGTAAGGACAATTAAAGTGATTACATCTGTAATAAATGAATAGAAAAATTTGAATTAAACTACAATACAGTAAGGTAAATAGAAACAAGAATTACTACACTGAAAACGTGAGGGTTGTGTTTGCTTTTGTGAGACTGAATTAACAATTACATTGACAATTAGAATTAAAATTAGATTAAAGACTGAATTACCGATTAAATTAACAATTAAAGTTAAAATTTAAAATTAGGTTAATAATGAGTAAGGATAAATTACAGTGGTTAAATCTGTATAAATGAATGAGATGTTAAACTTTTGATGTTAAACTACATTACATGAACAATTAATGACAAAACTCACCGTTTCTTTTGGTTTTCAAAATCACGCATTCTGTGTAACATGTGTGTCGGGTACCCGAGACCTTTTTTTGTAACGAACCGATCGCACTGGTTGGAATATTGTAAGTGTTTGTGGCTTTGTTAAGAGAGGTTAATTTTTGTTCTGTTTTTGGAATTTAGCAAATTGATCAGGACCGTGTTTAGGGGTATGTAGTAAAAGTATTTACAAATGGGAACTGATAAAAAGTTTTTTTTTTTTTTTTTTTTTTTTTTTTGGTTTGTGTTTGTGTGTGCGGGGGGGGGTTGATTTTATCTATTGTTTAATCAGTGGGTAATAGAGTTTAGACAGTCCATCAATTTCGTTCCTGTCGTTTATTGTTCTGCTGTTTTTGAAAATGTGGATCATTTGTAAGACCTCCCTAGCTTTTGTATTCTTTTTCTGTGTTATTACTTTGGTGTTATCAAAATCAAAATTATGTTTTAGTGTCAATTGGTGTTTTTTTAAAGCAGTTTGATTTTTTGCGTATTTGTGACCTTTCAATCTTTCTTGTAGTAACTGTTTTGTTTGGCCTATGTATACTTTGTCACAGTCTTTGCAGGGTATGTTGTATATTGTGTGTGATTGTTTTAGTGTAGGTGTTGAGTATTTTAGTTTGGTGTGTAGGAATTTTAGGTTTTTACCGCTTTGGTGTGCTATTTTATAGTTAAATGGTTTAAATTTATTGTCTAGTTTTTCGGATAATCCCGTTATATAGGGTGTGGGGATATATGTTAATTCATTGTTTTTTATGGTTTTGTTGTGGTCGTTTGTTGTGTTATAAATTTTATTAAGTCTTAGTTTTATAATTTTTTGTATAAATTGTGGTGGATAATTGTTTTCTGTTAGTATTGTTTTTACTTTATTTAGTACTGTTGGTCTGAAAATTGGATTAGTGAGATTTAAGGCTCTGTCTACTAACGCTGTTACTACATTTTTTTTGTGGGCTAGGGGTTGGTTTGAAAAAAAGTTTACATATCTGCCGGATGTGGTTGGTTTGGTGTACCATTTTGTTTGTATTTTGTTTTTTGTTTTTATCAGTGTTAGGTCTAAGTAGTTTATGGAGTTGTTTTTTTCTATTTCAATGGTAAAGTTTAAATTTGGATGGAAATTGTTGAAACTATTTTGTACATTGTTTATTTCATTTTCTGGTAGCATCATTATGCAATCGTCGACATATCTTTTGAAAAAGGTTGGTTTTATTTTCAGGGATTTTATAACACTTTCTTCGATGTGCTCTAATACTAATTGGGCTACTACGCTGGATATAGGTGCTCCCATTGCTAGTCCTTCAATTTGTTTGAAAAATTTGTTGTCGAATTGAAAATATGTGGAAGTTAAAGTTAGTTCTATTGCTTCAAGGAAATCTATTAATGGTAAGTCTGTGAAATTTTTGATGGAGTTCCATTTTTCTGTGATTACTTTTTTGGCCAGTGTTAAAGGTATATTGGTGTACATTGATTCTACGTCTAAGGAAACAAGTTTTTCGTTGATATTTGTTTTGATTTTATCGATATGTTTTTTGAATTCAAAAGTATTTTTAATATAATATTGGTTTTGACCTGTGACATTGGTTAGTGTTTTTGTTAAATATTTCGACAATTCATAAAACGGGCTTTGAATGCATGATACGATTGGTCTTAATGGGATGTTATTTTTATGTAATTTTGGTAAGCCATATATTTTGGGTGGTTGTGCATTATGTATTTTTAATTTGTTTGCTGTTTTTGGTGAGATGATCTGTTTATTTTCCCATTTTTTAATTAGTGTGTTGTTTATTTTTTGATATTTTGTTGTGGGGTCATTCTTTAATTTTGTATAAGTTTTATCGTCATTTAGGAGTTTTTCCATGTTTTCTATGTATTGTTTTTTTTCCATTATTATTGTTTTATTAGATTTGTCTGATTGTAGTACTATTAAATGACTGTTGTTTTTTAGGAAGGTTTTTGTTTCTTTAATGTGTTTATTTAATGCTTTTTCTACTTCATTATTTTTAACTGTTTTGCTTGATTGTTTGTAATTTAAGAGGCTGTTACAGATTTTAGACCTTATATGATTTTTGTCATTTTCCTTGATGTTTTCTATTGAAGATTCTACGTTTGCGTCTATAGGTAATTTCCTTTGGTTTTTATTGTCAATTTGGTATTGTATTGTGAATTTTGGTCCTAGACTTAATATTTTCATAACGTTGTTTGGTATATTGTCATTAGTTAGGTTTGTTATCCAATTTTTATTATATGTGTCATTTTTTAGGAAGTTTGGTGTGTTTTTGTTTTGGTTTGTTTTTTGTTTTAGGGTCTCTAGTTTCTGTTTTTGTTTAGTTTTTATATTATTGAAGAAATTAATGTGTTTATACTTAATCCATTCTATCAACCTATTGTATGTTTTGAGATTAATTAGTTTTTTGAGTTCTGTGTATTGTATGTTTATTTCTTTCTGTAGGATGTTTATGTTTTTACAGTGTCTGTGATCAAATAATTCAAAATAGTGTGTGTAAAGTTACTTATTTTATCATCGAACATATTGGTGAGTTTTTTATCATTAAACAGAATGTGTGTTAATTTGAGTTTTAGAAATGTAGGCGTTAGTTTGTTGGTTTTGCATGCAACTAAAAATATTCTGCGGTTTTTCATTCTTGCTATTTTATTCTCTAATTTAGTTATTTTCTTTGTTCTCGTGTACGTTTCTTGTCCAAGGTGTTTCTTTATTTTGGCGTAACTCCATTCTTCTTGTTCTATTACCATATTTTCAACCATGGTTTTCAATATTTAGTGTTTATAAGAATTTTATTTTTCTTATTTATTTTATTGGCCGTGTCTTAATATTAAAAATAATAGACTTTTTATTGGTTTAGCGACACAACCCTCACGTTTTCAGTGTAGTAATTCTTGTTTCTATTTACCTTACTGTATTGTAGTTTAATTATTTTTCTATTCATTTATTACAGATGTAATCACTTTAATTGTCCTTACTCATTATTAATCTAATTTTAAATTTTAACTCTAATTGTTAATCTAATTGGT